>CM060414.1:13049427-13649427 GCA_030545235.1 Helianthus tuberosus | reverse complement strand
TAGAGGATCTTGGCATTTTTTTAGGATCTTAGAAACCACAAGTCCTTAGCTACAACAGGAAACCTCGAGTTTCCAAAATGTTTATGTTACATGTCATCATCATATAACCACTTTTTGTAAATGCAATATGTATCTATTCATTTTCTAACTAAGCAACTCGATGCCCGCCAAGAAGCACAGGCTTACTAAAAGATTAAACTCTCGCTAGAACAGACAATAAAGGACCAATTGCATTACATATGGCTGTGAAGCTGTGAAATTGCTGCTCGAGGCTGACCCAGGTATTTTTAAGCTGCCAGAGAAGGGGTTTTTCTACATTGCATGTACCTACCTGAAAATAGAACTTTATTTGATTGTGTTTATTTAATAGGTAATATCACATAATCAGTTTCAGATGTACTACGAATTGGCACACTTTGTATACCTGACATATTTTTTTATTGTTTTTTCATAGTTGCTTAGCCTCCTAGATACCGGTGCTAACATCAATGCATTAACCAGAGATCACAAAACGCCTCTCGACAACAAAATGACTCTTGACATAGCTGAATCGTTCCCTTATCTGAGGACTCTTTGGCTATAATAGCATGTTTGACTCAATGTGGTTCAGTTCAAGCAAACGAAGCAACCAAGAGATAGTCAGGATATGGAGGGCTATTTAATTTTTCCAGTTGTCCAGGTTATCGAGTCTTGTAAAGGTTTAAAGCTCAACCCATTATAAGTGTTGATGCTAATCAAGAGTTCATTTGAGGTTTTCTAATTGTTCATGTAATGCAAAGAAATTTCCCACGATAAAGTTAAAAAGTTTGTTTGATACCAGACGTTATAACACGTGTTGGTGATGTTTCTGCCTTCGTAGCCCGCGCCGCAACGCGCGCGGGTCTAATTTCTAGTTTAACTTCAATAATTACAGTCACAGTTCTTTATTTGAAAAACTCATTACATCTTACGTCCTTTTGCTCTAACTTGGTTAAAATTTTCAGTTAACTTTGATCACATAAGGGTAATATAGTCTTTTTACCAATTTTTTACAATTATAATAAATAAAACACAAATACTTTTTAAATAGGCTCATTCTATACGCACCCCCCCTTCCTGATTACACCCCCTCTTGTGAGAGGAAAACTGTCGGTCCCACGCAGGCCCCACCTGTAAGTATGTGAGAGGAGGGGGGTGTAGAAAGTAATAGGGGGGGTGTATAGTAGCACCCTTTAAATAAAACCCCAAATTATCCGTTAGACAAAAATCCGTTTTTGAGTGTCTCCGAGCACCACATGCACAAGATTTTCTTCTTGCTATACCTATAGATGGGTTAGGCCAGCATATGTCGCCGGTGGAGTACCGTACCATCCTTAAGTATCGCCTCATGATTCCTTTATTCCCGGTTGATGAGGTATACCCTGTTTGTCATAAGGCGTGTTTGGATTATTTTGGTGAGCATGTAGTTCATTGTAGAGAGCTCCTGGGGTTCAAATACCAACATTATTTGGTTAGGGATGTCTTTTTTGACATATTCAGGTGCGCTGGTATTTCTGCTAAGAAAGAGGCACCCGTTAATTTCTTAACAGACCCGTTGGAAGGGAGATATACCCTTCGACCAGCCGACATTCTGGTCTTTGGATGGGTAGGAGGAAAACACGCATGTGTGGATCTAACAGGGGTTTCCCAGCTTGTGGGCTTAGGGAGTAGTGCTTTCACAGTGGGCCAGGCTGCTTTAAAGGCTGCTTCGGGTAAAGTGATCAAGCATGAGAAAACGTGCCTTGACAACCAGCACGTGTTTATCCCATTTGCTTTTGATACTTTTGGTTTTCTGGCGCCAGAGGCTGTGGACCTACTTAGTCGAGTTCAAAGGGTCATGCATAGTAATGTTATGACCCCGAGATCTATAGACGTAGTTTTTAAAAGGCTTAGTTTTACTATTCAAAAAGGGGTAGCGGCGCAGCTTGTTGCCCGTTTACCAACTATCTCGATGTAAATTATAACATATTGATAATAAAATTTCATCTTCAAATTCAAATTATCATCTTCAGTCCATTGCTCTTCCTGAATTGAAAAAGAAACTCATGAACATTCCAAAAAATTTACTCGAACATTCCAAGAACATTCCAAAAACTTATAACGATGCATCATTTCTGATCAATCCCTAATATCATGTAACATTCCAAAATATTTACTTAAACATTCCAAAAACTTTACTCAAAACATATGTATCACACTAATAACAAAAACATAAAAAATAGAGGCTAATTCCTCTGTTCATGAGACGCGGATTCACAGTTTTGGTGATTATAGGTTTCAAAATTGTCCAACAAATCAAGCCTTACTTTTTGCTTAAAGTGATGATAGTCTGAACCATGCCATATGTGAAAGTGCTTATACCATCAGCCTCAAATCAAGGGCTTTTTTTTGTGATCAGCAACACCTCATTATCTTCAGCAACACGAGTGGTTCTTCGCCGATCTGATGACCTAAGCGGTTATGGTGGTGGTTAGGGTTGGGGGCAGCGACGGGAGTGGTGGTGGTGACGAGACTAGGTGGTGGCCGGTGGCTAGAGTGGTGGTGGTGAGGAGATTCAGATGGTGGCCGACGGCTGGAGTGGTGGTGGCCGACGACAGATGTGGTGGTGGTGAGGAAGAGATTAGGTTAGAAGGGGTTTTTACAGAGAGAGAGAGATTGGAGTGGGTGAAAGTTTGAGTGTTTGGAGTTTGGTTTATAAATATAAAATATATATATTTTTGTTTTATTTAACTATATTTTTAAGTAAATAGGTAAAATTACAAAACTACCCTCATGGAAATAATTTAACTTATAATTTTAATCTGGTTAGTGTTAAAGGATGTAAGATGTAATGGGTTTTCAAAATAAAGGATTGTTACTGTAATTATTAAAGTTAAAGGGTATCCATTGCAATCTGATACAAACATAAAGGACGAAAAGTGTAATTTACCCTAAATATATTATTAAAATGTCAAACTAACAAATTACAAACAAGGGATAGGTAAACGGGCAACAAGCTGCGTTGTAACCCCCGTTTGAATTGCAAAACCGATTCTACTAAAGACGAAACGACCCTTAAAGGTTGAGAGATTACTATTTACAAGCCGTTGGACCCTGTTTAGGAATTCCACGGCCTCTGGGACTAGAGAACCAAATGTATCAAAAGCGAATGGGATAAATACGTGTTGATTCTCTAAACAAGCCTTCTCGTGTTTAGCAAATTTGTGTTTTAATCAACTTTACTAGTATATATATGTGTGTATGTGTGTGATTACGTTTAGTATTATGCTTTTTTTAGTTATGTTCATTTTGGTCATTTTATACATTTTATTAAAAGCTCCAGCTATTCTGCCAAACGCTTAAATATATCTAAAAAGTTACAGCTACCAGCTTTCAGTCACCGGCCACCAGCTACTTTTGCCAAACATACCCCTAATATGATTGGTTAGCCTTACTTTATTAATTAAAATATCGACTTAATCAATTTTCTATTACAAAAATATATTAATAACCTTAAACGACTTCCGAGTTTTGTGACTTCAAATCTGAAAAATAAGAGGAAAATTTCCCGGATAGTCCCTGTGGTTTGTCCATCTTTCACCTTTCGTCCCTAACTTTCTAAAATTACAGCTATAGTCCCCAACTTTGGCAAATTCATTCTCGGATAGTCCCTGGCGTGGATGGGGTTAGTTTTTTTATGTTAAGTGGGTGTGAAATGACTAAAATGCCCTTAATATAAAAAAAAACTATTAAATCATTAATATATTCATTCAGGTGGGGCCCACATGGTTTATTTAATTACAGTTGGTCTATCCTTTGATTATGTCTTCTTGCTCTGTTTTCTTTTGTTTAATTACAGTTGCAATTACCTATCTTGTTTGGAATCCCAAAAGAAAACAACGAAAACAACAAATTGAGTAAGGAATCCTCTGTTTCGAATCCCAAAAGAAAACAACGAAACAAGGTTTATTTAATTACAGTTGCAATTACCAATCGGATTTCAAGGCTGGGACAGAAGCCATCTTAGATTGTTCATTTCCGAAGTACGAAAGCTTTGCAGCTCGTTCGGCAAAACCTGGATCTGCCGGTGAATTCCGGATTATGGGTAAGTTTTGGTTCGCAAAATGGTTTATAGTTGACTTGAAATGAGAATACTGACCCCAATCCGAGTGCTCTGGCATTCGGGTCCCGTGCGGATCAAGGCGGTCCATGGTGGACACACAAATATGGAAAATTTAAGGTATCTGTTCCGGTAAATTAAGATTGGATCATGAATGAAAAAGAGTAGGAATTACATTACATATAAATGAAGTGGAAGTGATTGAAACAAGAGTGTGAGAGAGAGATGGGTTTGATGATAGTTTGGTGTGATGGTTGTTAGGGAAGGATTTTCACAGCTTATGGATCACGGATCCTCAAATGCAGCTTGGATCAAGGATCCTCAGTCCGGTTTGAATTAAGGATCCTCAGAAGATGTTGCAGCAATAAGGATCCATGATCCTCATTATTATCCTAACACTAACAATTGTTTCCATAATTTTTTAAATTGTTTTGCAGGAGTATTCGAATAGGACTTGGTCCAACCGAGATTCTAGGGGAATATGCCTCATGATTCTGCACGTGCATGAGCTTTTCGACCGTTATGGTGATCGTGGTGGACTTGCACCTTTTTCGGATAGTTAGTTAAACTAGTTAGTTTCTATTTTTAAATGGGGATACAAGCTTGATTAGACAACAATTAGCAACATAACTACACTACACTCGAGCTCTCAAGAACTCTCTGCGATTTCACACTTTTGCACCATAGTGATCCTTGTACCAAGCTTGTTATTTTCCCGATTTGTAAACTTTGTTTGTTTAATATAGTTGGTGATCGGTAGTTTCCATCACCCAAGGTTTTTTGTGCCGGAGATCATTCGTTGATCAATGGCTTTTTCCTCGTATAAATTCTTGTGTTCACCTCTCATTTCATTCATTCATTATTCATATATTTGATTGTTTAACTAAGCATCATACCTCACAAAATCAGATTTGGTTGCATTATCCTTGTGTGATTTTTAACCAAAACAGTTTGGCGCCCACCGTGGGGCAATTGGTGCTTCATTCTTGAAAAATTCCGTTCATTTCATCCATTTCTATTCATAACCTTCAACCACATGGCTTCTCAGGCGAAGAACACTTCAAACCCCATGCCGGCGATCACCTCTTCACAGGGCATTCCACCTTTGCCTCCTATTTCTTCTGGATCCCAGAAGAATGCTGAGAATACTGCGAAGAAGCCAACCCCCGTTTTCTCAAAAACAACTACTGCTGTTTCTTCTAGTCCTACTAACAATGATCTTTATTCTTTGATTTTGCAGATGAAGGATTACATGCAGCACAGGACAGAACTAATGACAGGATCCTTCGAGAAATTGATGAGATCAAGAAATTGAAAAGATCAGCGGAGGATCACTCTCCATTGGTGCCGAGATCACTGAATTTCGACACTCCAGCCACAACTGTCCAACATTCTACAGCATCAGGTGTCCAATACCAGGGTGGATCATCGAGTATGCGTTATGGATCATCAGCAATGACACAGGTTCAAGGATCCTACTTCCAGCCTTCAGGATCCTCTCTTCAGCCTCAAGGATCCTCCTTCCAGCATCAAGGATCCTTCTCTAGCTCAGAAGGATACATGGGAACGCAGACAATTCAAGGATCCTACTCTCAGTATCCAGGATCCTCATCTCAGGTTCAAGGATCCTCATCTCAGGTTCAAGGATCCTCATCCCAGGCTCACGGATCCATGGACTATCCTCCAAGACCCCCAACTTCGGTGTATCAGGGATCCAACATCTTTCAGGATCAAGGACCCTTAAGGAGTGTCCAACCCAGAAGTTCAGAGATTCACTTGGGAGACTTCATCCCCATGTAAACTATTGCTTCATTTGGTCCTTCGATCATGCCAGAATCGTATCAATATGGATTCACATCAGGAATTCCGCCCTTGAATCCATCGGGAGGTATCACTTTAAATACTTCTCAAAACACTAACCATGGCTTTGTGCAGGATACAGGGATCAACCAAGCTATGGCTAGAGAGTTACAAAAACTCAAGGATATGATATCCGGTGTTCCAGGAGTGGTTAAGCCCATTCCTGAAATTCCAGATGGGAGTCATAGGATATCTCGTTATGCACCACCTATTTGTGATGCAGAGATACCAAAGAGGTTTCAAACACCGAACATGAAGTTGTATGATGGCTCAACTGATCCAGAAGAGCATGTAGCTCAATACAGGGAGAGAATGGAGATCAATCCCATTCCTGAAAGGTTGAAAGAAGCATGTCTATGCAAGGGTTTCAGATCCACACTAACAGGATCTGCTCTTAAATGGCTGCTAAGTCTTCCCCCTTAATCTATTACTTCATTTGCTAATCTAGTTAACCTATTTAATAGCCAATTCTCATGCAGTAGGAGATTTGAACGATTAACTAGTGATCTGTATAGGGTAACACAAGGTCAAAATGAATCACTTAGAGATTATATAACTAAGTTCAGTAGAGAATCCTTAGAGATTCCTAAATTGGATATTGCTACAGCTGTAGAAGCTTTCAAAATGGGTTTACTAAAGGATTCACAATTCTATGATGATCTTGTCATGACCCCATGCAGGAATCTTGATGAAGTAAGAACCAGGGCCCTTAGGTTCATCCGCCTAGAGGATGATAAAAGGATCCAAGAAAGACTGTCATGATCCTCAAAGCAGGAAAAGCAAGGATCCTATTTCAGGAACAATAAGTCCAAATCATACAACAAGTCCGATAATCAAAATGTGCATGCATTGGAGCAAGAAGAGGATGATGAAGATTATCCACCCATTTCTGAATATTGCTTTGTTGTTGATAATAATGAACTAATCCTTGCAATGCAGAACTTAGGTGAGAAAGCAAGATGGCCCAGAAAAAGTGATAAGCCAACTGCCACAAAAGACAAATCCAAATGGTGTGCCTATCATGAAGATTTCGGTCATCTCACTGATGAATGCATAGCACTCAGGAAAGAGATTGGTTACTTGTTGAGCAAAGGGCATTTGAATGAGCTATTTGGAAGAAAAAAGTCAAGGATCCAGGATCCTGAAAAAATTCTAGAAAGAGCTCATGCTCCTCCAGCTGATGCACAAATTATCAACTTCATTTCTGGTGGATCAGACGTATGTGGCACTTCCTTTTCGGCAGCCAAGAGGCATGCTAAAGAAACGAAGATGGATAATGGGGATAGACCCATTCGAACCTCAATCCTTACACAGGAGAAAATTATATCCTTTGATGAGGATGATCGTGTGGATCTTCAAGATCCTCATCATGATGGTCTTGTTATTACATTGTTTATTTCTAACCATTTTGTTCGCAGGATTCTCATAGATGGAGGAAGTTCAGTAAACATCATCCAACTTGATGTCCTCAAGAAGATGAATATCCCTCAGTCAGAAATCATCCCGAGATCATCGGTTCTTGTAGGATTCAGTGGAGAAACCAAGAACACATTGGGAGACATTAAACTTCCCATTTACATAGAGGGACTTAATTCTTTTCAAAAAATTTGTGTTATAGATTGCTTATCCTGTTGCAATGTTATCCTTGGCAGGCCATGGATACATGACATGAAAGCAGTTCCATCTACGTATCATCAATGTGTGAAGCTCCCTACTCCATGGGGTGTGGTGAAGATAGAAAGTGATCAACAAGAAGCTAAAAATTGTTATACTTCATCAATTAAGCCAGCCTCAAGACCTAGGGAGCAATAGCAATTAAAGTATCCTCCAAGAGATGTCCTGGAGGCAAGAGAACAAGATGTGAAAGATATCCTTATGGATCCTCAGGATCCTGAATCCAAAGTTTTCATAGGATCCGGGATCCTCGACAATGTTGAACAGGATCTAGTATCCTTCCTCAAGAGGAGAAGAACTACCTTTGCCTGGAAGCATGAGGATATGATAGGTATTTCTAAAGATATTATGACTCATAAACTTGGCATTGACAGGTCATTCAAACCCATACATCAAAAGAGGAGAAAATTTGCACCTGAAAGGAATGCCATCATCCAGGAGGAGGTAGATAAACTGCTCAGAGCAGGTATGATTAGGGAGGTTAAGTATCCAAGATGGTTAGCCAATGTGGTTGTTGTTAAAAAGAAAAATGGAAAGTGGAGGGTATGTGTCGATTTCACTGATTTAAACAAGGCATGTCCCAAGGATCCTTTCCCATTACCCCACATTGACTCCATGGTGGATGCTACCGTGGGTCATGAGTTGTTGACTTTCATGGATGCTTCATCTGGATTCCAACAAATTCAGATGGAACCATCTGATCAAGAGGATACAGCCTTTATGACCCCTACCGGTATCTATTGTTATATTGCTATGCCATTTGGACTAAGAAATGCAGGTGCTACGTACCAAAGGCTAGTCAATATGATGTTTAAAGAACAAATTGGACACAAGATAGAAGTCTATATAGATGACATGGTGGTTAAGTCCAAGAGAGCTGAGGATCACCTTAAAGATTTGGAAGAAGCATTTGATATCCTTGATAAATTCAACATGAAATTGAATCCTTCCAAGTGCCACTTTGGTGTAAAAGCTGACAAATTCCTAGGTTATATGGTAACAAAAAGAGTGATAAAGGCAAGTCCAGAGAAAATCAAGGCGATTGTGAACATCAAATCTCCTGCCAATGCCAAGGATGTGCAAAGATTGACAGGAAGGATCGCAGCCTTGAACAGGTTCATCTCAAAGTCATCAGAGAAATGCAAGGAATTTTATGATATTCTGAGAAAGAACAAGAAATTTGAATGGACTGAAAAGCATGAGAATGCTCTCAAGGCCTTTAAGGATTACTTATCCTCAGCTCCAGCCTTAATGAAACCAGAAAAAGGGGATATACTATCCTTTTACTTGGCAGTTTCTTCTAAGGCAGTAAGTGCAGTCCTTGTAAAGGATCATGAGGTACACAACATCCTGTATATTATGTAAGTAAAAGTTTACTTGATGCTGAATCCAGGTATTCACATTTAGAGAAACTTATCCTTGCTTTAATTATGGCATCTACTAAATTACGCCATTATTTTGAAACTCATGCTATTATTGTTAAGACTAACTTTCCTATTAAGAATGTCCTCAGAAAACCTGAAATGTCAGGAAGGATGGAAAAATGGGCAGTCAAACTTAGTGCTTATGATATCAGATATGAACCAAGAACTGCCATCAAATCCCAAGCCATGGCTGACTTTGTGGCTGATTTCAGTAGTGATCTACAAAGGGAAGCTGAATTGGAAGTTCAACAGCTTGAAGAGACTAAGGATCCTTGGATACTCTTCATAGATGGGGCTTCAAATGTCAAAGGAACTGGACTAGGCATACTACTAAAATCGCCACAGGGGACATAATACCCCACTCAATTGCCTGTGAGTTTCAAACTACTAATAATGAGGCTGAGTATGAAGCCTTAATAGCTGGTTTGCAAATTGCCAAGCACATGAGGATCAGGTATCTTGAGGTACATGTAGATTCATTGTTAATTACTAACCACTTTAATGGTTCTTGTTAGGGGAGGATTTATGATTGATCAGTGATCCTCATTTACTGTTGGGTTTAGTGATCCTCAATTCTGTCTGAACTACTGATCCTCAGAAAGTATTGCAGGATCAGGATCATGGATCATCTTAAGGATCCTTATACTAACGATTGTCTACTTTGAATATGGTGTTGTTTTGCAGGAGTACCAGCTTGGACTTGGTCTTGGCGATATTCCTGGAGCATATTCCATGAATTATTCCGCACGTGCTTACCTGAAGTGGACGTTATGGAGTTCGTGGAGGACTTGCATGAATTGCGGAATGTTTGTTAGCATAGATATTTTCCATTTTTAAAAGGGGTAGCGAGCTAAATAGAAAACACTTGGCTATTTTTGGCTACACACACACTCTTTCAACTGCTCTCACCAGCTCTCGACAATTCACTTAGCAATTACACACCTTTTTACACATCACACTATAGTGATCCTTGTAATTAGTTCGCTATCATCCGAAGTTGTAACACATTTCTTGTTTAATTTGAGTTGGTGATCGGTAGTTTCCATCACCCGAGGTTTTTTATGCGGGAGATCATTCATTGATCAAGGGCTTTTTCCTCGTATAAATCTTTGTGTCACTTGTTCATTACATTTCAGAGTGATCCTTAGTGTTGTTCATTGATTCAAGCATCATACCTCACAACAGAAAGTTTGGTTGCATTGTCATTGCTTGATTTTTGACCAAAACAGTTTGGCGCCCACCGTGGGGCAATTGGTGCTTCATTCCTAAGAAGATTCGTATTTTCGTGGTCATTCCGGTTCATTACAACCAAGCAGATGGCTTCCTCAACGAAGAACACTTCAAGCTTAATGTCGTAATTCAGTTCTTCACAAGGCGTTCCTCCTTTGCCTCCACCACCTTCTGGATCCCAGAAGAATGCTGAGAATGCTGCGAAGAAACAAACCCCCATTTTCCAAAAACCACCAACTTCTTCTGTTTCAACTAATCCTACTACTAATGATCTTTACGCTCTGATTTTGCAGATGAGGAATCACGCACAAGAGCAGGACAAAACCAACGAAAGGATCCTCCGGGAGATCGCTGAGATCAAGAAACAGAAGAAATCGGTGGAGGGTCATTCCCCATTGATGCCCAGGTCGCTGAACTTCAACACTCCAGTCATAACTTCCCAACACTCAGCAGCTCCGGACGTGCAATACTTGGGTGAATTACCAGGAAGGCGTTATGGAACAGCAACTATGAGTCAGGCATTTGGCTCTCACTTCCAGCCCCAAGGATCCTCCCAGGTCCAAGGATCCTCCCAGGTCCAAGGATCATCCCAGGTCCAAGGATCCTCCCAGGTCCAAGGATCCTCCCAGGTCCCAGGATCCTTCCCGGTCCAAGGATCCTCCCAGGTCCAAGGGTCCTCCCAGGTCCAAGGATCCTCCCAGGTCCAAGGATCCTTCCCGGTCCAAGGATCCTTCCCGGTCCAAGGATTCTCCCAGGTCCAAGGATCCTTCCCGATCCAAGGATCCTCCCGTGTCCTAGGATCCTCTCTGGTTCCAGGATCCTTTCAGGTCCAAGGATCATCTCAACTTCAAGGATCCGACGTCTTTCAGGATCAAGGATTCTTGAGAAGTATGCAGCCTCAGAGCTCGGACGTTCATCAAGGAGACTTCATACCAATGCAGACCATTGCTTCCTCTGGTCCTTCAATCATGCCAGAGTCTCGTCAATATGGATTCACATCTGTCACACCCCGGATTTTCCACGTGTCACCGGTGGGCCCGGTGGGGGAGTATCGTGACGTGGTTGGCAACATAATAGTCAAACAACACAATATTTAAATGCACAGCGGAAGCAATATATAGATTTAATTCAACCAAACGATATTGTAATATTAAGTATCACAAATAGTCGAATTTAAATCCACAGGTAGATCACAAATAAAAAGGAAACAAATGTTCAACAGATATGACATCCAAGCTGGCGAGACTTAATGTGGATGCTAGGAGACAAGCCAGCCTATTTCGCGTAGTACCTGCACTCAATCTTTTTAAGAAAATACGTCAGTTTACACTGGTAAATACTATCAACTGACTCATTTTGAAAAGAGTTTAAGAAATGCATTTAAGGCACAAGGCACAAATATTTTATAACTTGGGATAATTATTTAATATATAAACTTGTAAAGGATTTACATGTTTCTTATGCGTTCAGTAGCCCGGATCGAGCCGGGTTAAAGATCAATTAACACACCACTTTAATTATGAGACACTACAGGTGTACGCCTACACCTGAGTGCTAAGGTCGTGGCCATTTCGTAAAATGATGCCAGGGATATCCGGGACACGGTCATTAACCCCCCAAAGGCTTTAAGCAACAAAACAAATTAAACGGAGTCATCTCAATAATTTAACCATAATAAGATTAAATATTCAATGCCCGACCAAGCGGTATTTTATATACCTTACCCAAGCCCTTATAGGGAAATAAGTTAAAAGTATTTACCTGAGCAAGTATAGTTCAAAATCAGCGAGTGCGGTATCTTTTACTGGTTCTCCTAATCTGGAACGAAGGTTTATAATAACCTATTAGAATACTAACGGATCTTTAATTAAGCTTAAGCTTAGACCGGTTAGTTTTAAGGATACGGTTCGTACGCACGATTAAGCGAAGACCGGATAGAATGTGGTTTAGACCCGACAAGTTTGAAGACTTGTTTAATATGGGTATATGATACACATTCTGGATTTTGAGATAAAAATGATATCGTTTGACCCGTTTCGGCTAGTTTATGCAAACTAGTTACATAAACCGAACCGAACGCGTATCATGCATAACGGGTAACCGAAAGGGTCGCGAACAGGTTTCCTAGGTTAATACGCTTTAAATATGTGGTGATATCATTATGATATCTTCCATAATGCCCATAACGAGTTTAATCTCTTAATAAGCCCCGTAGGGGTATTTTGGTCAATTTAAAGATTATAAAAGGATTAAATTAGGTTTCTTTGAACCGGGTCTGATTACATCAGTAAAATAGCTTACATTAACAGGTTATGTCTAATGGTATTAAGTCTTACGTGGCAAAATGGTTTTAATACTAAACTACGCGTTTAATACGCGTATAAAGCCGTTTTAAGCGACGTACGGGTTAAAATACCAATCTGAGTTTTCTAATCAGCAAAACAAGTTCAAAATACTATATTTATTATTTTAAATCAGTGGCAATTGGATTGGTATCAATCGGGTTTGTAAAACTCGTTTTATGGCTTAAAAGGGCATATTCGGTGTTAACCGAATCAATGCGATAAGCCTAGCTTAAGACCAGCTTAAAAATAATTAAAAATCTTCAAAAATCCTAAAATATTATTTAACATCAGCGGGTAATAGTTTTGGTACCGAAAATCGGGTTTAGATAGGCTATGCGTTAATCGCGCCGTTTAATTAATAAAAAGCTTATTATTTACGCAAATGCGCATATCTCCTAATCTAGACCTCCGCTTGACGTGAAAATTTACGTACATGCTAAATAATCAGTAACTAAGATTATTGTATTTCCACATTTTCAAAATACTCGTTATAAGGTCATAAGGGCGTTATGGTCCACTTTAAGCGATTAACGGAAACGTGTGCATGCATCGGATAATCAATGCACTAAGTACAGAGACTTATACTAGCATGTAACCCAATCCTAATGAGACTTTAAGGTATGTCTAATACCAACTAAAACGGGTCAGAACCGAAGTCAACGCAAAAGTCAAGGTTTTGCGCCTTTCGGTTCCGAACCGGGTTTAAATAGAAATTTGTCGAGTCGGGCAAGCGCAAACAAGTTTTTATACTTATTACCAAGTTATATTAAGGTTAGAACAAGTTACACGCCTTACGGATTACATTTCATGCATTAAATCATAAATGTCAATTCTGTTGACTTTTTCGGTCAACGTTTGACCCGACAAACGACCTAGTTAGGTCTGGAATTGGTACTTGCCCTTATAAGGGTTTAATACCCATATAATTACCTATCTAATAGTACTTTTAATTCGGGTTACGACTGAGCTATCAATAACTAAACCCGAAGTCAACCGTTTAATACGATATGTTGACTTTTAAGCTAAAAACTAAACTAGAATTAATTTAGAAGGGATTAGAGACTTACTAGATGATTAGTGGATGACTAGGAAGGCTCTTGATCAGTTGCAAGCTCTCCAATAATCAGAATGCTTGGAATTGAATTGTGAATGAAAGTGGTGAATGAATGGGTCTTCTTATAGTGGGTTTACACACCACAATCCCTTGACACAAGAGTCTATGATCAACCACAAGAGATAAACACATGTCACTAGCATGTAGGGGTGTCTAAGGTTCATGAATGTGCAAGAGAAAACCGGCCAAGAAGGTCACAAGTGCGAAAAACAGCCAACAGCAGGTTTGCTGTCACTGGGCACCCCTCGCGTGACGCGAGGGGCCGTCGCGCCACGCGACGCCCTAGATTTGGCAGATTTTTATTGTTTGTTGTTGGTTTGAAAGGGCACCCACTTGTTCGACTTAGGGACTTCATTTTGGCAATAAGGGGCCTTTATTAATGATCTTTAACTGATACATACCCTACCATGATGTCTTGTTTCAATTGATTGCATTTACAAGACCCGTAAATAACGGTTTATCGTTCATTTCATCATGGGACCTCATCATGCATTATCAAGTCCATTATTGTGAACCCTTTTCTAAATTGAGGGTATATTAGATGTATATAACATTTAATCGGGTCTTGGGATTTATTATTGAGGTGTTCAGAGGTAACAATTTAACATGACGCCACTTTAAATCCTACCGAAAACATCTTTATTATATCCGGGTTTCCAACGCGTTTTTGTCTTACATGACACGTGTCGTTTTAATATTAACCCGAAATTTGCGAGGTGTTACATCCTCACCCCCTTAAAATAAATCTCGACCCGAGATTTACTGGAACAAGTAAGGGTACTTTTCTTTCATGGTGGATTCTAACTCCCACGTAAACTCGGGACCTCTTCGGGCATCCCATTTGACCTTTACAAAAGGTATGTGCTTTCTTCGAAGCTTCCTTACCTGTCGATCTTCAATCGACATAGGTTTTTCAACAAATTTCAAGCTCTCGTCGATATGCACATCTGTATAGGGTATAATCACTGATTCGTCAGCGGAGTCAGCGAAACACTTTTTCAGATTGCAGATGTGGAACACATTGTGTATACTACTGAGCTCTTCAGGTAAGTTCAACTTGTAGGCAACTGACCCGACACGTTCGATAACTTCGAAAGGTCCTATGTATCTTGGGCTTAGTTTGCCTTTCTTACCAAATCGCATCACCCCTTTCCATGGTGACACTTTAAGTAGGACTTTGTCACCTACTTCAAAGTGAAAATCCTTACGACTTGGATCCGCGTAACTCTTCTGCCTATTCCGGGCAGCTTGGAGGTTGTTACGAATCTGGACAATCTTGTCCGTCGTTTCGAACACGATTTCCGGTCCTGATAACTGGACTTCTCCCACTTCCGCCCAACAAACTGGCGATCTACATTTTCTACCGTATAATGCCTCAAAAGGCGCAGCCTTGATGCTGGTATGGTAGCTATTGTTGTAGGAGAATTCGATCAAGGGTAGGTTCTTATCCCAGCTACCTCCCAATTCGATCGCACATGCACGTAGCATGTCTTCCAACGTTTGAATAGTACGCTCACTCTGACCGTCAGTCTGAGGATGGTAAGCCGTACTAAAGTTCAAACGTGTGCCCAAAGATTGTTGGAAGCTTTTCCAAAAGTGCGACGTGTACCTAGTATCTCGGTCAGAGATAATAGCTACAGGTATGCCATGTAAAGCTACAATCTTATCAACGTACAGTTGGGCTAGCATATCGGAGCTGTAGGTCTCCTTAATGGGTAGGAAATGTGCTGACTTAGTCAGTCGGTCGACTATCACCCAGATGGTGTCATTTCCTTTCCTTGTCTTGGGTAACTTGGTGATAAAATCCATAGTTACCATCTCCCACTTCCACGTAGGAAGTTCAGGCTGTTGTAGCAAACCTGACGGTTTCTGATGCTCGGCTTTGACTTGCGCACATGTCAAGCATTTTGCTACATGGGCGGCCACAGACTTTTTCAAGCCTATCCACCAATAATTTGCCTTTAAATCCTGGTACATCTTATCAGCTCCAGGATGAACGGAGTACTTGGAACTATGGGCTTCTTGGAGGATGACATCACGAAGTCCTCCAAAAATCGGAACCCATATTCGTCCGTTCAATCTAAGAATTCCATCCTTACTGAGAGATAACTGCTCCTCAGTTACTCCAAGCTTTTCATTGGGATAGTTAGCTTCCAACACAGCTTCCTTCTGTGCAGCTAACAACCTTTCTATCAAGTTGTTCTTTATTTCCATGCTCTTGGCATTGATTCGGATGGGTTTCACTCTTTCTTTCCGACTCAAGGCATCGGCGACTACATTCGCCTTGCCGGGATGGTATCTTATTTCACAATCGTAATCATTAAGAGTTTCCATCCAACGACGTTGCCTCATGTTCAAGTCCTTCTGGTTGAACAGATGTTGAAGGCTTTTGTGATCAGAATAGATCACACATTTGATTCCATATAAGTAGTGCCTCCACAGTTTTAGTGCGAATACAACGGCACCCAACTCCAAGTCGTGGGTGGTGTAATTCTTTTCGTGCACCTTTAACTGGCGTGAAGCATAGGCAATGACTTTGCCTTTTTGCATAAGCACACATCCCATCCCGGTGTGTGATGCATCACAATAAACTACAAACTCCTCTAATCCCTCAGGCAATGTCAGCACTGGAGCATTGCTCAGCTTCTGTTTCAGAATATCGAAGGATTCCTGCTGCTTAGGACCCCAGTCAAACTTAATCTTCTTACGTGTCAGCGAAGTCAGGGGTGCAGCAATCCTTGAGAAGTTTTCTATGAATCGCCTATAGTATCCTGCCAAACCTAGGAAGCTACGAATTTCTGTAGGCGTCTTTGGCTCATGCCTATTCATGACAGCTTCAACTTTAGCGGGATCTACTTGAATGCCCTGCTCACTAACGACATGTCCAAGAAATTGGACTGCTCGAAGCCAGAATTCACACTTTGAGAACTTGGCATAGAGCTTCTCTTTATGAAGTAGTTCCAAAATACAGTGAAGATGCTTCTCGTGGTCAGCTTGGTTCTTTGAGTATATGAGGATATCATCGATGAAAACGATGACAAATTTATCCATGTAAGGCTTACAGACGCGATTCATGAGATCCATGAATGCGGCTGGTGCATTTGTGAGCCCAAAAGGCATCACTAGGAACTCGTAGTGACCATAACGAGTCCTAAATGCTGTCTTGTGCACATCTTCATCTCTAACCTTCAATTGATGGTAGCCTGACCTCAAGTCAATCTTTGAGAAGAAACTTGCCCCTTGAAGTTGATCGAACAGATTGTCGATTCTGGGCAAAGGATACCTATTCTTGATAGTAACCTTATTAAGCTCGCGGTAGTCGATGCACAGACGCATCGATCCATCCTTCTTCTTGACAAATAACACTGGTGCTCCCCAAGGAGACGAGCTAGGTTTGATGAAACCTTTGGCTAGAAGATCATCTAGCTGCGTCCTTAATTCTTTCATCTCTGTTGGTGCCAACCTATAAGGCGCCCTTGCAACAGGTGCTGATCCAGGAATAATGTCAATCCTGAATTCCACTTGCCTATCTGGTGGCAAACCAGGTAGTTCTTCAGGAAATACTTCGGGGTATTCAGAAATGACTGGGATATCTCCAATCTTGGGTTTCGGTTCATCAATAATCACCTGTGCCATGTAGATGACACAGCCCTTCTTCAAACACTTTGAGTCTTTGAGTATTGACATCTTCTCGGGCAGCCCATACTGGGTATCTCCCTGGATAGTAAGTGATTCACCAGACGAAGTCTTGATTATCACTTGCTTCTTATTGCAAATAATCTGGGCCTGGTTATGTGATAACCAGTCCATACCCAAAACTATGTCGAAACCGGCTAGTTTTAAAGGAAGTAGAGACAAAGGAAAAGAGTGATTCCTAATGGATATGAAACATCCATCTAATAAGGTTGAAGCGGTTTCTATTGTGCCATCGGCTAGTTCCACCTCATACTTCACACTTAAAATTCTAACAGGTAGTTTTAACAATTCACAAAACTTACTATCTACAAACGACTTATCAGCTCCTGAATCAAATAACACTCTCGCGTAAACATCATTCACGAGAAAGGTACCTGTTATCACGTTGTCGTCCTTGACGGCTTCCTTTGCATCCATTCTGAAGACCCTTGCATTGGTCTTCCTAGCCTCTTCCGGCTTCTTGGCATATTTTGGGCAATTGCTTTTGATGTGCCCTTTTTCATTGCAACCATAGCAAGTTGCATCCTTTATTTTCTTGCAATCCACGGTTTTGTGTTCCCTGGATTTGCATAAACCACAAGCAAAAGGCTTCGATTGTGATTGAGAGTTGGATTCAAACCTGCACTTGCCAAAGTGCTGCCTCTTGCAGATTTTACATTTGGGTTTTTCACCCGACTGCTGGCCATCCCTCCTAAAACCTGACCCTTTCTTCTGGTCATTGTTTCCTTTCTGCTTCTTATCTGTACGACGTGAGTTGTCATCCTCACGCTTCCTCTTTTCGGTGTCACTTTTCCTCTGTGACCTTTGCCTAACAGCATCCAAGGTAAGGGACAATGAAATGTCCGTTACTGACCGAAAAGTAGTTGGTCTCGAGGCCTTCACATTCGCCTTGATCTCCGGTTCCAACCCTCCAATGAAACGAGCTATACGTTTAGGCTCCGGAGTTACCAAGTAAGGAACTAACCTCGACAAAGTGTTGAAACTGGTTAGGTAGGCCTGACAGTCAAGGTTCTTCATAACCAGCGCCAGGAAGTCAGATTCAATTCTCTCAACCTCATGTTGAGGGCAGAAATTTTCTTTGATTTGTGCCATGAACTGTTCCCAGGTCATGTTGTATAATGGAACCTTTCCTGTAGCCTGGATCAATGATCTCCACCAGGCTAGGGCTTCTCCTTTGAACGACTGTGAGACAAACTTCACAATATCCCTTTCATGGCAACCACTAATATCTACCACAGTATCCATTTCATCCATCCACGTCATGCAATCAACAGCTCCTTTTTCCCCATTGAAGTCTCTGGGTTTGCACGACACAAAGTATTTATAGGTGCACCCTCTATTACGGGGTCCTTGATCCCGAATGACCCTCTGGGATGGAGCACTCCTTCGGTTTGACGAGTGGTGAGAATTACTGTTGTGGGCAGTGTGGGTCCTGGAAGGTGTTCTAGTGTGTGATGCAGAATGGGTCCTCGTATGGGTACCACTTGATCCATGGTTTTGTCTATCCATAGCTCTATTAACCGCATTGTCTATCATAGCTTGCAATTCTGCACCTGCTACGTTCCCAGGGGCATTATCAGGCACTAATCCTGGGTGACTGTTGACTTCGTTTGAGTCTGCCATGTATTTTGAACTGTAACATATTGACAATAATTTATTGGTGAGTTTATTATATAATTGTCTTTTATGGCAATTTTATTAACCGTGGTAAACATAGACCATATATGGTTAATTTATTTCTCACATTTATTTAGGATTTTTAAAATAATTTATCCTAATTATAAAACAATAACAGTTTTATTAGCACATAAGGCCTAGTCACAGGGACAATTTAAATTATAAGCTATGAATTCAAGAGAATCAAGGCTTTTTAAGGTTTGAACCAAGTTCATTACCTTTTTCAGACAGGGTCACAGACTATTACTGTCTTTTGTCTCATATGAAAATGAGAAGGGCCCGTAGGCATTATAATACCACGTATGGTTAAAATATGATCATCTTAATTGATGATGTAAACCTAGGATTCAGAGATCATTAAACTAGGTTAGGAATCTTTTAAAGAATTCCTTTATAATATGACGTATGTGATTTTAACGAATCACTTCTGTCAGGAGTGTTAACATGTTTTAAGATGTTAACAGGAAATTGAATCTTTTAGACAGGTCTTACCATTTTGGCCCGGTCTTATATTTGACACGAGGCTAGGGTTCACACTTTTAAGATCCTTAATTAATTAATTTCATAGGCAGATTAATTTAAAAGGAATGATTTTAATTTATTTCATTTTATACATTATATATGCACATATGGCAATTATGAAATTTATAAAACAAACATTCCATTAATCTATTATACTATTACACACAGCCCTAAACGGGTCTTTTACTAATAATAAACTTACCCACGCAGGAGTTTAAACCAGTACATGCCCACGCAGGGGTCTTACAGAAAGATGTGCCCACGCAGGGACTACATACACATACAAATAATAAATGTCCACGTAGGGACTTGATTTTTAAAGTAGACATACACACATAAAGGATTTACTGATCCTTCTTGCTCTTTCCCTTGATTAAGTTCGTCAAGGTCTTGAACATACCCTGGTTACGCCTTCGGTCTTCCCGTGCCTCATGCCGCACTTCCCTAATACTCTGTAGGATTTCCTGATGCAATGGTGGCGACATTTGTAGAGACGGCGGGGGTTGTTGGTAGTACGGGGGTTGTGTAGGCATCTGATATCCCTGTGCTGGGTAGCCTACTCCCCAAGGACCTCCATACGGTCCCTCCTGGTTAAGGGCGTTGTAATTTGCTGCTACCATATACGGGTCGGCTTCAGCGTATCCGAGGTTAGGGTGAGTCGGTTGCTCAAACGGGTTGTACATCGAAGGACCCGTGTATGCTGGTATATGATTATCGAAACCCATAGGTGGCGGTTGCTGCGCGTAGGGGTTTGATGGTCCACCAATCTGTGGAACTTCTGGAAGCGGCTGATAATTTCTGCCACTTGACTGTAGAGGAGAGTTAAGGTGAAACTCTTCTCTTCATGTGGACATCCGAGCTCCGGATCTCCTATGTCTTTGCGGCTGTGGGGGCGCCGGCTGAACTGGTGGCGGTGGAGGCGGTGGCGTAACTGCCTCAAACTGGTGATTCCCAGAGGAATCTTGATGATGCTGCTGCTGCTGCTCATGCGGCGACGAATGGTGCGAAGGTGTAAAATACCATTCGTGCCGAGTAAAGATAGCCTGGAAGCTATCTGGACCATTATAGGGTGGCCCGTGATAAATTGAACTATCCGAGACCTCGATTGGGTGGTTGGGAGTTCCTGATGCGGGCATTTCGGGGTCGTCTTCCTCATCCATATCGTTTCCTCCTGAAAAATGGTCCTCCGGCCCCAATGGGTTAAAACCCACTGGTTCTGGTAGATAATCCGCCGGGTTAAACTGGCCTTGAAATATTGGAGTGGGGTCTCCAAAAGGACGGTGCGACATAGATCGCTGTAACGGTATGTGTGAATGGTGAGGGTCTCTAGGCTCGTTTTCTGAATGTGGCCCATAGGAGTCTTGAGCGGGAGTTGTAGAGCTGTTTGAAACCGACCGTCTTGCCGGTTGAAATAGACCTCTCTGGTTCCGTCGAGTACCGTCACTCTCGGCGGGGATAGGAGCTTGAGTATTGGATGGCCCAGCTTCATGGTCGTTGGGGGCGGTGGTCGGCCCCTTTCCTCCTCGTCCTCTCATACGTAGAAATCTTGGAGGCATTTTCTTGGTTATACCTGTCAACAAAACATAAGATAACAAATAACAAAATATAAAGTTTTAAATAACAAAACAAAAACCGAATAGGGTGGAATTTGTCTTATGTTATAAGTCTAGACTCGAAAGTTTAGATATGTGCAATTGTGTAACTGAGATTAAACACAAAAGGCTAGTGTTTAATTCACTCAGAGTTGGCTCTGATACCAACCTGTCACACCCCGGATTTTCCACGTGTCACCGGTGGGCCCGGTGGGGGAGTATCGTGACGTGGTTGGCAACATAATAGTCAAACAACACAATATTTAAATGCACAGCGGAAGCAATATATAGATTTAATTCAACCAAACGATATTGTAATATTAAGTATCACAAATAGTCGAATTTAAATCCACAGGTAGATCACAAATAAAAAGGAAACAAATGTTCAACAGATATGACATCCAAGCTGGCGAGACTTAATGTGGATGCTAGGAGACAAGCCAGCCTATTTCGCGTAGTACCTGCACTCAATCTTTTTAAGAAAATACGTCAGTTTACACTGGTAAATACTATCAACTGACTCATTTTGAAAAGAGTTTAAGAAATGCATTTAAGGCACAAGGCACAAATATTTTATAACTTGGGATAATTATTTAATATATAAACTTGTAAAGGATTTACATGTTTCTTATGCGTTCAGTAGCCCGGATCGAGCCGGGTTAAAGATCAATTAACACACCACTTTAATTATGAGACACTACAGGTGTACGCCTACACCTGAGTGCTAAGGTCGTGGCCATTTCGTAAAATGATGCCAGGGATATCCGGGACACGGTCATTAACCCCCCAAAGGCTTTAAGCAACAAAACAAATTAAACGGAGTCATCTCAATAATTTAACCATAATAAGATTAAATATTCAATGCCCGACCAAGCGGTATTTTATATACCTTACCCAAGCCCTTATAGGGAAATAAGTTAAAAGTATTTACCTGAGCAAGTATAGTTCAAAATCAGCGAGTGCGGTATCTTTTACTGGTTCTCCTAATCTGGAACGAAGGTTTATAATAACCTATTAGAATACTAACGGATCTTTAATTAAGCTTAAGCTTAGACCGGTTAGTTTTAAGGATACGGTTCGTACGCACGATTAAGCGAAGACCGGATAGAATGTGGTTTAGACCCGACAAGTTTGAAGACTTGTTTAATATGGGTATATGATACACATTCTGGATTTTGAGATAAAAATGATATCGTTTGACCCGTTTCGGCTAGTTTATGCAAACTAGTTACATAAACCGAACCGAACGCGTATCATGCATAACGGGTAACCGAAAGGGTCGCGAACAGGTTTCCTAGGTTAATACGCTTTAAATATGTGGTGATATCATTATGATATCTTCCATAATGCCCATAACGAGTTTAATCTCTTAATAAGCCCCGTAGGGGTATTTTGGTCAATTTAAAGATTATAAAAGGATTAAATTAGGTTTCTTTGAACCGGGTCTGATTACATCAGTAAAATAGCTTACATTAACAGGTTATGTCTAATGGTATTAAGTCTTACGTGGCAAAATGGTTTTAATACTAAACTACGCGTTTAATACGCGTATAAAGCCGTTTTAAGCGACGTACGGGTTAAAATACCAATCTGAGTTTTCTAATCAGCAAAACAAGTTCAAAATACTATATTTATTATTTTAAATCAGTGGCAATTGGATTGGTATCAATCGGGTTTGTAAAACTCGTTTTATGGCTTAAAAGGGCATATTCGGTGTTAACCGAATCAATGCGATAAGCCTAGCTTAAGACCAGCTTAAAAATAATTAAAAATCTTCAAAAATCCTAAAATATTATTTAACATCAGCGGGTAATAGTTTTGGTACCGAAAATCGGGTTTAGATAGGCTATGCGTTAATCGCGCCGTTTAATTAATAAAAAGCTTATTATTTACGCAAATGCGCATATCTCCTAATCTAGACCTCCGCTTGACGTGAAAATTTACGTACATGCTAAATAATCAGTAACTAAGATTATTGTATTTCCACATTTTCAAAATACTCGTTATAAGGTCATAAGGGCGTTATGGTCCACTTTAAGCGATTAACGGAAACGTGTGCATGCATCGGATAATCAATGCACTAAGTACAGAGACTTATACTAGCATGTAACCCAATCCTAATGAGACTTTAAGGTATGTCTAATACCAACTAAAACGGGCCAGAACCGAAGTCAACGCAAAAGTCAAGGTTTTGCGCCTTTCGGTTCCGAACCGGGTTTAAATAGAAATTTGTCGAGTCGGGCAAGCGCAAACAAGTTTTTATACTTATTACCAAGTTATATTAAGGTTAGAACAAGTTACACGCCTTACGGATTACATTTCATGCATTAAATCATAAATGTCAATTCTGTTGACTTTTTCGGTCAACGTTTGACCCGACAAACGACCTAGTTAGGTCTGGAATTGGTACTTGCCCTTATAAGGGTTTAATACCCATATAATTACCTATCTAATGGTACTTTTAATTCGGGTTACGACTGAGCTATCAATAACTAAACCCGAAGTCAACCGTTTAATACGATATGTTGACTTTTAAGCTAAAAACTAAACTAGAATTAATTTAGAAGGGATTAGAGACTTACTAGATGATTAGTGGATGACTAGGAAGGCTCTTGATCAGTTGCAAGCTCTCCAATAATCAGAATGCTTGGAATTGAATTGTGAATGAAAGTGGTGAATGAATGGGTCTTCTTATAGTGGGTTTACACACCACAATCCCTTGACACAAGAGTCTATGATCAACCACAAGAGATAAACACATGTCACTAGCATGTAGGGGTGTCTAAGGTTCATGAATGTGCAAGAGAAAACCGGCCAAGAAGGTCACAAGTGCGAAAAACAGCCAACAGCAGGTTTGCTGTCACTGGGCACCCCTCGCGTGACGCGAGGGGCCGTCGCGCCACGCGACGCCCTAGATTTGGCAGATTTTTATTGTTTGTTGTTGGTTTGAAAGGGCACCCACTTGTTCGACTTAGGGACTTCATTTTGGCAATAAGGGGCCTTTATTAATGATCTTTAACTGATACATACCCTACCATGATGTCTTGTTTCAATTGATTGCATTTACAAGACCCGTAAATAACGGTTTATCGTTCATTTCATCATGGGACCTCATCATGCATTATCAAGTCCATTATTGTGAACCCTTTTCTAAATTGAGGGTATATTAGATGTATATAACATTTAATCGGGTCTTGGGATTTATTATTGAGGTGTTCAGAGGTAACAATTTAACATGACGCCACTTTAAATCCTACCGAAAACATCTTTATTATATCCGGGTTTCCAACGCGTTTTTGTCTTACATGACACGTGTCGTTTTAATATTAACCCGAAATTTGCGAGGTGTTACAACATCCGCAATTCCAAACATGAATCCTCCAGGAGGTAACACTTTTAATAATTCATATAACACTAACCATGGCTCTATGCAGGATACATGTATCAATTAGGCTATGGCCAGGGAGCTACAGAAACTTAAGGATATGATATCCAGTGTACCAGGAGTGGTTAAACCTATTCCTGAAATTGCATATGGTAGCCATAAGATATCTCGTTTTGCACCACCCTTATGTGATGCTGAGATACCTAAAAGGTTCCAGATACCATCTATGAAGATGTATGATGGTTCAACGGATCCAGAGGAGCATGTAGCTCAATACAGGGAGAGGATGGAGATCAATCCAATTCCTGAAAGGTTAAAAGAAGCATGTCTATACAAGGGATTTGGATCCACACTTACAGGATCTGCTCTTAAATGGCTGCTAAGTCTTCGCCCTTACTCTATTACTTCATTTGCTAATCTAGTTAATTTGTTTAATAGTCAATTCTCTTGTAGTAGAAAGTTTGAACGATTAACTAGTGATCTATATAGGGTAACACAAGGTCAAAATGAATCACTTAGAGACTACATCACTAAGTTTAGTAAAGAATCCTTAGATATTCCTAACTTGGATATTGCTACGGCTGTAGAAGCCTTTAAAATGGGATTGCTTAGGGATTCATTATTCTATGATGATCTTGTTATGACACCTTGCAGGAATCTTGATGAAGTAAAAACCAGGGCCCTTAGGTTCATCCGCCTAGAGGATGATAAAAGGATCCAGGATAGATTGACAGGATCCTCAAAACAGGAGAAGCAAGGATCCTACTTCAGGAACAACAAATCAAAGTCTTATAACAGATCTGATAACCAGAACGTGCATGCAGTGGAACAAGAAGAGGATGATGAGGATTATCCTCCTATTTCTGAATACTGTTTTTCTGTTGATAACAATGAACTAATCCTTGCAATGCAGAATCTAGGTGAGAAAGCTAGGTGGCCGAGAAAAAGTGATAAACCGACTGCTACAAAGGATAAGTCCAAGTGGTGTGCATATCATGAGGATTTCGGGCATCTCACTGAAGAATGTATTGCATTGAGAAAGGAAATTGGTTACTTGTTGAGCAAGGGGCATTTGAAGGAACTTTTGGGACGAAAGAAGTCAAGGATCCAGGATCCTGAAAGGATCCCGGAAAGAGCTCATACCCCTCCAGCAGATGCACAAGTTATAAACTTCATATCCGGTGGATCAGACATTTGTGGTACTTCCTTTTCAGCAACAAAAAGACATGCTAAGGAAACCAAGATGGATAATGGAGACAGACCCGTCCAGACCTCCGTTGTCACCCAGGATAAAGTCATTACCATTGATGAGGATGATCGTGTTGATGTCCAGGATCCTCATCATGATGGTCTTGTAATTACATTGTTTATTTCTAACCACTTTGTTCGCGGTATCCTTATAGATGGAGGAAGCTCTGTGAACATCATCCAGCTTGATGTCCTCAAGAAGATGAATATCCCGGAGTCTGATATTGTCCCAAGATCCTCAGTACTTGTGGGATTCAGTGGGGAAACCAAGAACACATTGGGGGACATCAAACTCCCAATCTATATTGAAGGATTGCATTCTTATCAAAAGTTTTGTGTTATAGATTGCTTATCATGTTGCAACGTTATCCTTGGCAGGCCATGGATACATGATATGAAGGCAGTTCCATCCACCTATCATCAATGTGTAAAGCTTCCAAGTCCTTGGGGAGTGGTGAAAATTGAGAGTGATCAACAAGAAGCTAAGAATTGCTATACCTCATCAATGAAGCCAGCCTCAAGACCAAGGGAGCAATAGCAATTAAAGTATCCTTCAAGAGATGTCTTGGATGCAAGAAAGCAGGATGTAAAAGAAATCCTCATGGATCCTGATGATCCTGAATCCATAGTCTTCATAGGATCAGGGATCCTTAGCGAAATCGAGCAGAATCTAGTATCCTTCCTTAAGAGGAGGAAATCCACCTTTGCTTGGAAACATGAAGACATGACAGGTATATCTAAGGATATAATTACTCACAAACTTGGCATTGACAGGTCATTCAAGCCAATTCATCAAAAGAGGAGGAAGTTTGCACCTGAAAGGAATGCTATTATCCAGGAAGAGGTAGACAAACTACTTCGGGCAGGTATGATTAGAGAGGTTAAGTATCCAAGATGGTTAGCCAATGTGGTTGTTGTTCAAAAGAAAAACAGAAAGTGGAGGGTATGTGTTGATTTTACTGATTTAAAGAAGGCATGTCCCAAGGATCCTTTCCCATTACCCCACATTGACTCCATGGTGGATGCTACCGTGGGTCATGAGTTGTTGACTTTTATGGATGCTTCATCTGGATTTCAACAAATTCAGATGGAACCATCCGATCAAGAGGATACAGCCTTTATGACCCCAACTGGTATATACTGTTATATTGCTATGCTATTTGGATTAAGGAATGCAGGTGCTACTTATCAAAGGCTTGTCAATATGATGTTCAAGGAACAAATTGGACAAACTATGGAAGTCTATATAGATGACATGGTGGTTAAGTCCAAGAAAGCTGAGGATCACCTTAAAGACTTAGAGGAAGCATTCAATATCCTTGACAAATTTAATATGAAACTAAATCCTTCCAAGTGTCATTTTGGTGTTAAGGCAGGTAAATTCTTAGGCTATATGGTGCAAAGAGGGGCATTGAAGCAAGTCCAGAGCAAATCAAGGCTATTGTGAATATCAAATCTCCTGCCAATGCTAAGGATGTGCAAAGATTGACAGGCAGGATCGCGGCCTTGAACAGATTCATATCCAAATCCTCAGAAAAGTGCAAGGAATTCTATGACATCCTGAGGAAGAACAAGAAATTTGAATGGACTGAGAAGCATGAAAGTGCCCTCAAAGCTCTTAAGGATTACCTATCCTCAGCCCCGGCCTTGATGAAACCAGAAAAAGGGGATATATTATCCTTATATTTAGCAGTATCCTCAAAAGCAGTAAGTGCGATCCTTGTTAAGGATCACCAAGGTACACAACATCCTGTCTATTATGTAAGTAAGAGTTTACTTGATGCTGAATCCAGGTATTCACACTTAGAAAAACTTATCCTTGCATTAATTATGGCATCTACTAAATTAAGACATTATTTTGAGACTCATGTCATTATTGTTAAAACTAATTTTCCGATTAAGAATGTTCTCAGGAAACCTGAAATATCAGGAAGGATGGCTAAGTGGGCAGTGAAGCTGAGTGCATATGATATAAGATATGAACCAAGGACTGCCATCAAATCCCAAGCCTTAGTTGACTTTGTGGCAGATTTTAGTAGTGATTTGCAAAAGGAGGCTGAATTAGAAGTCCAACAGCTTGAAGAAACTAAGGATCCTTGGGTACTCTTCACTGATGGTGCCTCTAATATGAAAGGAACAGGACTTGGAATACTACTAAAATCGCCACAGGGGGACATAATACCCCACTCCATAGCTTGTGAATTTCAAACTACCAACAATGAGGCTGAGTATAAAGCCTTGATAGCTGGTTTGCAAATTGCTAAGCATATGAGGATCAGGTATCTTGAGTTTCACACAGGTACCAAGGGAAGAGAATGCAGAGGCTGATGCATTAGCTAATCTAGGATCATCCTTGAAGATCCCGGAGGATACAAGTGTTTTGGTCAGAAAATCTGTTGAGAATATTGCAGCCAAACTCTAGATTACGGGGTATGATGCTCAAAAAGTTTAACAACAATGAGGATCACTTCAATGTGGAATGCACAAACAACACAAGGATTTATACGGGGAAAAAGCCCTTGATCAAGAGTTGATCTCCGGCACAAAAAACCCCGGGTGATGGAAACTACCGATCACCAAGCTCAAATAAAATGAACAAACGTTTACAACTTCGGATAGTAACGAGCTAGGTACAAGGATCACTACGGTGAAATGTGTAAAAGTGTAAGTAATTGCTAAGTGTTTGAACGAGAGCTTGTATGAGAGTGTTTGCGAGTGTGTGTAATTGCCAAAAATGACTAAGTGTCACTAACTAGCTCGTTACCCCTTTCAAATAAGAAAAAAATATCTAGTTAACAAACTCTCCGACTTTCAAGCCAAGCCTCCACGTTCTCCATAACGTCTAGTTTTGATCTAGCACGTGCAGAATACTTTGGGAATATTCTCCAAGAATGCCGCTAAGACCTGGTCAAGCTTGTTACACCTGCGATATGTTATAAAACATAAGTAAACAATCGTCAGTATGAGGATCCTTGAAGTGATCCATGATCCTGATCCTAAAGCCCTTCTGAGGATCACCACCTGTCACAGAAGTAAGGATCACTAGTTAGGATAATGAATAAGGATCACTAATTGTTAGAAAATCCTCCCCTAACAATTGCCCCCAAAATATAAGGAGTGAAATTGTAAAATTAGCGAGTTATGTTTTCTCGATCTTATCCGTAACAAACTAACGGATATATAGCAGTTAATTTTGAACTAGCCGTTGCGATGATGATGTCACGGAAGTGACAACCTGCAAGATCATGATTATAAATAGAGATATAGATAGGATCAAATGCATTTAAATTTTCAGAGAAACTCCCTTTATAATCCACATTCCGAAGACGATCAGGTATTCTCTCTCTCTATCCTTCTCCCTCTCTTGCTCTGTTTTCATCTTTCCATCAAATATGTTGCTCCGAAGTTCTCCGGGCAAAGATCACAAGAAAGATAGCCCTTTGGAAAGTCAGAAAATCATCAAGGACTCCGCGAATGAAAAGTGTTGTTTTAACGAAGCACAGATAGACAGAATCCGTTGCTGTTTTCCGGCGGATGCCGTTATCAGACCCTTTGATCCTACTACCCTTAGCGACTATGTTTCAGAAACATGGGTTGCATTTCCAGCGACTCCATTCACCATAGGATACACCTATCCTTTCCCAGAGTTTACACAATCCTTCTTTTCACTTACCGGCATCTCTTATATCCAAGCCATGCCGATGATTTGGAGGGTCTTGTATACCCTGGAGAGGATCATCAAACAAGAAGGCATTGCTTTGGGCATGTCCGAATTGGCGGAGCTGTATGATCTCACTACTTTTGGTTCCCATCGTTATTTGCTTAAACGAAAATCCGGTGCAGATCATCCTCTTCTGAAAGTCACCAAGAATGACAAAGACTGGAAACGTCGCTTTTTCTTTGTCAAGAGAGATTCTATCCAGGATGGAAAGGATCTTCCTAAAAATTGGGCTACCCATGGTAGGATGGAGGATCCTGATAAGGATCACCGGGAACTTTCTTTGATTGCTATGATAACTTATATTTTTGCTTTCTTGTTTTGCAGCTATCACCATTTCACGTATCCGCACATCACCTGAAACCAAGGATAAGCTCGCTGCTTTCTGGAAGCTTGATCCTGAAACAAGGACATTCAAGATAGACACCCAAGACTCACAAGAAGTATCCTCAGGTTCCATTACCATGTCAAGTAAGTATCCTGTCTTTTGCATAGTTTAAATATTAAAATAGATAGATAAATTGAAATAGGATAAGGATACTCATCTTGCTTTGAGTGTGTAGGCGCTGGAAAACCTGTCAAGCCTGTTTCCCAATTCAACACAGCTGACCTTGATCTCGTACGGCCCAGAAGGAAGAAATCCACCAGCAGTCCCAGCATTTCCATTCCAAAGGCACCCACTAAAGGGAAGGGTGTCAAGAAGAGGAAGATTTCTGATGCTGAGGATCTTCAAGGGCTGCCACTGATCCGCCACCAATTCCTTGAGTACTTCAATGAAGTAAGGATCCTTAACTTTGCCTAGGTATCCAGCTCTTATGAGGATCACTTGACCTTGAACTGCCTTGTCTTCTTTTTGCAGAAATTTGCTGAGATCGAGGACTACGTGGGTAATATTGAGGAGCTGGACAAGAAGATAGCTGATCTTCAACAGGTTGGTGTGCTCAAAGATCTTGCACTTGCTGATGCTCGGAAGGAACTCCAGGATACCAAGCAGGCAATGGCCAAGGTGTTGGTTAACTTTGATTATGAAAAGCATGACCTCATCGAAAATGCCAAGCTCTCTGCTGCCATCACGATGTATCAGACTAAGTTGAAGATGGCCCAAGAAGCTCAAGATCCTAGCTTCGATAAGAACAGCTGGGATATTGAGGGTTGGAAGGAAAGGTTGGCTGAGCTTGAGGATGAGGAAGAGGAGGCTACTGAAGTCTTGGCGATTGAAGCAAGTGGCAGTGGGAAGGATCAGGTGAAGGATACCGCAGCTGGAGGAGAAGAGGATGCAGCAAAGATGTAGGCTGCACAATTGGGCGATGATGGATATATGTGCTAAGGCCGGAGCCCAATTTTTTAGTTTGGTGGTTGTTTTTGTGGTTGTGATGTTTAAGACAATTTCATGGGTTGTACTTTGAACAATAGGTTCCTAGGATTAAGGATCATGTATGATCCTTTGGACAATAGGCAGGATTGCAATTGGTGGAGGGATCCTCTGTTTGGGGGATGAAGCCATTGTGATCCTGCTGCCTTTATATTCCTGCACTACTTTTGAACTCATTATCATGGACACCCTTTACCTACCCCAGCGGACGGGCCACGTTTTGCTGGTAGAAGCTCGGGTAGGTAATTTTGACAACCTTTAGAGGGTTAGTCTTATGTTAATAAATAAAAACTTAACCTTTTGTCGCTTATCTTGTGTTGTTATCCTTTTTAGTATGTTATTTTCCAACTGTTATAATGTTCATCCTGTTTATATTTATCAAACCTTAGAAAATATATCCATAAAGTTTAGGATATAATCAAGGATCACATATCCCATAACCGATAAGTTCTAAAAAGTGATACAGTTTAAGAAACACAGGTTCAGTTGTCAAGTATAAGGGTTCATCAAAAGAATAATGAATAAAATCAAAAGAGTTAAGGATCATACCTGAGGATCCAAGTTAGAATCCTAACCATAATAAGGATAACTATAAGATAGACCTTAGAGTGAAATAAGGATCAAGGATCCCTAGCTGCCTACCTTCAAGGACCTGAAATAGAGTATAACTTGGGACTACGCCAATATAAGAAAAGAGTTAGCAACTGGGGACAAGCCCAAGGATAACTGGGGACAAGCCCAAGGATAACTGGGGACAAGCCCAAGGATAACTGGGGACAAGCCCAAGGATCGTATGTAAACTGGAGTATGGCCCTAACTGGCGACTATCCAAACTTAGTGACATGGAGATGCCAAAACCTTAGCTAACGTGAAAACGTTAGAAACCTTATGAACGGATGTATGGTACGTCTACCATTATACGTAGGATCCTAAGCATAGCCAGAACAATGGAATTATCAGCCCCTATAATGAGTACTGGTCCCAAAGCCTTGAACTATACCAGGATCATCGTGCGCTGCAGGCGGAATCTGGGGACAAGCCCAAATAACTGGGGTTAAACCCAAAGGACGGATTGCTTCTGTGGATAACCAACGTTGTGCTAAAGATACCTGAACTTTCAAAACTTGAACTCACGTGAGAGATGGATAAAGGATACATGATCCTTATCCTTATATGAGAAAATAAAGAAATGAAATAGTTCAAGATTAGGATATTACCTGAGTAAGGATCACCGATATTTTGAGGATCCTATAAGGATATCCCTATCGTGAGGATCGCTTATGCCATAAGGATCCTGCTTACATGAAATACTTCTTCAGGTGGACAGCATTCCAAGCTCTTGGTAGCAAATCACCTTCCATGGTTAGCAATCTATATGCCCCCTTTCCTGCTTCAGCTTCAATCAAATAAGGGCCTTCCCATTTTGGAGCCAATTTTCCATCAGCAGGATTGGTGGTATTCTGAAATGCTTTCCTTAACACCATATCTCCAACTTGAAACCTCCTGATCCTGACATTTTTATTGTAAGCACCAGCCATCCTTTGTTGATAACTGGCCATCCTGATCCTAGCCATATCCCTAATTTCTTCAATAGTATCCAGGTCTTGAGCCAAGTTTTCATCATTTTCCTCAGGATCACGGGTACTTGTTCTAGCAGTAGGAACCACCATTTCTGTTGGGATCACTGATTCTGCCCCAAACACCAAAGAGAATGGTGTTTGACCAGTAGCATTCTTAGGGGTTGTCCTGTCAGCCCAGAGCACATAGGGTAGCTCTTCTGCCCATTTTCCTTTCTTGGATCCAAGCTTCTTCTTCAAGTTGTTGATGATGATCTTGTTGGATGATTCTGCTTGACCATTAGCTTGTGGGTGGACTGGTGTTGATGTTATCATCTTAATCCCCCAGCTGTCACAAAAGTTAGTGGTTCTGCCCCCAATAAATTGGGAACCATTATCACATATAATCTCGGAAGGAATTCCAAATCTAGTTATAATATTTCTTTTAATGAAGGATATAACTTCCTTTTCTCTAACTTGGGCAAAAGCTTCAGCCTCTATCCACTTGGAGAAGTAATCAGTCATAGCTAACATGAATACTTTCCCACCAGGTGCCTTAGGGAGCTTGCCAACTATATCCATACCCCATCTCATAAATGGCCAAGAGGAGGATATAGGATGCAATAATTCAGCTGGTTGATGAAGGATATTGCTGTGTCTCTAGCAAGGATCACATCTTCTGGCATACTCCACAGCGTCTTTCTTCATGGTTGGCCAATAATATCCTGTCCTCAGGATCCTTGAAAATAAAGCCCTGCCCCCAGTGTGGTTTCCACAATCTCCTTCATGGAAGTCTTTTAAAACTTCCTGAATTTCAGGATCCTCAATGCATCTCAAGTATGGTCCTGCAAGAGATCGTCTATACAACATATTATTCATAATTGTGAATTGAGATACCTTAGATTTGAAAGCCCTAGGGTTTTCTCCTGTAGGAATCTCTCCATGTTGTAAGTATCTCATAATTGGTGAGATCCATGATCCGGATCCTGAATAGGATTGAGTATCCTCACTGGGGATCATTGCAGAATTATTCCCTATCTCCATAGCCACATGATCCTCAATAGCTGGGGTTAGGATATGGATAATAGGGATCTTGATATCCTCTGGGATCTTCAAAGATGATCCTAAGTTAGCCAATGCATCAGCTTCTGTATTTTCTTCCCTTGGTACCTGTGACAAACTAAAGGAAACAAAAGAGAGTGCCAAACTTTTGACTATCTCCAAATATTTGGTTAGTTTTTCACCTTTAACAGCATATGATCCATTAAAGTGATTTGTAATTAACAAAGAATCTACGTGTACCTCAAGATACCTGATCCCCATATGCTTTGCAATTTGCAAACCAGCAATTAAGGCTTCATATTCAGCCTCATTATTAGTGGTTTGGAACTCACAAGCTATAGAATGGGGTATTATGTCCCCCTGTGGCGATTTTAGTAGTATTCCAAGCCCTGTGCCTTTGACATTTGAGGATCCATCAGTGTGGAGTATCCAAGGATCCTTGGTCTCTTCTAGCTGCTGGACTTCTAACTCAGCTTTTTCTTGTAAATCACTACTGAAATCAGCCACAAAGTCAGCTAATGCTTGGGATTTGATAGCTGTCCTAGGCTCATATCTTATATCATAGGCACTCAGCTTTACTGCCCACTTAGCCATCCTTCCGGACATCTCTGGTTTCCTGAGGACATTTGCTTTTGAGGATACTGCGAGATACAAGGATAACACTTCTCCTTTTTCTGGTTTCATTAAAGCCGGGGCCGAGGATAGGTAATCTTTGAGGGCTTTTAAAGCATTTTCATGCTTCTCCGTCCACTTAAATTTCTTATTCTTCCTTAGGATATCATAGAATTCTTTACACTTCTCGGAGGACTTGGATATGAATATGTTCAAGGCTGCTATCCTTCCTGTTAGCCTTTGAACATCCTTAGCATTGGCCGGAGATTTGATGTTCACTATTGCTTTGATTTGTTCCGGGCTAGCTTCGATGCCTCTCTTAGTCACCATGTATCCTAAGAATTTACCTGCTTTAACACCAAAATGACATTTTGAAGGATTAAGCTTCATGTTATATTTTTCAAGAATATCGAATGCTTCCTCCAAGTCTCTTAGGTGATCCTCAGCTTTTAAGGATTTTACCACCATATCATCTATGTAAACCTCCATAGTTTGTCCAATCTGATCCTTGAACATCATATTCACCAGCCTTTGGTACGTTGCACCTGCATTTCTCAATCCAAACGGCATAGCAATATAGCAATATATACCAGTTGGAGTCATGAAGGCTGTATCCTCTTGGTCGGATGGTTCCATTTGGATTTGTTGAAATCCAGATGAAGCATCCATAAAAGTTAACAGTTCATGACCCGCAGTTGCATCCACCATGGAGTCAATGTGGGGTAAAGGGAAAGGATCCTTGGGACATGCCTTATTTAAATCTGTAAAATCGACACATACCCTCCACTTTCCGTTTTTCTTTTGAACAACAACCACATTGGCCAACCATCTTGGATACTTGACCTCTCTAATCATACCTGCCCGGAGCAATTTTTCTACCTCTTCCTGGATAATGGCATTCCTTTCTGGTGCAAACTTCCTTCTTCTCTGATGTATTGGTTTGAAGGATCTGTCGATGCCGAGTTTATGGGTGATAACATCTTTGGATATACCAGTCATGTCTTCATGTTTCCATGCAAAGGTAGTCTTTCTCCTTTTGAGGAAGGATATGAGGTCTTCTTTCATTTCGCCAAGGATCCCTGACCCGATATAGATTTTGGATTCAGGATCATCAGGATCCATGAGGATTTCTACCACATCCTGCTCTCTGGCCTCCAAGACATTTCTTGGAGGATACCTTGATTGCTATTGCTCCCTTGACTTCGAAGCTGGTTTCATCGATGAAGTGTAGCAATTCTTAGCTTCCTGCTGATCACTATCGATCTTTACTATTCCCCACGGACTAGGGAGCTTCACACATTGATGGTAAGTAGACGGGACTGCTTTCATATCGTGTATCCAGGGCCTGCCAAGGATAACATTACAACAAGATAAACAGTCAATAACACAAAATTTTTGATAAGAGTGTAAGCCTTCAATATATATTGGGAGTTTAATGTCCCCCAGGGTGTTCTTAGTTTCGCCACTAAATCCCACGAGCACGGAGGATCTTGGTATGATCTCTGATTCGGGAATACCCATCTTCTTTAGAACGTCAAGCTGGATAATGTTCACTGAACTTCCTCCGTCTATTAGGATCCTGCGGACAAAACAGTTAGATATAAAAAGAGTAATAACTAAACCATCGTGATGAGGATCCTGGATATCAGTACGATCCTCTTCGTCAAAGGTTATGACTTTTCCTTCGGAGACACTCGATGTTCGAACTGGCCTTTCTCCGTTATCCATTTTAGTTTCCTTCGCATGCCTCTTAGCTGCTGAGAAGGATGTGCCACATATGTCGGATCCCCCAGAGATAAAGTTTATCACTTGTGCGTCTGCTGGAGGGGCTGGAGCCTTCTCAGGGATCCTTTCAGGATCCTGGGTCCTTGACTTTTTCCTACCCAACAACTCTTTCAGATGCCCTTTGCTCAACAAGTACCCAATCTCCTTTCTTAATGCAATGCATTCTTCTGTGAGGTGCCCAAAATCTTCATGATATGCACACCACTTTGATTTATCCTTAGTTGCAGCTGACCTTTCATTCTTTCTTGGCCATCTAGCTTTATCACCTAGGTTCTGCAAGGCAAGGATTAGTTCATTGTTATCAACACTAAAGCAATATTCAGAGATTGGAGGATAATCCTCATCATCCTCTTCTTGATCAATAGAATGCACGTTCTGATTATCAGATTTGTTGTAGGATCTGAACTTGTTGTTTCTGAATGAGGATCCTTGCTTATCCTGCTTTGAGGATCCTGTTATCCTCTCCTGAATCCTCTTGTCATCCTCTAGCCGGATAAACCTGAGGGCCCGGGTTCTTACCTCATCTAGGTTCCTGCACGGTGTCATAACAAGATCATCATAAAATAAGGAATCCCTAAGTAATCCCATTTTGAAGGCCTCAACAGCTGTGGCTATATCTAAGTTGGGAATGTCTAAGGATTCTTTACTAAATTTGGTAATGTAATCCCTTAATGATTCGTTATGACCCTGGGTTATCCTATATAAATCACTAGTTAGTCGTTCAAATTTTCTACTACAGGAAAACTGAGTATTAAACAAGTTAACTAGGTTTGCAAATGAGGTAATAGAATAGGGAGGAAGACTTAGCAGCCATTTGAGAGCTGATCCAGTAAGAGTGGATCCGAATCCTTTGCATAGGCATGCTTCCTTTAACTTTTCTGGGATTGGATTGATCTCCATCCTCTCCCTGTATTGTGCTATGTGTTCTTCAGGGTCCGTCGAACCATCATACAGTTTCATTGTAGGCACATGGAACCTCTTGGGTATCTCAGCATCACAGATTGGTGGTGCAAAGCGAGATATCTTGTGGCTCCCATCTGCAATCTCTGGAATAGGTTTGACTACTCCCGGAACACTCGAGATCATATCCTTTAGCTTTTGCAATTCTCTGGCCATGGCATGATTGATACCTGGATCCTGCATAAAACCATGGTTAATAGTATGAGGATTATTAAAAGTGTTAACTCCCATTGGATTCAAGTTAGGAAATATGGAGGTTAATCCATATTGCTGAGATTCTGGAATGATCGAGGGGCCAGCAGAGGCATTGGTCTGCATTGGAATAAAATCTCCTTGATGGACATCTGAACTTCCTGTTTGCAAACTCCTCAAGGATCCTGGCATCTGGAAGGATCCCTGAAATTGGGATGATCCTGGAACGAAGGAGGATCCTTGAACCTGGGATGATCCTGGAACGAAGGAGGATCCTTGAACCTGGGATGATCCTGGAACGAAGGAGGATCCTTGAACCTGGGATGATCCTGGAACGAAGGAGGATCCTTGAACCTGGGATGATCCTGGAACGAAGGAGGATCCTTGAACTTGCTGCATTCCTGAATATCCTCCTGTACTCGTGAGGGATCCCATATGCTGGGGATAGGATCCTGCTGGCTGGAAGTATGAACCTAGTGCCTGGGTCATGGCTGTTGTTCCGTAGTGCACTCCTTTTGGTCCACCCGCATATTGAATGTTTGGAACCACTGACGGCTGAGAAGTAACCACCGGAGTGTCAAAATTCAAAGATCTGGGCATCAGTGGAGAATGATCCTCTGCCGTTTTCTTCTGTTTCTTAATTTCATCAATCTCCCGGAGGATCCTTTCGTTGGTCTTATCCTGCTCTTGTGCATGATTCCTCATCTGCAAAATCAAGGTATAGAGATCATTAGTAGTAGGATTAGTTGAAACAGAAGAAGTAGGTGGTTTTGAGAAAATGGGAGTCGGTTTCTTCGCAGCATTTTCTGTATTCTTCTGGGATCCAGAAGGTGGTGGAGGCAAAGGAGGAACGCCTTGTGAGGAAGTGAATGAGGGCATCAAGTTTGAAGCATTCTTCGCTGAGGAAGCCATTAGCTTGGTGATAATGAACCGGAATGAGCACAGAAATGCGAATTCTTCTAAGGACAAAGCACCAATTGCCCCACGGTGGGCGCCAAACTGTTTTGGTCAGAAAATCTGTTGAGAATATTGCAGCCAAACTCTAGATTACGGGGTATGATGCTCAAAAAGTTTAACAACAATGAGGATCACTTCAATGTGGAATGCACAAACAACACAAGGATTTATACGGGGAAAAAGCCCTTGATCAAGAGTTGATCTCCGGCACAAAAAACCCCGGGTGATGGAAACTACCGATCACCAAGCTCAAATAAAATGAACAAACGTTTACAACTTCGGATAGTAACGAGCTAGGTACAAGGATCACTACGGTGAAATGTGTAAAAGTGTAAGTAATTGCTAAGTGTTTGAACGAGAGCTTGTATGAGAGTGTTTGCGAGTGTGTGTAATTGCCAAAAATGACTAAGTGTCACTAACTAGCTCGTTACCCCTTTCAAATAAGAAAAAAATATCTAGTTAACAAACTCTCCGACTTTCAAGCCAAGCCTCCACGTTCTCCATAACGTCTAGTTTTGATCTAGCACGTGCAGAATACTTTGGGAATATTCTCCAAGAATGCCGCTAAGACCTGGTCAAGCTTGTTACACCTGCGATATGTTATAAAACATAAGTAAACAATCGTCAGTATGAGGATCCTTGAAGTGATCCATGATCCTGATCCTAAAGCCCTTCTGAGGATCACCACCTGTCACAGAAGTAAGGATCACTAGTTAGGATAATGAATAAGGATCACTAATTGTTAGAAAATCCTCCCCTAACAACAAGGATCCCTATTATCCATATCCTGACCCCTGCTATTGAGGATCATGTAGCTATGGAGATAGGAGAGGATTCTGCAATCATCCCTAGTGATGATACTCAATCATCCCTAGTGATAACATCAACACCAGTCCACCCACAAGCTAACGGACAGGCAGAATCATCCAACAAGATCATCATCAACAATTTGAAGAAGAAGCTTGGATCCAAGAAAGGAAAATGGGCAGAAGAACTACCTTATGTGCTTTGGGCTGATAGGACAACTCCCAAGAATGCTACTGGCCAAACTCTATTTTCTTTGGTGTTTGGGGCAGAATCAGTGATCCCTACAGAAATGGTGGTTCCAACTGCAAGAACAAGCATTCGTGATCCTGAAGAAAATGCTGAAAACTTGGTTCAAGACTTGGATACTATAGAAGAAATCAGGGATTTGGCAAGGATAAGGATGGCTAGTTATTAACAAAGGATGGCTGGAGCCTACAACAAAAATGTCAGGATCAGGAAATTCCAAGTTGGTGATATGGTATTAAGGAAAGCATTTCAGAATACCACCAATCCTGCTGATGGAAAGTTGGCACCAAAATGGGAAGGCCCCTATTTGATTGAAGCTGAGGCAGGAAAGGGGGCATATCGATTACTAACAATGGAAGGTGATTTGCTACCAAGAGCTTGGAATGCTGTCCATTTGAAGAAATATTTCATGTGATCAGGACCATGATCCTAACATGACAAGTATCCTTGAAGGATCCTGATAAGGCAGATGATCCACATTCTGGTAATATTCTGATCTCTAACTCTTTCATTTTCTAATTATCCTATATAAGGATAAGGATCCTGTATCCTTTATCCTCCTTTCACTTGATTCTGAGTTTTGAAGGTTCATGTATCCTTAGCTAAGGATTGAGTATCCACAGAAGTATCCAGTTATTTGGGCTTGACCCCAGTTATTTGGACTTGACCCCAGTTTAGGCCTGTCCCCAGTTTTGCCAGTAGCGCACGATGATCCTGGTATAGTTCATGGCAATGGGACCAGTACTCGCTTTAGGGGCTGACAATTTCATTGTACTGGCTAAATTCAGGATCCTACGTATAATGGTAGACGTACCATACATCCGTTCCTAAGGTTTCTAACATTTTCACGTTAGCTAAGGTTTTGGCATTTTCATGTCACTAAGTTTGGATAGTCGCCAGTGAGGGCCATACTCCAGTTTACACACGATCCTTTGGGCTTGTCCCCAGTTATCCTTTGGGCTTGTCCCCAGTTATCCTTTGGGCTTGTCCCCAGTTATCCTTTGGGCTTGTCCCCAGTATATTGGGCATGTCCCCAGAATTGTTGGGCTTGTCCCCAGTTACTAACTCTTATCTTATATTGGCTTAGTCCCAAGTTGTATCCTATTTCAGGTTTTTGAAGCTAAATGACCAAGGATCCTTGACCCTTACCTTCTACTAAGGTTTGTCTCTTGGGTTATCCTGATTATAAGTGTTAAAGGTTAGGATCCTAACTTGGATTCTCAGGTATGATCCTTAACTATTTTGATGTTATTATTCGTTTGAGTAACCCTTATCCTTTGACAACTGAATTTATGATCCTTAAACTATGTTACTTTTCAGAACTTACCAACTAAAGGGTATGTGATCCTTGATCGTATCCTAAAACTTTTTGAGGATAGTTATTAAGTTTTTTCTTTACTTGATAAATTTGGACAAAATGAATATCACAACAGTTTAAAAGTAAAGTACTAACAAGGATAGTAACACGGGAGATAGCCAAAAAAGTTAAAGTTATTGTATTCACAAAAGATTAAGCCCTTTAAGGTTGTCAAAATTGCCAACCCACGTTTCTACCAGCAAAACGTGGCCCGTCCACATGGGTTGGCAAAGGGTGTCCATTGTTTACGGGTCTTGGTAGAGCAGGAATCAAAAGACGGCAGGATCACAATGGCTTCATCCCCCAAACAGAGGATCCCTCCACCATTTGTAATCCTACCTATTGTTCAAAGGATCCATTATCCTTAGCCCTAATTACTATTGTTCAAGATACAACCCATCATTGTTCAACAAAACACCATAACCAAAATAAACTACCAAATTCTAAAAAAATGGGCTCCGGCTACGTCTAGAAATGTCCTTCATCACCCATTCATGCAGCCTACACCTTCGTTGCATCATCATCTCCTCCAGCTCCAGTATCCTTCGCATGATCCTTGCCACTGCCACCAGCCTCGATTGCCAGAACCTCTTCAGCCTCATCTTCATCCTCCAATTCAGCCAGCCTAGCCTTCCAGCCCTCCATGTCCCAGTTGCTCATGTCAAAGGCAGGATCCTGAGCTTCTTGGGCCATCTGCAATTTGGTCTTGTACATGGCAATGGCAGCGGAGACTTTAGCATCCTCTGTGATCTCGTGCTTCTCATAGTCAGCGTTGATCTGGGCTGCAACCATCTGAGTTTTGGCATCACTGAGTTCCTTTTCGAGGGAGGCAATCTTGTGATCCTTGAGCACCGCCACTTTTTGGAGATCAGAGTATTTCTCCTCAAGCTCTTCAACATTCCCAACATAATCCTCGATCTCAGCAAATTTCTGCAAACAAGACAATGCAAAGTTCAGGATCATGTGATCCTCAAATGAGTAGGATAAGTAAGCTAAGTCAGTGATCCTTACATCAGGAAAATACTCGAGGAACTTGTTTTGGTCAAAAATCAGACGAGGATAATGCAACCAAACTCTCTGTTACGGGGTATGATGCTTGAATTGGTAAACAACAATGAGGATCACTATGAAATGAATTGCACAGGGGACACAAAGATTTATACGAGGAAAAAGCCCTTGATCAATATATGATCTCCGGCATAAAAAACCTCGGGTGATGGAAACTACCGATCACCAACTCAAATTAAACAATAGTCTTTTTACAACTTCGGATGATATCGAGCTAAGTACAAGGATCACTATAGTGTATCGTGTAGAAACGTATGAAAAATGCTAAGTGTTTTGCCGAGAGCTGATAAGTGCAGTTGTACGAGTGTGTGTAGCCAAAAAATAGCCAAGTGTTGTCTAACTAGCTCGCTACCCCTTTTAAATTTAGTAAAATATCTAAATAACTAACTATCCGCAATTCATGCCTTCTCCCCACGATCTCCATAACGTTCTCCATGGTCAAGCACGTGCGGAATAAGCGTGGAATATTCTCCATGAACGTTACCAAGACTAAGTCCAAACTGGTATTCCTGCAAAATAATATCGAATTCAAAGCAGACAATCATTAGTATAAGGATCCTTAGGGTGATCCATGATCCTGATCCTGAAGCACTTCTGAGGATCACTAACTGACATAGAAGTAAGGATCACCAAGCAGGATAATAATTGAGGATCACAGGCTGTTAAGAAATCCTCCCCTAACAATTGCCCCCAAAATATAAGGAGTAATATTGTAAATAAACGAGTTGTATTTTGTTGATCTTATCCGCAACAAACTAACGGATAACTAGCCGTTGAAGACGGACTAGCCGTTGCAAACCTGATGTCACTGAAGTGACAATCCTGCAAATCATCATTATAAATAGGAGTTAGAGATAGGATCAATTTGCATTTAAATTCAAGAGAAACTCCCTTTAAATTCTCAGCCGAAGATCAATCAGGTATCTCTTTTCCTATTTCTCCTTCTCTTACTCTGCTTTTCTTTCTTTACCAACATCACATTAAGAATGATGCTCCGGTCCTCCCCCGCCAAGGATCACCGCCCCTTGAAGAGTCAAGGGATCATCAAAGACTCAGCGAATGAGAGGTGTTGCTTTTGTGATCCGCAAATAGATAAAATCCGTCTCTGCTTTCCGGCGAACACCTTTTTCAAACCCTTCGATCCCACTGTTCTGAGCGACTACATTTCTGAGACATGGGTTGCCTTTCCGGTTACCCCATTCACCATAGGATACACCTATCCTTTTCCAGCTTTTACCCAATCCTTTTTCTCTCTTACCGGCATCTCCTACATCCAAGCTATGCCGATGATCTGGAGGGTCTTATATACCCTTGAAAGGATCATAGAGCAGGAAGGGATTGATTTAGGAATGTCGGAACTGGCAGAGATGTATGATCTCACGACGTTTGGATCCCACCGATATCTGTTTAAGCGAAAACCCGACGAAGAACATCCCATTTTTAAAGCCACCAAGAACGATACAAACTGGAAACGACGCTTTTTCTTTGTCAGAAGGGATACCATTCCAAACGGAAAGGATCTACCAAGGAAGTGGTCCACCCATGGTAGGACAGAGGATCCTGAGAAGGATCACCAGGTAATCTTGCTCTTGAGATAGGATCACTAACCCCCTTTTGTTTTTATGTTATGCAGCTGTCACTGTTTCACACCTCATACCGTCTCCTGATACTAAGGAAAGGCTTGCTGTTTTTAGAAGACTCGGTCCTGAAACAAGATCATTCAAGACAATCACCCAGGACTCTCAAGAGGTATCCTCAGGCTCAGTCACCATGTCAAGTAAGTATCCTGCTTTTTATATAGTTAAAGATTTAAATAAATAGTTAAATAGAAATAGGATAAGGATACTTATCTTGCTTTGAATGTGTAGGTGCCGGAAAAGCTTCCAAGCCTGCCTCCCAGTTCAACATGGCCGACCTTGACACTGTTCGATCTAGAAAGAAGAAGGCCATCGCCAGCCATAGTGTCTCCATCCCCAAGGCACCCATAAAAGGAAGGGGTGGCAAGAAGAGGAAAAACTCTGAGATGGAGGACCTACAAGGCCTGCCACTGATCCGCCACCAATTCCTTGAATACTTCAATGACGTGAGGATCACCAATTCTGCCTAGGTATCCTACTTATTTGAGGACCATCTGATCTTGAACTGCTTTGTCTCTTTTGCAGAAATTTGCTGAGATTGAAGACTACGTGGGGAACATTGAGGAGCTGGATAAGAAGATTGCTGACCTCCAACAAGTTGCAGTGCTCAAAGATCTTAAGATTGCTGATCTCGAAAAAGCCCTTCAAGACACCAAGACTAAGACAGCTAAAATTTTGATCGACATCGACTACGAGAAGCATGATCTTATAGAAGGTGCAAAGGTCTCCGCTGCCGTCACAATGTACAAGACAAAACTGAAGATGGCCCAGGAGGCTCAAGATCCTGACTTCGACAGAAGCAGCTGGGATGTTGAGGGCTGGAAAGCGAGGTTAGCTGATCTGGAAGATGATGAGGAGGCTGAGGAGGTTTTGGCGATCGAGGCTGGAGGTAGTGGGAAGGATCAGGTGAAGGATACCGAAGCTGGAGGGGATGAAGATGCAGCGAAGGTGTAGGCTGCACGATTGGGCAATGATAGACATTTCTAGACGTAGCCGGAGCCCAATTTTTTTTAAATTCGGTAGTAGTTGATTTTGTGGTTGTGCTGTTTTAAAACAATGATGGTCTGTATTTGAATAATAGTTTTAGGATTAAGGATCTAGGATCCTTTGGATAATAGGTAGGATTACAAATGGTGGAGGGATCCTCTGTTTGGGGGATGAAGCCATTGTGATCATGCCGCCTTTTGATTTCCTGCACTTGCTATAACCGCATTAACAATGGACACCCGTTGCCAACCCATGTGGACGGGCCACGTTTTGCTGGTAGAAACGTGGGTTGGCAATTTTGACAACCTTCGACGGTTAAACCTTTGTTAATAAAATAACTTTAATCTTTTTTGGCTTATCTTGTGTTATGATCCTCGTTTGTCCTTTTAATTTTCAATTGTTTTGATGTACACTTGTCTGAATAAGAAAAGTTGAACAAATTAGATAAAAAGTTTAGGATATGATCCAGGATCAAATATCCTATAGTTGAAAAATTCCAAAAAGTAGTATATTTTAAGGATCATGAGTTCGGTTGTCAAAGTATTAGGGTTATTCAAATAATCAATGAATAAAATCAAAACAGTTAAGGATCATACCTGAGGATCCAAGTTAGGATCCTAACCCTTAATACTATAACCAGGATAACCATAGGACAAACCTTAGTAAGAGGTAAGCATCAAGGATCCTTGATTGTTTAACTTCGAAGACCTGAAATAGAACATAACTTGGGACTAAGCCATTATAAGATAAAAGTTAGCAACTGGGGACAAGCCCAAGGATAACTGGGGACAAGCCCAAGGATAACTGGGGACAAGCCCAAGGATCGTGTGTGAAATGGAGTATGGCCCTAACTGGCGACTATCCAAACTTAGTGGCATGAAAATGCCAAAACCTTAGCTAACGTGAAAACGTTAGAAACCTTAAGAACGGATGTATGGTACGTCTACCATTATACGTAGGATCATAGGTATAGCCAGTACAATGGAATTATCAGCCCCTAAAACGAGTACTGGTCCCACTGCCATGAACTATACCAGGATCATCGGGCGCTACTGGCGGAACTGGGGTCAAGCCCAAATAACTGGGGTCAAACCCAAGTAACTGGTTGCTTTTGTGGATAATCATCCTTTTGCTAAGAGTACCTGAACCTTCAAAACTCAAAATCACGTGAAAGGGGGATAAAGGATGCAGGATCCTTATCCTTATGTGAGAAAGTAAGGAGATGAAATAGTTTAGGATTAGATGGTTACCAAAATGAGGATCATCTGTGCTTTAAGGATCCTTTAAGGATATTTGTCATGTGAGGATCATGGATCCTTATCACATGAAGTATTTCTTCAAATGGACAGCATTCCAGGCTCTAGGTAGCAAATCACCTTCCATTGTTAGCAATCGATATGCCCCCTTTCCTGCCTCAGCTTCAATCAAGTAAGGTCCTTCCCATTTTGGTGCCAACTTTCCATCAGCAGGATTGGTGGTATTCTGAAATGCTTTCCTTAGTACCATATCACCAACTTGGAATTTCCTGATCCTGACATTTTTGTTGTAGGCTCCAGCCATTCTTTGCTGATAACTGGCCATCCTTATCCTTGCCAAATCTCTGATTTCTTCTATAGTATCCAGGTCTTGAACCAAGTTCTCATCATTTTCCTCAGGATCACGAATACTTGTTCTAGCAGTTGGAACCATCATTTCTGTAGGGATCACTGATTCTGCCCCAAATACCAAAGAGAATGGAGTTTGGCCTGTAGCATTCTTAGGAGTTGTCCTATCAGCCCAAAGCACATAAGGTAGTTCTTCTGCCCATTTCCCTTTCTTGGATCCAAGCTTCTTCTTCAAATTGTTGATGATGATCTTATTGGAGGATTCTGCCTGACCATTAGCTTGTGGGTGGACTGGTGTTTATGTTATCATCTTAATCCCCCAGCTGTCACAAAAGTTAGTAGTTCTGCCCCCAATAAATTGGGAACCATTATCACATATAATTTCAGAAGGAATACCAAATCTAGTTATAATATTTCTTTTAATGAAGGATATAACTTCCTTTTCTCTGACTTGGGCAAAAGCTTCAGCCTCTATCCACTTGGAGAAGTAATCAGTCATAGCAAGCATGAACACTTTTCCACCAGGTGCCTTAGGGAGCTTACCAACTATATCCATGCCCCATCTCATGAATGGCCAAGTGGAGGATATAGGATGCAATAATTCAGCTGGTTGGTGAAGGATATTGCTGTGTCTCTGACAAGGATCACACTTCTTAGCATACTCCACAGCATCTCTCTTCATAGTTGGCCAATAGTATCTTGTCCTCAGGATCCTTGAGAATAATGCCCTGCCCCCAGTGTGGTTTCCACAATCTCCTTCATGGAAGTCTTTTAAGACATCTTGGATTTCAGGATCCTCAATGCATCTTAAATATGGTCCTGCAAGAGATCGTTTATACAACATATTATTTAAAATTGTGAATTAAGATACCTTAATTTTGAAAGCCCTAGGGTTTTCTCCTGTAGGAATCTCTCCATGTTGTATGTATCTCATGATTGGAAGGATCCATGATCCTAAATGAGATTGATTATCATCACTAGGGATGATTGCAGAATCCTCTCCTATCTCCATAGCCACATGATCCTCGATAGCCGGGGTCAGGATATGGATAATAGGGATCTTGATATCCTCCGGGATCTTCAAGGATGATCCTAAATTGGCTAATGCATCTGCCTCTGCATTCTCTTCCCTTGGTACCTGTGTCAAACTAAAGGATACAAAAGAGAGTGCCAATTCTTTGACTAACTCCAAATATTTGATTAGCTTTTCACCTTTAACAGCATAGGATCCATTAAAGTGATTAGTGATTAACAAAGAATCTACATGTACCTCAAGATACCTGATGCTCATATGCTTAGCAATTTGCAAGCCAGCTATCAAGGCTTCATATTCAGCCTCATTGTTAGTGGTTTGGAACTCACAAGCTATAGAGTGGGGTATTATGTCCCCCTGTGGCGATTTTAGTAGTATTCCAAGCCCTGTTCCTTTGACATTTGAGGATCCATCAGTATAGAGTATCCAAGGATCCTTGGTCTCCTCTAGCTGCTGAACTTCTAACTCAGCTTCCTTTTGCAAATCACTACTGAAATCTGCCACAAAGTCGGCTAATGCTTGGGATTTAATGGCTGTCCTGGGCTCATATCTTATATCATATGCACTAAGCTTCACTGCCCACTTAACCATCCTTCCTGACATTTCAGGTTTCCTGAGGACATTCTTAATTGGAAAATTAGTTTTGATGATAATAGCATGAGTTTCAAAATAATGTCTCAATTTAGTAGATGCCATAATTAATGCAAGGATAAGTTTTTCTAAGTGTGAATACCTGGATTCAGCATCAAGTAAACTCTTACTTACATAATAGACAGGATGTTGTGTACCTTCATGATCCTTAACAAGGACGACACTTACTGCTTTTGAGGATACCACGAGATATAAGGATAACACATCTCCTTTTTCTTGTTTCATCAAGGCCGGGGCCGAGGATAGGTAATCCTTAAGAGCTCTTAAGGCACTTTCATGCTTCTCAGTCCACTCGAATTTCTTGTTCTTCCTTAGGATATCATAGAATTCCTTGCACTTTTCTGAGGATTTGGATATGAATCTGTTTAAAGCTGCAATCCTGCCTGTTAACCTCTGAACATCCTTAGCATAGGCAGGGGATTTGATGTTTACTATGGCTTTGATTTGTTCTGGACTGGATTCGATGCCTCTCTTTGTCACCATATATCCTAAGAATTTACCTGCTTTAACACCAAAGTGACATTTTGAAGGATTAAGTTTCATGTTATATTTGTCAAGGATATTGAATGCTTCCTCCAAGTCTCTTAGGTGATCCTCAGCCTTTTTTGATTTTACCACCATATCGTCTATGTAAACCTCCATAGTCTGTCCAATCTGATCCTTGAACATCATATTCACTAGCCTTTGATAAGTTGCACCTGCATTTCTTAGTCCAAATGGCATAGCAATATAGCAGTATATACCAGTTAGAGTCATAAAGGCTGTATCCTCTTGATCGGATGGTTCCATTTGAATTTGTTGAAATCCAGATGAAGCATCCATAAAAGTTAACAGTTCATGACCCGCAGTTGCATCCACCATGGAGTCAATGTGGGGTAATGGGAAAGGATCCTTAGGACATGCCTTATTTAAATCGGTGAAATCGACACATACCCTCCACTTTCCGTTTTTCTTTTAAACAACAACCACATTGGCCAACCATCTTGGATACTTGACCTCTCTAATCATACCTGCTCAGAGTAATTTCTCTACCTCCTCCTGGATAATGGCATTTCTTTCTGGTGCAAATTTCCTCCTCTTTTGATGGATTGGTTTGAAGGACCTATCAATGCCAAGCTTGTGAGTCATTATATCTTTAGATATACCTGTCATGTCTTCGTGTTTCCATGAAAAGGTAGTCTTTCTCCTTTTGAGGAAGGATATGAGGTCTTCCTTTATTTCGCCAAGGATCCCTGATCCTATATAAACTTTAGATTCGGGATCATCAGGATCCATAAGGATTTCTACTACATCCTGTTCTCTTGCCTCCAAGACATCCTTTGGAGGATGCTTTAATTGCTATTGCTCCCTTGACTTTGATGCTGGTTTCATTGATGAGGTGTAGCAGTTCTTAGCCTCTTGCTGATCACTATCAATCTTCACTATTCCCCAAGGACTAGGAAGCTTCACACATTGATGATAAGTGGATGGGACTGCCTTCATGTCATGTATCCAAGGCCTGCCAAGGATAACATTACAACAAGATAAACAGTCAATAACACAAAACTTTTGGTAAGAATGTAGGCCTTCGATATAGATTGGGAGTTTAATGTCCCCCAGAGTATTCTTAGTCTCGCCACTGAACCCCACGAGCACAGAGGATCTTGGTATGATATCGGATTCAGGAATATTCATCTTCTTGAGGACATCAAGCTGGATAATGTTCACGGAGCTTCCTCCGTCTATAAGGATCCTGCGAACAAAATGGTTAGAAATAAAAAGAGTGATAACCAAACCATCATGATGAGGATCCTGAATGTCAATACGATCATCCTCATCAAAAGTTATAACTTTTCCTTCAGAGACACTGGATGTTCGAATGGGTCTATCTCCATTATCCATCTTGGTTTCCTTTGCATGTCTTTTAGCTGCAGAGAAGGATGTTCCACAAATGTCTGATCCTCCAGAAATAAAGTTTATAACTTGTGCATCTGCTGGAGGGGCTGGAGCTTTCTCTGGGATCCTTTCAAGATCCTGAGTCCTTGACTTCTTTCTCCCCAATAATTCTTTCAAGTGCCCCTTGCTCAATAAGTATCCAATTTCTTTTCTCAGTGCGATGCATTCTTCTGTGAGATGCCCATAATCTTCATGATATGCGCACCACGTTGACTTATCTTTAGTTGCAGCTGGTCTGTCATTTTTCCTGGGCCATCTAGCTTTATCACCTAAATTCTGCATCGCAAGGATTAGTTCATTGTTATTAACAGAAAAACAATATTCAGAAATTGGAGGATAATCCTCATCATCCTCTTCTTGTTCAACAGCATGCACATTCTGGTTATCAGATTTGTTATAGGATCTGAACTTGTTGTTCTTGAATGAGGATCCTTGCTTCTCTTGCTTTGAGGATCCTGCTAACCTCTCCTGGATCCTTTTGTCATCCTCTAGCCGGATGAACCTAAGGGCTCGGGTTCTTACCTCATCTAGATTCCTACATGGTGTCATAACAAGATCATCATAGAATAATGAATCCCTAAGCAATCCCATTTTAAAGGCTTCAACAGCCGTAGCTATATCCAGGTTAGGGATATCTAAGGATTCTTTACTAAATTTAGTGATATAATCCCTTAATGATTCATTATGACCTTGGGTTATCCTATACAGATCACTAGTTAAACGCTCAAATTTTCTACTACAAGAAAACAGGTTATTAAATAGGTTAACTAGATTAGCAAACGAGGTAATAGAGTAAGGGGGAAGACTTAGCAGCCATTTAAGAGCCGATCCAGTAAGAGTGGATCCAAATTCCTTGCACAGACATGCTTCCTTTAACCTTTCTGGGATGGGATTAATCTCCATCCTTTCCCTGTACTGTGCTATGTGTTCTTCAGGATCTGTTTAACCATCATACAACTTCATGGTAGGCACATGGAACCTTTTGGGTATCTCAGCATCACAGATTGGTGGTGCAAAACGAGATATCTTGTGGCTCCCATCTGCAATCTCTGGGATAGGCTTGACCACTCCTGGGACACTTGATATCATATCCTTTAACTTTTGCAATTCTCTGGCCATGGCATGACTGATACCTGTATCCTGCATAAGGCCATGGTTAGTGGTATAAGAATTACTGAAAGTGTTACCTCCCATTGGATTCAAATTAGGAAGAGCGGATGTGAATCCATATTGTTGGGGCTCTGGAATGACCGATGGACCAGTAGAAGCAATGGTCTGCATTGGAATAAAATCTCCCTGATGGATATCGGCACTCCCTGATTGCAAACTCCTTAAGGATCCCGGAATCTGGAAGGATCCCTGAAACTGAGAGGATCCTTGGACCTGGGAGGATCCTGGGACGTAGGAAGATCCTTGAACCTGGGAGGATCCTTGAACCTGGGAGGATCCTTGAACCTGAGAGGATCCTTGAACCTGGGAAGATCCTGGAACATAGGAGGATCCTTGAACCTGGGAGGATCCTTGAAACGGCCAGAACCCTTGAATCTGCTGCGCTCCCGAGTATCCTCCTGAGCTTGCGAAGGATCCTATATGCTGAGGATGGGATCCTGCTGGTTGGAAGTGTAACCCTGAAGCCTGAGTCATTGCTGATGATCCGTAATGCACTCCTTTTGGTCCTCCCATATATTGAACGTCTGGAACCACTGAAGGCTGAGAAGTTATAACCGGAGTATCGAAATTCAAAGATCTGGGCATCAGTGGGGAATGATCCTCTGCCGATCTCTTCTGTTTCTTGATGTCTCCAATTTCTCTAAGAATCCTTTCATTGGTCTTGTCCTGCTGCTGTATATGCTCCTTCATCTGCAAAATCAGAGTAAACAAGTCACTAGTAGTAGGAGTATAAGAAGCAGAAGAAGTTGGAGGTTTTGAGAAAATGGGAGTTGGTTTCTTCTCGGCATTTTTCTGAGGTCCAGAAGGTGGTGGAGGCAAAGGTGGAATGCCCTGGGACGAATTGACTGCAGACATCGCACTTGAGGTGTTCTTTGATGATGAAGCCATCTGCTTGGATGTAACAAATCGAAATAATCACAAAAATGGGATTTTCTTAGGAATGAAGCACCAATTGCCCCATGGTGGGCGCCAAACTGTTTTAGTAAAAAATCAGACGAGGATAATGCAACCAAACTCTCTGTTACGGGGTATGATGCTTGAATTGGTAAACAACAATGAGGATCACTATGAAATGAATTGCACAGGGGACACAAAGATTTATACGAGGAAAAAGCCCTTGATCAATATATGATCTCCGGCATAAAAAACCTCGGGTGATGGAAACTACCGATCACCAACTCAAATTAAACAATAATCTTTTTACAACTTCGGATGATAGCGAGCTAAGTACAAGGATCACTATAGTGTATCGTGTAGAAACGTATGAAAAATGCTAAGTGTTTTGCCGAGAGCTGATAAGTGCAGTTGTACGAGTGTGTGTAGCCAAAAAATAGCCAAGTGTTGTCTAACTAGCTCGCTACCCCTTTTAAATTTAGTAAAATATCTAAATAACTAACTATCCGCAATTCATGCCTTCTCCCCACGATCTCCATAACGTTCTCCATGGTCAAGCACGTGCGGAATAAGCGTGGAATATTCTCCATGAACGTTACCAAGACTAAGTCCAAACTGGTATTCCTGCAAAATAATATCGAATTCAAAGCAGACAATCATTAGTATAAGGATCCTTAGGGTGATCCATGATCCTGATCCTGAAGCACTTCTGAGGATCACTAACTGACACAGAAGTAAGGATCACCAAGCAGGTTAATAATTGAGGATCACAGGCTGTTAAGAAATCCTCCCCTAACGGAACTGATGGCGGATCAGAGGCAAGCCTTGTAGGTTGTCAGCTTCAGAGGTCTTCCTTTTCTTTCCACCTCTTCCCTTTGAAGTGGTCGCCTTGGGGATTACGACAGATGGGCTAGCAGCAGACTTTTTCTTGGAGGATCTGACGGTGTCAAGGTCAGTGATGCTGAATTTGGAGGCAGATTTTGAAGATTTCCCAGCACCTACACACCCGAAACAGATAAGTATCCTTATCCTATTTCTATTTAGCTATTTATTTAAACATTTAATTATGCCAAAAAACAGGATACTTACTCGACATAGTGACAGAACCTGAGGATACTTCCTGAGAATCCTGGGTGTTTGTTTTAAATGATCTTTTTGCAGGATCAAGTCTTCGAAAAGCAGCAAGCCTTTCCTTTGTTGCAGGTGTTGTGATGAGGTGTGCGACAGTAATAGCTGCAAAAAAGGAACAAAAATACGTTAGTGATCCTTAAATAAAAACAAGGTCATCTGGTGATCCTTCTCAGGATCCTCTATCCTACCATGGGTGCTCCACTTCCTTGGCAGATCCTTTCCATCAGGGATAGAATCCCTTCTGACAAAGAAGAATCGCCGTTTCCAATTGGTGTCATTCTTAGTGACTTTGAAGATGGGGTGTTCTTCACCGGGTTTATGCTTGAGTAGATATTAGTGGGATCCAAATGTTACAAGGTCAAACATCTCTGCCAACTCCGACATTCCAAGAGCAATGCCTTCCTGCTCAATGATCCTTTCAAGGGTATATAGGACCCTCCAGATCATTGGCATAGCCTGAATGTAGGAGATGCCGGTAAGGGAGAAGAAAGACTGGGTGAATTCAGGGAAAGGATACGAGTATCCTATTGTGAATGGAGTGACCGGGAAAGCTACCCATGTTTCAGAAATGTAATCACTAAGAACGGTGGGATCAAATGGTTTGAAATCGGTGTTTGCTGGAAAACAATGGCGGATTCTATCTATTTGTGGATCAGTGAAGCAGCATCTTTCTTTCGCTGAATCTTTGATGATCCCCTGGCTTTTAAGAGGACTGTCTTTAGTGTGATCCTTAGCCGGAGAGGATCTCAACATCATCTTGGTCATGAGGGTAGAGAAGAAGATGAACAGAGAAAGAAAACGTAAAGGGAGAAGAGGAAGAGAGATACCTGCTTGATCTTCGAATGTGGATTTAAAGGGAGTTTCTCTTGAATTTAAATGCGAATTGATCCCTATCTATAACTTCAATTTATAATGATGATTTTGCAGGATTGTCACTTCAATGACGTCATGCTCGTAACGGCTAGTCCGACTACAATGGCTAGTTATCCGTTGATTCATTGCGGATAAGAACGAGAAAATATAACTCGTTATTTTACATAATTACTCCTTATATTTTGGGGGCAATTGTTAGGGGAGGATTTATGATTGATCAGTGATCCTCATTTGCTGTTGGGTTTAGTGATCCTCAATTCTGTCTGAACTAGTGATCCTCAGAAAGTATTGCAGGATCAGGATCATGGATCATCTTAAGGATCCTTATACTAACGATTGTCTACTTTGAATATGGTGTTGTTATGCAAGAGTACCAGCTTGGACTTGGTCTTGGCGATATTCCTGGAGCATATTCCATGAATTATTCCGCACGTGCTTACCTGAAGTGGACGTTATGGAGTTCGTGGAGGACTTGCATGAATTGCGGAATGTTTGTTAGCATAGATATTTTCCATTTTTAAAAGGGGTAGCGAGCTAAATAGAAAACACTTGGCTATTTTTGGCTACATACACACTCTTTCAACTGCTCTCACCAGCTCTCGATAATTCACTTAGCAATTACACACCTTTTTACACATCACACTATAGTGATCCTTGTAATTAGCTCGCTATCATCCGAAGTTGTAACACATTTCTTGTTTAATTTGAGTTGGTGATCGGTAGTTTCCATCACCCGAGGTTTTTTATGCTGGAGATCATTCATTGATCAAGGGCTTTTTCCTCGTATAAATCTTTGTGTCACTTGTTCATTACATTTCAGAGTGATCCTTAGTGTTGTTCATTGATTCAAGCATCATACCTCACAACAGAAAGTTTGGTTGCATTGTCATTGCTTGATTTTTGACCAAAATAGTTCTTATGCTGTTAAAGGTGAAAGACTAATCAAATATCTTGAGATAGTCAAGAAATTGGCAGACTCTTTTGCTTCTTTTAGTTTGACACAGGTACCCAGGGAAGAAAATGCAGAAGTTGATGCCTTAGCCAACCTTGGATCATCATTGAAGATTCCGGAGGATATTCGGATACCAATTATCCATATCTTAACTCCTGCTATTTAGGATCATACAGCTATGGAAATAGTGAAGGATTCTGCAATCATACCTAGTGATGGTGCACAGTCACATTCAGGAACCTGGATCCTTCCAATCATGAGATATATACAACATGGAGAGATTCCTACAGGAGAAAATCCCAGAGCTTTCAAAGTCAAGGTATCTCAATTTACAATATTAAATAACATGTTATACAAACGATCTCTTGCAAGTCTATATCTAAGGTGCATCGAGGATCCAGAAATCCAAGAAGTCTTGAAGGATTTTCATGAAGGAGATTGTGGAAACCACACTGGGGGCAGAGCACTGTTCTCAAGGATCCTTAGAACAGGATACTATTAGCCTACTATGAAGAAGGATGTTGTGGATTATGCAAAGAAGTGTGATGCTTTTCAAAGACATAGCAATATCTTTCATCAACCAGCAGAGCTCCTGCATCCTATATCCTCTTCTTGGCCATTCATGAGATGGGGAATGGATATAGTTGGCAAACTTCCCAAAGCACCAGGAGGAAAAGTGTTTATGCTTGCCATGACTGATTACTTTTCCAAATGGATAGAAGCTGAAGCCTTTTCACAAGTCAGAGAAAAGGAAGTGATATCCTTTATTAAAAGAAACATCATTACTAGATTTAGCATACCTTCTGAAATTATTTGTGATAATGGATCCCAATTTATTGGGAATAGAACCACTAACTTTTGTGACAGCTGGGGGATTAAGATGATAACATCAACACCAGTCCACCCACAAGCTAATGGTCAACCAGAATCATCCAACAAGATCATTATCAACAACTTGAAGAAGAAGCTTGGATCCAAAAAGGGAAAATGGGCAGAAGAGCTACCTTATGTGCTATGGGCTGATAGAACAACTCCCAAGAATGCTACTGGCCAAACTCCATTTTCTTTAGTGTTTGGAGCTGAATATGTGATCCCTACAGAGATGATAGTCCCTACTGCAAGAACAAGCATCAGTGATCTTGAAGGAAATGCTGAAAACTTAGTTCAAGATTTGGATACCATAGAAGAACTCAGGGATTTGGTAAGGATAAGATTGGCTAGTTGTTAGGCAACTTCATTGTATTTATTGTTAAAAATAGTTTAAGTTACTTAGAATTAATTCCGTCAACACGAACCGACAGGGGGTGACATTTAGATTCGAGTTTATTCTCGGATCGACCCCTTCTTCTTTGTTTGATTCCGCCAAACAAAGATTAATTCTTATGTTCATAGAATGATTCATTTATTTTATAAGAATTGATCATTGAAGAAATCCCACTCTCATTGTCTCTATTTTTATTCTTTGAATGTTTATATACTTCACAAACACCCGTCTCAACGAGAGAAGAAAGTTACATCATTAGAACAGGGCCGCCAAAGGGGACCAACAATTGGTATCATAGCAGATTGGATAAATTATTTCCAAGATCCCTTGCTCTTGTAAGAGAGACGTATATTCATGATCTGTTAAAGGTAAAAAGAATTTTTTTTTTGCAGATAAAAAAAAGTATGTAGTAGAGTTATTTTTTTCTGTTATTTTCATTACTTTTATTATTGCTTTTATTACTATTATTATTATTATTATCTCTATTAGTATTTTTCTTCTAGTATAAAAAAAGGGTGTAGAAAAAGGATATAAAAAAACATAAAAAAGAGTTAAACAAAGATAAATGAACTTTAGTTTATCAGAAAGAAAATTTTGACATCTAAAAGGAAAGTTTCTGATAAAATAAAGTTTATTTGTATCTTATCTGATGAAATAACTCCAAATTCTCGTTAGTTAATCTTCAAAAAAAAAAAGGAATGATAATTATAAAAAGAGATTAAAAAATTTTGTATGAAACTTTAGAAAATATACAGATTATTATTATTCTTTAAAAAGTTTTCACAAAAATTCATTGAAGAAAAGAACAAGTACTTAGATTTTCAACAGAAAAACATGTGTAAGTAATATCTCTGGTTTCTACTTATTCCCTCTTATCTTAAAAAAAAAAATTGCTAAGATTTTCTAGTGAATTCTGATGAATTTATTAGAATTTCTGGTGAAAAAAGGGGTTTCTGATGAGGTCATCAGCATTTCTAATGATGTCATCAGATATGATGTCACCAGAATTTATGATGATGTCATCAGATTTTCTGTTAAAAAAACTTTTATCAGATTTTCTGATTATTTTATCAGAAATTTCATCAGTTTTATCAGAAAATATCAGAAATTCTGTAAAAAAAAAATTATCAGATTTTCTGATTATTTTATCAGAAATTTCATCAGATTCATCTGAAATTCTGATCCGAAAAAAAACACTCGACGGTTCAAGATCATTTTTTATAGCTTGCATGATTCGTTATTTTTTGAAGCCTCATCAATCGACAGCCTAAACACTTGTCCTATATTGGATAGAAGACACTTATATCCTATGTTGTGGGGATACAAGATATAATGTTTACATTTACGTGGAATTATAAATCGAAATGAAGAATTATAACAACAAATGAAATATAATCAGATGATCATCCATAAAAAGTCAGACGTTTGCCAAATAAGCTTTCATGCCAATGAAGATTCAGTCAACGAATATCACTAAAAAGGTGCCTACATGATAACGTGACAAGAAGAAAAGAAAGATACATCTTCAGCAAGTTTATTTGTTATTTCTAAGTATAAGTGCATTGTTTGTATTTTCAACAACAAATAGGGGGTGACTGTTAGGCAACTTTATTGTATTTGTTGTTAAAAATAGTTTAAGTTACTTAGAATTAATTCCGTCAACACGAACCGACCGACGAACCGTCCCAGAAGCACTAAATATGAAGACCGAGAAAGAAAAAAAAATCAAGCTTCTAAATTCTTTGATTAAAGATCACGACAAGGTTACAAGACTTCAAAATGTTAGCGGGACATTATGGAGTATACAAGATACAAAGTCAAAGAATTGTATTAATAAGATAATATATCTTATTAACACATTAAATATCTTTTCTTATGACAAGCTTTTCTAAGAAAAAGAAAAGCATTTCTAATTAAATGATTCAAGAAAAGCTTTTTTGTTGAAAAGGAATCTTTTCTTCCAAAGGAAAAGCATTTCTGATGAAAAGAATCTTTTCATAAGAAAAGATATATTATCTCATATGTGATTCATCAGAAAAGAAAAGGAGCAAGTTGGTTCAAAAAGGAAGATAAGCCACATTAGAATAATGGATGGGCACACAAACCAATTTCCTTTAAACCAATCACATTTGAGATAGAATCATAGAAATCTCTATAAATACATAATTCCTTCGTAGGAATTATGTGTGTCTTGTAAAGTATTATTTTTCATATAGAGTTTTTCTTGTGAGTTTACCCCCTGGTTTGGCCCAGGGGGTGAAAATTAGATTCGAGTTTATTCTCGGATCGACCCCTTCTTCTTTGTTTGATTCCGTCAAACAAAGATTAATTCTTATGTTCATAGAACGATTCATTTATTTTATAAGAATTAATCATTGAAGAAATCCCACTCTCATTGTCTCTATTTTTATTCTTTGAATGTTTATATACTTCACAAACACCCGTCTCAATGAGAGAAGAAAGTTACATCATTAGAACAGGGCCGCCAAAGGGGACCAACACTAGTTATCAACAAAGGATGGCTGGAGCTTATAACAAGAATGTCAGAATCAGAAAGTTTCAAGTTGGTGACATGGCGTTAAGGAAAGCATTCCAAAATACCACAAATCCTGCTGATGGCAAGTTAGCACCAAAGTGGGAAGGCCTCTATCTTATTGAAGCTGAGGCAGGAAAGGGGGCATATCGTTTATTAACAATGGAAGGTGGTTTATTACCAAGAGCTTGGAATGTTGTCCACTTAAAGAGATACTTCATGTAAGAAGGATCCAGGATCCTTGGCCATCCTCGTATCTGGTATACATTAAGGATCCTTAGAGGATATATGATCCTCATTCTGGTAATGATTTGATCTTAATTTACCTAATCCTTTAAATTATTTGATTATAAGGAGAAGGATTCAGGATCCTTTATCCTTCTTTACTAAATTCTGAGTTTTGCAGAAGTTGATGCATCTTTGATAAAGGATCAATTATCCATTGAAGTTTCCTAAGTCTTTGGGTTTATCCCCAGTTTTTTGGGCTTGTCCCCAGTTTTTGGGCTTGTCCCCAGTTTAACGTATCTATTACCTCCTACGAATCAGGTTTTTACACCTTCGCCAGTTGCGCACGATTATCCTGGTGCAGTTAAAGGCAATGGGACCAGTACCCACTTTAGGGGCTGACAATTTCATTGTACTGGCTGTATTTAGGATCCTAAGTATAATGGTAGACGTACCATACATCCGTTCCTAAGGTTTCTAACGTTTTCACATTAGCTAAGGTTTTGACATTTTCATGTCACTAAGTTTGGATAGTCGCCAGTAAGGGCCATAATCCAGTTTACACAAGATCCTTTGGGCTTGTCCCCAGTCTTTTGGGCTTGTCCCTAGTTTTTTGGGCTTGTCCCCAGTTTTTTGGGCTTGTCCCCAGTTTTTTGAGTTTGTCCCCAGATTGTTGGGCATGTCCCCAGATACTAACTCTTTCTTTTATAGATTGGCTTAGTCCCAAGTTATGTCTCATTTCAGGATTCCAAAGCTAAACAGTTAAGGATCCTGGATCTTAACTTTCTACAAGGGTTTGTCTTAAATTGTTACAATTGTATGCATTAAGGATATAGGATCCTAACTTGGATTCTCCGGTATGATCCTTATTTACTTTAATTTTATTATTGGTTTATCAATCATACCCTTATTCTTTGACAACAGGATAGATGATCCTAAAATTGTCCCACTTATCAAACCTTTCGATTAAATGATATTTGATTTTTGATCATATCCTAAACTTTTTGACATAAACTGATTTTTATACTTTCACTAATAACTTCTAAGTTCAAAATATTGTACAATAACAATTGAAAGTAAAGTATATGCAAAATAAACAACATAAAGATAGTCGAAAGGTTAAAATTTTATTTATTTATCATATTTAACCCTTTTAAAGGTTGTCAAAATTACCTACCCCGAGCATCTACCAGCAATACATGGCCCGTCCGCTGGGGTAGGTAAAGGGTGTCCATGTTAACGAGTTCTAAGTAGTGCAGGAATAGAAAGATGGCAGGATAACAGTGGCTTCATCCCCCAAACAGAGGATCCCTCCACCAACTGTCATCCTACCTATTGTCCAAGGATCGGTGATCCTCAACCCTAATAGCTATTGTTTAGTTATTACAGACCATAATTGTTCAGAATCAAAACACCACCAAATAAAACTACCAAACCATCAAAAAAATGGGCTCCGGCCACGTCTAGAAATTTCCATCATCGCCCATTTCTGCAGCCTAAACCTTCGTTGCACCCTCCACATTCTTCTCACCACCTTGACCACTGCCTCCAGCTGCCTCTGCCTCAGGATCCTTCACTTCGCTGCCACCACCTCCTCAGGTTCGTCTTCGTCCCCAAGCTCTACAAGCCTTTGTTTCCAAGCCTCCACATCCCAGCTGGACCTATCAAAGGCAGGATCAGCAGCCTCCTTCGCCATCTGGAGTTTGATCTTTAGCATCACGACAGCAGCAGAGTGTTTGGCCCCTTCCATGACCTCAATCCTCTCCCTTTGGGCTGTCATTTCAGCAACAAGAAGCTCCTTCCGCAGTGCCTTCTTGTAACGCCCATATTTCACATTCCAAAATGTAATATTATCATACTATTATTCAACAAAAATTCGGGCATGACCCGTTCGTAATAAGAACAATTCCCTGTAAGACCATCTTGTAAGAACTTAAAGATGACACAGCGGAAAATATGAGTCCAAAATTTCGTTCATTATTAGACATAATACTTACGTGATGGTTCAAATACAAATTTTCATACATTCATTAAAAAGGATTTACCACATTCCATTACATTAATGCTTCAAGACCTATATTAGTCAAACTATGTGACCGATCATTCCCGTACAACCCTTGCTATTGACTCGATCTTCAATCCTTCTATCCTCCATAATGGTGTTCTGCCCACGCAACATGCATTCACCACATACATGTGTATAGGTTAGATTTAATGACATCATTTTTAAACTAAACACATATGATCAATAGCCAGTCCGCATTCCTTCTTCCCATACTGATCCTTACGAATATGCTTTCCATGTACATTCGTGTATTCCAATTCCCTTAACCTTGATAAAGACATTAATAGAATACCTGCATTCACATTTCATACTCGAAACAACGGTTTAGTAACTTAACACTCAACTTATTTAAGTTGTACAAACACATACTCAAGTTCCGTTCGCTCATAAGCAAAGAATCCTACTTCAAACACAAGCACAAACACAAATGTAACCATAGACATGAACCCCCACACGTGATTATGTACCCACGTACAACCGTACAACCCTTATAAATCACATAAAACATCCCAAGGTTTACTAAGGTATGCTAATTACATGCTTCCACACAAATAGACCACGTACATATGACATAGCGTGCATTCTTACTTCTAACCATAACACCTATGAGTCCCAACTATTGGTAAGTAACTTATTCCATATGCATCTATATATATAGATATCCACAACTTAGCTTGTTTCTTACCATCTTACTTCACACACTTATATCCTTTTTTAACACTTCCTAAACGTATCTTAATTGAGTTTTAGTGTACCTTGTGGTGAATCGGAGACCCATAACCTTCACTCAATTTAAAACCAGCATATAAGTTAATTAAGTGGCCTTGAAAAGTATTTACGACTAGTTCCACGCACAAAACAAACAAACACAAATATTTTGTCGGCTGCAAGGTCGGTCGCGGGCCGCGACAGCCTTGTCTGATCTTTCACGGGGCGCCAGGGCTCCACCGTAAGCTACGGTGGTTACCGTAGCTTACGGTGACCCTCAAAACTCTTACGGTGGCCAGGGACTGCCTTACGGCAGAAAAGAAAAGACAGGCACCCACCGTAAGCTACGATGGGCACCGTAAGCTACGGTGGGCACCGTAAGCTACGGTGGTGCCCAGACCTGCATCCTATTTTCTGACAAAAACTCTCGTAACTCAATCGTTTCGCATCCGATTCACTTGAAACTTATTTCTAAATGTCCGTAAAACATTTCCCTACATAATTGACCAAAAGTCCTTACCCCGGGTTCCTAATCTTTACGAATCTCATTATCATTACATTACTTATACGCAATTATTCGACCCATTTAATTCCACCAATTTGCTTTTGACTTAACTAACAACATTCATCCCACTAAAATATTACTAGCTTAGTACTCCTGTCTATTACATAATCTTAGGTGATATACCATAATCATAAATATCAAAATTCATTATGCTTACTAAGAAGTGAATTGAAATTCGCTTACTTGATACTAATACTTGAAATCATCATCAAATTTACGTTTCGACACAACTACAAACCTTTATCATGTGAATAATCTCTTTACTACTAAAGAGGGAGTCCGAGAAATACTTACATCGTGCATCCGAATTCACGCATAGCTCCCATGTTTACTTTTGACCCGTGGAACTTCCATGTTTGTATCCATGTTCACATGACTCCTATCCGTACATGTCGTCACATTCATAACACAGTTAGCTTACATGCATTTATTCATTCGGCTATCAAGTCATACAATATTTGACTTTCGTTAGTTTATTAGTGCACATATAGGATATGTATCATCATGCTTCATTACTAGCGTACATGACACGTAAATTAGCTAGTACATAACATATAAGTTCTTACATACAAATTTTACCTTCTAACCTTAATCCTATATATAATCCAATCTCACTTAGATTGCGTCGTTTATTTACATAACAATTACATTCACGCATCATTCATACTTCATACCATGTTTCACAATATATGTATATTATGTTATCCTTATGCATCACAACACTTCCCAATCTATTCAAAACTACATGGTTTATCATTGAGGCATTTTGTCAAACACTTGATGGGCGTACAACATCTTAAGCGTTATGTACATGAGTTTTATGCATAACCCATTAGTAAACCACAAAAACTCAATCATTCAACCAATTTCACATGATTCATACATCCTACAACATAATTAGCTAACAATACTGTAACACCCTGAAAATGGGTTTGGTAATCAAACCCCGTTAATACTAAAAGACGGGTAAAGTACCATTAGTAGTAAAATTTACCTGGTGAATATTAGGATTTTTAAGTAAGAAAACCTAATATTTAATAAAAAGATAAATAAAGGTCTATGGATAAATAAAGTTTATAAAAGGTCTGAGCTAACGGGACCTAAAATAAACTTAGTCGTAAATATCCCCGAACCCGCTAAGTTAACTAGAAATGTTTGGTTTAGTTAATAAGAGGGAATGTGGATTTAAAATAAGAAGGTTGTGACTGATTTAATAAATAACTAAACATGAGGGGCTTACGTTGCTAAGTTTGAAACTTAATTTCATAAAACAAGAAAATTAAAACCCAAATACATATTGTGGGCGTGTGTGAGGATCGACCCAGGCAAGGGAAGGGCGACCAGGGTTCTTCAAACCCAAAAACTTCACAAATCTCAGAAATTGAAGGTTCAAATCAAGTTCTAAGCGAAAATCGAACATAGATTAGTGATCCCCATTGCAAGGAGATCATAAGGTATGTAAAATTTGACAAGAATTTACTACTTGAAATTCTCGTGAATTTAGAAAAGTAGAAATCTGATGTTGCATATTTGCTATGTGGATAGAATAGGGATGATATAGTGTCTAGGAGTAAAACCTAGACAACAACATGTGAAATAATGTCTAAATTCAGGAAATCTCATGAACACATTGAAGGTGGTTCATGGGTTTTGTGAGAAAATGATGAACACTAAGGTTTAGAAGACTATTCTAGTGCAAATTGATTCATAGAAACTGAATTCTGAAAAATATGATGTTTAATTCTATAAATGATAGCTCAATGTTTGTTAACCTAGGCTAAGTGACAAGCCATGAATTAGAATATAAAAGATATAAAATTCTGCATGTTAAGTGTTTGTAAAAATGCCCCAAAGAAGGCTTGAAAGTTGAAAATCGGACAAAAACGCATGTTTGATGGATATGGAAAATTGTGCGTTAAGACTTATAAAAAGGGTTCTAAACGGATTGTGAATTGAACTGTTTAGGCGAGGAATCCGGATCGTCAAGTGGACAAGCCGGTGGAAATACGCGTTTGAAAAAGGATGCTTAAAAGGTACGTAACTACTATCTCGTTACGTTATGCTTGATTTCGTATTTTCGCTAGTAGACTTTATATTAGCATAATACATGAAATTTATGTTTAGTTGAAGTGACGAAGATCACTAGGTAAATAAACGGGTCAAAAGGTGAAATTATCACCCTCCCTTTGACAACATCAACTAATGGTTTGTCAAGTTACATGCTTATAGGAATAAATATCAAAGGGATTCGTACATCGCTATCGCTTAGCGGCTACTAAGGCAAGGTATCGAAACGGGTCAAAATATTGATCCGAGTCAGGTATGTAAAATGGTTTAACTCATCACTTAGAACTCGAGGCTCTCTAAGAGTTAAACAAAGTCAAAATTTGATATTTGGTTATCTTAAAGGCAAACCGAATGATTTAAGTTATAATTGTGGTGTTTTAGAAAAATAATAGTTTCTAATCAGAATTATAGTTAGAAAGTCGGATTTTTGGGTCAAACAAGTACTAAAAGTCCTTCATTGTAAAGAAGGACTAAAATTGACTAAAACGCCCTTGTAAGCGAAATTGAGCGAACGCACCATAAATGTTGTTTGGAAATAAGTGATAGGATGAAATAAATACTTTGAATAAGTATGAAAAGCGAAAAATGTAAAATATTGGTTCAATGACTCTATAAAGAGTCTTTGCCGTAAAATAATGATTTGAAGGGTAAAATTTGGAATATATAAATTCACCACATTGAATCCACCACAAATATAGTTGTGATGGGAGATCATTTGATAAGAAATGTGGACATATGTATTTAGAAACGAATGAAAGTGATTTGTGCTTAAAATGTGCTTAAATACCCTTAACGGGTCAAAATAAGCATATGAGTGAAAATGGGTTTAAGAAGGTATATGAACCTGTAATTGGACCCTAATATGTTAAACATCATTGAATTTAATAGGTTTAAGAGAAACAAGGGTCAAACAAACTTGTTTGCTTGATAGATTACGAACGGGTCAAAATTTGGTAAAAAGGGGTAATAAGCCGAAGACTTAAAAGTCTTAAATTTTGTTAATTCGGATGTTGGATTTTAACTCCATATGATGGAAGATTAAATTACAATCATGTAGGAAGAAACGGTAGGTCAAACGGATAAGCGGATTGGAAGATACGAAAGTTTTCGTGTCAAATAACGGCAAAAATGGAAAGGTTGGATGCAGGGGCCACCGTAACTTACGGTGCCACCGTAAGTTACAGTGGAGCTAAAATTTTTACGGTAGAATACCCCTGATTTACGGTGGGGGAATTTGACATTCAGGGGCCACCGTAACTTACGGTGACCACCGTAAGTTACGGTGGAGGCCAGAATTCAATTGATTGTTTGTGGATCAAGATATCAATGTTGGATTTTCCTAATTTCCTTGTTATATTGGTTATTTAATTATCAAAACTGACCTTTAAGTTGGTTTTGATCACAGGTGAATGTCGAGAGTCCCGGATGACGATCAAGCATCGAGCAAGAACCGAACACACATTAAACAAAGCTTCTGCAACGTTGTTTTGTCGATATTCTATAACGACGAATTAAACCACATTATGTAGTATCACTTTAAATTGTAAAAGTTTTTAACAAACCCGTATTTTCAGTATAATTGTGACTATAATTACATGATTATGAGTTTAAATTATACGATAAACGTTAAATTATAACAAGGGTGTTACAAATACATTAGTACATAATCATTCATTCATCAAAATTACTCAACTTATACAACTACAAGATTATCATGCTACTTGAACAAGTGGGTTTCTTCTCAAATCTTCAATACATTCAGATTCAAGCATAAGACATCTTCTATATGGTGAATCTAACATATATACATGTTCAATTTCATAAGATTTCACGGATTGACTAAAACCCACTTCATCAACTATCATTAAAACACATAATTTAACTTACTTGATGTTAGGAACACTTAGGGGATCAGAGTGCTTAGATCATTCATTTAGCCCTTAAATTCCTTTCCAATTTGACTGATTTTGTGTTGTTAGGGTTTTTTTCTTCCCCCTTTCTCCTGCTCTTCACGTAGCACACACACACACACACACATACACATACACATATGTGTGTGTGTTGTGTCTAATTTTTTTTTATAAAATCAAGTTCTCCTTTTTACAACTATGGTCCCTCAAGTTTGCTATTCATTTTTCATGCCCCATCATTCATTCATTCTTTATTTGTTTTGGTTAAATATTTTAACTAGGTCATTTAGTCTAATTATTGTATTTCATACCATAGAATATGGACACATATTAGCGAATTAAACAATTCGAGTTTTGGGGCGTTACATATTATAGCATACGAAATTTGGGGTGTTACACTTCTGTTCATTCTCAAGTTGGGAGATCTTTTTATCCTTAGCAACTGCGATGGCTTGGAGGTCGAGACACTTGTGTTCAGCTTCAGCCACATGTTGGTCAATGAGGATCTGGACTTCAGCGAATTTCTGCAATAGAGGATTTGAGTGTTCAGGATCCTGTATCCTCAAAAGAAAGGCAAATTTTAGGATATGAAATCCTTACCTCGGAGACGTATTCTTGAACCTGGTGTTACATCAGGGACAGGCCTACAAGGGGTTCAGCAGTCTTCTTCCTTTTGGTCCCTTTACCCCTGGTGCTGACTCCTTTGCTTTCAGGAAGGCTTTGGCTTGCAGCCAGCTCCTTTTTGAGAGACCTAAGGGAGGCATATTCCTGGATGTCAGTCACACTGAACCTGGAAGCAGACTTTGAGGATTTTCCAGCGCCTACAAACATAAATCACAGATAGGTATTCATACCTTATACTCATATAAATACTTATTTATACGTAAACATGGATACTTACTTGACATTGTGCAGGAACCGGAGGAGATCTCTTGAGAATCCTTTGCTTTGGCTTGGAATGTTTTTATGGCAGGGTCAAGTTTCCAAAAAGCAGCAATCCTTTCTTTTGTAACAGGAGATTCTTGGATGCTAGAGAATGAGACAGCTGCACAATAAAAATAAATTAGGGATCAGTTATCCTTAATAAAAAAGAAGAATCCTAGTATGGTCCTGGTCCAAGGATCCCATATCCTACCCTGGGTGATCCATTTCTTGGGTAGGTGGTTTCCATTTGGGATGGAATCCCCCCCTTACAAAGAAAAGCTGGTTTCTCCAGTTGGAATCATTCTTGGTGGTTTTCAGAATTGGGTGTGCTTGACCAGGTTTGGACTTGAAAAGAAAACGATGAGAACCATGGCTGACAAGGTTATATAACTGGCTCAATTCAGACAAGCCTATATCAATCCCTTCCTGTTCAATGATGTTTTCAACAGTATACAAAACTCTCCACACCATCGGCATGGCTTGGACGTAGCACAAACCGGTGAGTGTGAAGAAGCTTTGGGTTAGGAAAGGGAAAGGATATGTAAAGCCGATCTGGAAAGGGCTTGCAGGGAAAGTGATCCAGACATCCGAAATGCAATCACTCTTCATCTCAAAGGATCTAAAAATGGTTCCTTCCGGGAAACAGTGATGTAACCGATCAATCTCAGGATCGGTGAAGCGACAGGGTTCCAATGAAGGGTTTTTAGTTATGCCCTGGCTCTTCGGAGGGCTCTCCTTCTTGGGATCCTTAGCAGGGGAGGATCGGAGATTCATCTTAGCCATGGGTAAACGGAGAACAGAGCACAGGAACGAATAAGATTTAGAGAAAAGGGGAGAAGAGATACCTGATGAAGTCTTCGAATGAGGATTTAAAGAGGAAGGTTCTCGAATTTAAATGCATTTTTCATCGTTATCTCTAATCCTATATATAATGATGATTGTTGCAGGAAGTCTTATCGCTGATGTCATCCTCACAACGGCTAGTTCTATTGTAACGGCTAGTTTTTCGCTAACCAATTCGTTCGGAATCAAGCAGAAAATATGACTCATTCAGTTGCAATTTAATTCCTCATATTTTGGGGGCAATTTTTAGGGAAGGATTTTCACAGCTTATAGATCACGGATCCTCAAATGCAGCTTGGATCAAGGATCCTCAATCCGGTTTGAATTAAGGATCCTCAGAAGATGTTGCAGCAATAAGGATCCAGGATCCTCATTATTAGCCTAACACTAACAATTGTTTCCATAATTTTTGAACTTGTTTTGCAGGAGTATTCGAATAGGACTTGGTCCAACCGAGATTCTAGGGGAATATGCCTCATGATTCTGCACGTGCATGAGCTTTTCGACCGTTATGGTGATCTTGGGGGACTTGCACCTTTTTCGGATAGTTAGTTAAACTAGTTAGTTTTTATTTTTAAATGGGGATACAAGCTTGATTAGACAACAATTAGCAACACAACTACACTACACTCGAGCTCTCAAGAACTCTCTGTGATTTCACACTTTTGCACCATAGTGATCCTTGTACCAAGCTTGTTATCATCCCGATTTGTAAACTTTGTTTGTTTAATATAGTTGGTGATCGGTAGTTTCCATCACCCGAGGTTTTTTGTGCCGGAGATCATTCGTTGATCAAGGGCTTTTTCCTCGTATAAATCCTTGTGTTCACCTCTCATTTCATTCATTCATTGTTCATATATTTGATTGTTTAACTAAGCATCATACCTCACAAAATCAGATTTGGTTGCATTATCCTTGTGTGATTTTTAACCAAAACAATGGTGATGCAAATGCAAATGCAGGCAAAACAAAATCATCAAGGGTGGGGTGGGTAGGTGAGCAAAAGTGGGTTCCATTATTATTAGGAAAGAGTATTTTTGTCATTTCACACCCTTTTAACTGAGAAAACTAACTGATGTTAGACACAGGGACTATCCGGGAACAAAAATTGAAAAGTTGAGCACTATAGTTGTAATTTTAGAAAGTCAGGGACTAAAGGTGAAAAAAGGGCAAACCACAGGGACTACCCGGGCATTTAACTCGAAAAATAACTTGAAGATTTTTTTTAATTGTGAGCCAGAAAGAGTTTAGTTTTTTTATCCATGTTATATTAAAACTTACATATATAAAGAAAACAATGAGCAATAGTAAATCGATAGTAAGTACATGTATAAATCTGTCTAAACTTAATAAATATATATAAATCAATAAGTAAGTGTGTGTATATACATATATATATATATATAATATAGAAACGGGTTTTGGAGAAAATGGCAAAAAGTGTGAGAACGGTGAGAACGCATCCTGGCCCAACACGTGGCGCGGGGCATGATCAGGGTCCGAGGGGTTTTTTGGTCATTTTATCTTCCGCTTTTCCAATTACTTTTTTCACAATATTGATTTATTTTTGGCGTTTAAGATTTTTTGGCGTTAACCAAATTCAATAATTATATGGTGTTTTTCATGGTTTCATTGTATCAGTATTTTTGCGTTTATGGCGTTATTCAAATCGTATGCCATTAGAACTCCAAGGGGTCAGAATTTCTCTGTGAATGGCTTCATCCATACCAAGTATGGCCAGGACTTGTTTGTTCTTAGATTCAAAGGCTTTTTAGACAAGATGGCCCATTGTTCTATTATTTTTTATATACATTTTGGCGTTTTGTGGTATCTTGGTGTTTTACAATTGGAATATTATATTACAACCATAGGGGAAAAAATAGATGCGAAAAAAAATAAAAAATCCTAATCGGATCTCTCTTCACAATCTTCACTGTCATCAGTCTATCTCTTCACAATCTTCACCAGATATATGGCGTTTTATGTAAAACTTAACAAACCCATCGATTTGATTATTTTTGTCTGCTCGTCTATTGAAGCGGCTTTTGTGGATGTTTTTTTTGGGATATAGATCTTTGAAGATGAAGATCAAGTTGAAGAACCAAAAGAAAAACCCACCCACACGTCATCCAAGCCTTCTTCAAGAACAAAGAACACAAAATGACATTGACTGTCATCAGTATCTTTTTCTTGAATTTTTGTCCATCTCATGCAGCAAAATCCATTCAGTGAAAACTTCACAAAGAACAATACTGAATATCCAAGAAAGCGTATTAGCCATCTTTGATTTTTTTTTATTTTTTGGCGTTTTACAGTGAGTGGTATTTAGTAGTTTTGGCGTTTATTTTTTTGTTTGATCAAATGGAAGTTGCTGATTGGTATCATTTTATAGGATGTCATTTTGGCGCGTAGGTTAGGCGGTGCATTATTATAATAAAGTATTCGTCGTTTTCATTTACTATTTCTAATTATTGTTTTTGATAAGCTTTATCTCTGAAGTTTGTAACACGTCCCATCTTTCAAGTTTGGCGTTTTAGTTTTACTGTTTGTAGTTACTGTTTTTAGTTACCATTTCAAGTTTGGTTTTTAATTTTTTATGGGTTTTTTTATAATACTTGTCCAAAGTAATTTTATTATAGCTTGTGAGTTTTTGGGGCATTTTAAGCATTATGGCGTTTTGACAAACATTTGTCTGTATGGCGTTTTATTTTAAATGGCGTTGTTATTTATATAACAATCAACTGAAAAAGAAAAATAGAAAAAAAATTAAACAATTGATCTTCCAAATCTTCACTGTCAGCAGTCTCTTTCTTCTTTTGAAGTATCTTCACTGGCTGTTTCGACTTTTGTATGATTCATTTTAATTTTTATTCATCTTCAGCCTCTTTTTCTTGAAGATTTGTCCATCTCATATAGCGAAATTTTATTGAGCTAACAATCCATTCGGCGAAACTTTTCCCCGTAGAAGAATATTGAATTTTCCAATGAACGATGTTTGATTTTTTAATTTTGGCGTTTTACCGATAAAAAGAACGCCACCAAATAAAAGCACTTTTAAACCTTAAAATTTGATCATGCTAAGATCAATAATGTTTTGTTGTATGAGATGGACAACATTGTTAATCCTCGGTTAAGAAAGATAACTGACAATGTTGTCCACCTCATACAGCTAATCTTTATTGATAACAAACCTCAATAAACGTTTTGGTTTAGAAGATATTGGATGTTTGGGTCTTTTGGCGTTTCTAAGACGAATGGTATATATTAAATATGGTGTTTGGGGTTTTGTGTGTGTTTTTAATTGAAGGTCTGAGATGTTGTATATATAGGATTTTTTTGGTGGTTTTTTTATGTGGGATTTTATTATAATTAAGTTTGACGTTTTATATCTAATGGCGTTTTAGTTAGAATGTTGTGTGCTTTTTTATGGCGTTTTATTTCATGATATGGCGTTTTGTGTGGAGAAGTCAAAAGACCCTTTTACCCTTAATGAAGCGCGTCCACGTAATAAAATTGATGTTATTTACGAAAACGCCACCGCGCCAATCTAATCCATAGATTGTTTTGATCGGACGATCCATAAGCGTTCTCACCATTCTTACACTTTCTACCATTTTCTCTAAATCCTGACCCTATATATATTATATATATATATATATATATATATATATATATAGGGTAAGGTTCATTTGAGAACCACCCTTATTGCGAGAACCGCGAGAACCAATGTGAACACAAAAAAATACCTAAAAAATCCAAAAACCCACAATTTTTTTTTAATTTTTCTAATAAAAATCGCTATATTTTGTTACAAAAAAAACGTTTTTTTTCGAGTAACAGTTATGGATGCACATGTGCATATGTATCATTTCTTGGACAAATTCCATAATATAATACCAGTGGTAGAAAAAATGCACTTTCATTTACACTACCATATGTAATACACTACTTTTTACATTACCAATATTAGAAATGCACATGTGCATCTATATGTATGAACATGAAATAAGGTGTTTTGGTACAAAAAGTTTGTGATTTTAAATGATGAAGTAGGCCCATATACGTGTGTTTTGGTTAATTATATCTAGTGGTTGATGGTTTGATTATATTTGTCACTTTATGATGTAATATGTTTTTGGATGGTATAAAGGGTGTTGATGTACATATAATAAAGTGAAATATTATATAATAAAGTGAAATATTGGTAATAATATTGTATTATGGATGGTAAAAAAACAATAGTACAGGGCCGGCTCTGAGCATGTGCCGGGTGGGCGACGGCTCAGGGCCAAAAACGTGAAAGGGCCCGTAAAAAATTTTAAATGTTATATATATACACGTATATATTTATATAAATAATACACAAATTCAGCAATGATTGCAGTCTATTCCAGTGGCAGCCGGCTTGCCTTTTAATGCGTTGGTTTCGGGTTCGAGCCTCTCTTTAAGAGTATTTTTAGATACGTTTAGCTTAATAAGCAACTGTTTTTTCACTATGTATGATGTATATTCTCATATTTGATGCTGCAACTATTTGTACCTATTGGTGATATCAAACATTCAAGCATGAGACAACCAAATTCACTCAAGTTTTCTTTTTCTTTTCTAGACAACCAAATTCACTTAAGTTTTCTTTTAATATTATTGTTAATGTTAATTATAAACATTTTATTTTGTTTTCTTTTAACTTCTAAAATATTTTTTTACAAATTATTTGAAAATGACGTTAATATGTTTGATTCATTATAGTACTTGTAATATGGTATTAATTTATGTATAATGTTTTACAAATTTCTAAATTTACCGTTACAACGCGCTTATATTTCTTTGCTTTTCAATATAAGTTTTATTAGAAGCTCACCCAATTTGGTTTAGTCCATTACGATACCCGAATCAATTCCGTCCAAAGTAAACCCAAAGTAGGCCCTCGCCAATCTATTTAGCACTTCAACTGGCCGAAGTTTGCTTGAGTTTTTTGAGTGCCAATCGGCCCAATCTGTTTAAGTGGCTCAAATTTGATTCAGATTTTGAGTGTCATAATTTTTAAACAATTAGACTGAACCCACAGGGCCAAATATTTAAACATTCAAACCCAATAAAAATAAACATCAGCGTCGATTAAGGTGGGACGGGAGCTACAAAAAACCCAGCGACGCAAGACTCAATGAGGCAACAACAATAGCAATGACGTGAGATTTTGCAAAAGATTTGATCGAATTATTGAGTGACGCAACAACAACCCTAAATTCTTGTTTTACTAGGGCGGGTAGGGCCCGTTTATTTTAACTCGCACAGGGCCAATAAAAATTTTTAACATTTACGGAGACGGCCCTGCAATAGTATTGTATTACGGATGGTAGGATGTAATGGTAGTGTAGTATGGATGGTATGATAGATGAAAGGGAATGTGTATTCAAAGTGGTGTACTAAAACACATTATAACATGTTCATATATATAGATGCACATGTGCATTTCTAGTGTTGTTAATGTTATAACAAGTTCATACATATAGATGCACATGTGCATTTCTATTATTGTTAATGTAAAAAGTAGTGTATTATGAATGGTAGTGTAAATGAAAGTGCAATTGTTTGATATTTGTAATGAATTACGGAATTTGTCAAAGAAATGATACAAATGCACATGTGCATGGATAACTGTTACTCGAATTTTTTTTTTGAATTTTTTTTTTATTATTGACGAAATATTGCGATTTTTCCAAAAAAAAATAGTAAAAAAAAATAAATTTTTTTGGGTGTTTTTTAAATTTTTTAGGTATTTTTTGGTTGTGTTCACACTTGGTTATCGCGGTTCTCGCAATAAAGGGTGGTTCCTAATAGATCCTTCTCATGTATATATATATAGAGAGAGAGAGAGAGAGGGGGAGAGAAACGGGATCAGGAGAAAACGCCCAAAAGTGTGAGAACGGTGATAACGCATCCTGGCCCAACACGTGGCGCGGGACATGATCAGGGTCCGAGGGGTATTTTTGTCTTTTCAATCTTCTTTTATTTTCTCAACGTGGTATAATATTTTCTGGCGTCTAAGTTTTTTTTGGCGTTAATTGTATTTATTAAACTTTTTGGCGTTGAATTAATTGTTTTTGTGTCACATAGATAATTTTTTGGCGTTATAGCGTTTTCTGGTCAATTTCTTTGGCGTTTTGTATAATAACTCACTACGAGTCATTAATATTTTCATAAGTTAACAATAAGACCAAATGTTTTTTTTGGCGTTTAGTGAATTTTTTGGCGTTTAATATATTTGACAAGTTGCTTTGCCAGCACCCATTCTCACAGTTTAAACACTACTAGCGTTTTGGTGTTTGTATTTTTGGCGTTTTATATAATAATGTATTTTATTTGTAGAGAATTTGTCACACCCCAACCGATGACAGAAACATCGGGGCACGACACTGAGCGAAACAGGTTGTTCAAGAGAAATTCCATAACAACTACTTTACCGAATAATTAAACATTATGTCCCATATCATAACCTATTAAGCAAGTAAGTTATTACAGACATAGTTATCTCCAAAACAAATAAACTGTTCCGACAACTCAAGTTCAAATAAAAGTAAATTGTCTTTGTTTGTTTCTAGATTCTCCTAAGCTTGGTTCCATCAAATAGCAAGCAAGGCACATCATCCTAAACACCCTGCCACATACGTTAAAATAGTGGTCAATACACATAGTGTAAAGGTGAGTATACAAGTTTGATATAGTATAATAGAGTTCGAAATCGTTTACGCATAACTAGCATGTACAACGTATAATGTGAAGCATGTAAGTTATCGACAAAGATCCTATCAATACCAACGACTGCGATTTGACTTCGAGTAGCGAGTGCGCATCACATGTTCACCACTACGAACACGTGAAGTAATATCCTTAACAACCCCTGTCCACAACAGGTGCTGAGTCCAAACTATAGTACTATCGTTGCTAAGGCAGGTAGACAGCAATCAATGTGTAAACATAACAAACAAGCATTCATCGAGTCACGTATAACATGCATTAGAGGTTAGCGTATAAATAGTGTTTGCGTTTTGTGATCGATGTGATTTAGAATAAGTAACGTATGTAACACCCAAAAGTGCATAAAGCAAAAAGGGATCGAGCATACTCACAGATTGTGTTAACAAGTAAACACGCTCTTGGATTGAAATGAGCGCTGAGAGATATTAGCCTAGACAGTTAACGATAGCATAACGATAAGCGGCGCGTTAAATGGTGTAAAGTAACCAAGTATCAGATGGTAATCCGATCGGATGGCCAGTCGATCGGATGTCAATCCGTTCGGATGGTCATCCGATCGGATGGCCATTCGATTGGATTAACTCCTCGTTTGGTAAGGATGTGTTTGTGTATGATGGTTTGCCCTTTGAAGTTTTCGTTGTAGCATTTTGAAAATAGAGAAGTATCTCTACCTTTCAGGTCGGTTGATCGGGCGGCGATCCGATTGGCGAGGCTTCTCAGTTGAGAACAAGTTCACAGCAGGACGGTCACTCGATCGGATGGCAATCCGATCGGATGGCAATCTTGTGCATTGAACATGTTGAAAATTGTTTAAGTATCAAGGTTCCAAAGTCACATGATCGGAGGGTCGGTCGATCGGATGGCAATCCGATCGGACGGCATTCCGTTCAACGTCCAGATCCTTGAAGTTTGAAATGAAAAGTTGAAGTGTGGGACCAAGTGCAATCCGATCGGGTGGCCGGTCGATCGGATGGCAATCCGATCGGACGGCAATCCATTCCAACGGTCTGATCGTCTTGACACTTGATTATTTTGATTGTTTGCAGTTTGTTCGAGACGGTTTGACAACATGCTAAACAACAGAAACCCCATCTTGACCCAAGCGGTCTGATCGAACAGGGACCACCCTAGTCCGACCCGTCCACTGTTCGAGACGGTTGCTTGTGTTTAACCCGAAATCGGTTGTCTCTTGGATAGAATTCAGATCTTCAACCAACACATCACTAAGAAGGAGTAGAAGATCAGAACGAGCTCCGATTCTATCGGTTTTGAGTGCATTGAGTGTAAAAGGGTTGAAAGAAAGTTGGAAAACCTTCTTTCAATCCTTTTCACCATGAATATGTGTAGACCTATGCGAAAACATTGTTTAATATTATGGAAATCCTTCAAATCTAAGTTGTTCTTGGTGGAATGAAGCCTACCATTGAAGTTCATAAGAACTCCATGATGACTTCACCCTAGAACACCTCAAATCCGGTGATTTCACGGTTAGAAGTTAAGATTCAAAGGTGAAAAAGATGAAGGAGTGTGTGTAGATCAGAGAAGTACAAGATTTAGGTCGGAAAATTACAAGAATCGAGAGAAATCGAGGGAAAAGGGAGCTTGAGTGAGCTGGTCGAGCAGAGGGACTGTCACATCACAAATGATGTGACAAGTGAGTATTTATAGGGTTTCCCAAAAAGGAAAGTGGTGAAGGGTCGAACAGGTCACCGATCGGGTGGCAGCCCGATCGGGTGGCAATCTGATCGGATGGCAATCCGATCGGATGGCCACTCGATCATGGTGTCCGGCTCGACGAGTTTTGGCGTTTCGATTCGCGTGTTCGAGCATTGCGATGCGATCCGATTCGAGTGAGTGATGCGATAGTATTACCCAATAGTTACCCAAATAACATAACTACTATATCTAACATACAATCACTATAAATAACTTGCGTTTAGCGTTTGTGATTCGATTGCGATGCGATAGAATTGCGATTGCAATTGCGATTAACACCTCAACATAAACATAACATGCACAAGTAACACATAAGAGCACACACACGTAAAACAATACCCAGACACATAATTCGAGTTGCTTATGCGATAGCGATTAGCGATAAGTCGATTAAACCTCGGTTATTAATATATACTCCACATAATACAACTAAGGCGATTAAATAATAGATTCGATTACAAGTTAAAGAAGTCAAAACAGTAATTGAGCGAGGAGTGACAGATCGCAATTAGCAATCTTTTCTTCCTTTGACTTCAATCTTGACTTTGACTTCCAAAAAAAAGCGGGTTGTTACAGAATTGGATAACAAAACAACAGATAACTTGATAATAAAACAATATAAAATGAAAAAGAAAAAAATTAAAAATGATAATCTAATTTCTCTTCCGAATCTTCACTGTAATCAGCTCATTCTTCTTGAATTTGGTTTGGCGTTTTGAACATTTTGAATACCTTAGCTAGATGTCAACTTTCCTACTTAAACTCCGTCTTTTTCAGAAAAAGCTGCTTAGTGGCATCCTGTTTTTTTGGTGTGATATTCTTATTTGGTGGCATGTCATTAAAGATCAACTCTTACTTGATGCTATTTGTAATAATAGAGTCTAAAATAGCATTTTTCACTTGTGTTGATCCCTTTATTCCATGCCTATATTCATCAAGAACAAAGCTCACATGATGGCATATCACTGTCATCAGTCTCTTTTTCTTGAATATTTGTCCATCTCATTCAGCAAAATATTATTGAGATAACCCCCCCCCCCCCCCAGAAGAAGAATCCATTCAGTGAACGATTTGCCATCTGTGGTTATTTTAACTAACATTATTTAGCGTTTTAAAGTGAGTGGTTTCTATAGGATATGGTGTTTGTTTTTCTGAGTGTGATCAATTTCATTGTGTACAGACCCCTCTCTTATATGAGTTTTTTTGGCGCGTAGTTTAGGCGGGACTTTTTTATTGTAATAAATGATAGTAATAAAGTAATTGTCTTTTCAGTTACTGTTTTTGTGTTTACTGTTTTGATCAGCTTTTACCAGTTTTATAGGTGATAGATGTCTCATCTTCTAAGTTTGGCGTTTTTTTTAAATGGCGTTATGTAGACCAAGATGACAAAATACAATAACGGAGAAAATAAAATATTAAGCAGGAAAAATATTTTTTGTTATTTTTGGCGTTTTGTAAGGAATAACTTTTTTTAGTATTTTTTGGCGTTTTGCTGATAAAAGGAGAAATATATCATTTAATTATCTTAAAAAAAAGATTACACAGAAAAAAAAAGAGGAAAAAAATTAAAACCCTTCATCAGAAGGTACTTTATCCGAAAAGTATCCATCACTTGCGTCATCTTCTTCCTCGTAGTCTTCATCTGGATCTTCATCCATGTCATCACCTTCACCTTCACCTTCACCTTCACCTTCACCTTCACCTTCACCTTCACCTTCACCTTCACCTTCACCTTCATCGGCTTCTTGTTCCTGAAGATTTTGAACCCTCCACTTGAACATGTCTTGCATTAACTCCAATTTTGAGTCCATTTCTGTGTTCGTACAAGTGGCGTTATGCAATTCTTCCATGAAACCAAGACCCTGCTTTGTCATGATGTTTTCAAGCCAGTAGACTTCCTGCTCTCCGTTGTCGTATATAACGGTCAGCATGTCTGTTTCATCATCAAAACGCCATGATGTCATGACAGGGTCCGGCTTCACATTTGCTTTGATTGGTCCAAATTTCCTGGTTAATGCTTTCATAAGCATATGTGTTTCATGGCATTCGTTGTCTAGAACGATGCCAAGGGATAAGATATCCCTCTGTACCTCTTCTTCCATCTTCAAAATTGCCCTGACCGTCTTAACATACACCCCCTTCTGTTGTCAAAACGGAGGACGAGTCGCCTGATTGCCAGAGTGTATCTCCACGAAACGACTGTTGCCATTTTTGGCGTTTTGGTTAAGTTGGCGTTTTTGGTTAAAGATGTTTTTGTAGAAATGGATAGATTTAAGTGATTATGGAAGCTATGTTTTACCTCGTTTATATAATGATGTTTTTTGCACGTAATTTAGGAGGGAATTTTTTCTAATAAATGTTAATAACTGAAATTCAGTTACTGTGTTGTTTCATCTTCCTGTAATATTCAACGCGTTTTATCACTAATTTTTGGCGTTTTATTTTTAATGGCGTTTTTTTTAATGGCGTGTTATCATTCGATGGCGTTTTGAATATGAGCGGTAAAAGACCATTTTACCCTTAATGAAGCGCGTCCCACATAATAAAATTGATGTTATTTACGAAAACGCCACCGCGCAATCTAGTCCATGGATTGTTTTGATCGGACGACCCATAAGCGTTCTCACCGTTCTCACACTTTTCACCTTTTTCTCTAAATCCTGACCATATATATATATATATATATATATATATATATATATATATATATATATATATATATATATATATATATATATAGGATTAGGTTCAAGAGTGAACACTAGTGTAGTTTGCGAACTCAGCAAACTAATCCTAGCCATACATGTGTGTAGATCAATGGCAAGGATTTGATGACGAAATACACTAGTGTATTTTATGATTTGATGATGAAATTCTAGCCATCCACATGTGTAAATCAATGACCAAGATTTGTTCACTCAGTTCGCAAATACACGAGTGTTCACTCTATTGTGATAACCATGAGAACCAATGTGAACACATCAAAAAAACCTAAAAAAACTTAAAAAAAAACCTAACCCCCCCCCCCCCCCAAAAAAAAAAAAAAAAAAAAAAACACCTAACCCCCCTCCCCCCTCAACCCTCCAAAAACCTAACCCCCCCCCCCCCCCCACCCCCACCCAAGCTAAAATGCTAAAAACTAAACCCCCAAAAAACCTAAAAAAACACACAATTTTTTTTTAGTATTTTTTACATTAAAATCACTACTTTTAGTAGCCAAATTTTTTTTTTAAATATTGAAAAAAAAAACTTTTTTTGTAAAGTAATATAGCGATTTTTTATAAAAAAAAAATTTTAAAAAATTTGTGTGTTTTTTTAGCTATTTTTAGTTGTGTTCACATTGGTTCTCGCGGTTCTCGCAATAAAGGGTGGTTCCTAACGGATCATTCATATATATATATATATATATATATATATATACTAGTTTTTTAGCCCCGCGCGTTGCAACGAAAATATGATTATCATTACAATACTAACATTTGATATATCAACCAAAAGAGAAAATGTAAAACTATGTGGAAAAGAACATTCAAACGTAACTGTTATACGTGCAAAAGCAGGTCAGTTTAAAAATGTATAAAAGTTAATGAGACAAAGTAGAACAAATAAATAGCATGCATATTATTAGTAGAGTTAAAGAAATTAAAAAAAAAAGGATTTAGAAACTTTATTAAAGTACTAAACATATTATTAATAAAGTTTAGAGTCTAATATTGTGTTGATTAAACTTTACTAAAGTAAAAGTAGTAAACATGTATATTAGTAAAATTTAAAAACTCTAGTATTAGAAAATAAAAAGACCGCCGTGTGACAGCATACAATTTTCGAATAGTGCTATTTTGCGAGTATAGGCATGTTTCCCTGTTAATACATACAAAAATTAATATAAAAGAATATTATTTTAAAATTTAGAAATTGACCGTAAGGCATTGTGTATTTGTGTGACATGCACGTGAGTATAAATTCACTTTATACCCTTTAACTTTTACATAAATATGCAACACTACCCAAATTATCCACGCTTCAATCACTTGTTAAGAAAGCTAAAAACACTTGCACATAATTGAATAGTAAAAATAACTCACAAAAGAATATTGTAAATTAATAGTGGGAAAATATATATATATAATAGAAAAAAGACAAATTATATAATTTGATTTTTGAATGATGGGTCTGCACTTCATACATTTCACTATGAAATCGGCCAAAAACAACATTTATATTCATGTTTTGTTACATTCTATAACCTTTACAACTAACCTCGTCCAAAAACTCAGTTAAGTTATCTCACATACTTTGCATGTGAGGGTACTATGGTCTTTTATAATATAAAGGTTGATTTGTGCAAAAAATATTATTTATAATATAAAAGTTGATTTGTGCAAAAATATTATTTATAATACTAAGGTACCAAATGACTCTCTCGTCTCCCGGTCTCGCTAATCACAACACACCCTAAAGTATGAATAAGTTATCTAAGGTTGATGATAATAACTCAAGTTTGCTAGGAAAACTAAGGCAGCTAAGTAAGGATCTCCTTCCGGTCTCAACTTTACCCAAAACCTAAAAAAGCAGACAAACTGGCACAGCCCCCGACCCCTGCCCCGAGAGCAGGCGGCCGCGGGCGATCACGCACAAAGCCGGTGGTATCGATGTTTATTAATTTGGCAGCGGAAATGAGACATCAGGACCGTAGTTAGGAAATGTTATAAGAGTTCAAAACACCCAACTTTTATAATAAACAAATGGGATAAAACCCAAGTTTCACTGATAATACATTTATAGGGATAAAACCCTAATTATTGAAAACAATAATTATTATTTTATTTAATTTAAATTATTAAATTTAATATGTTTCAAACATTTAAGAAATTACAGATAAAGTTCCATAAAATATCTTATTATTTATTTATATTAATTAGTAGGTTAGAAATTATATCTTAAGTCCTTAATTGTAGATAATTATTATTTAATTTAAATTATTAAATTTAGAGTAAAATGCATGGATAGTCCTTGTAGTTTTGTAAAATAACACCTATAGTCCCCAACTTTTGGAAATTACACCGGTGCTCCCTGTGGTTTGACAGTTTGTTACTCTGATAGTCCCTAAACTCCTGAAGTGAATGGCGGTTAGTTTTCTCAGTTAAGTGGGTTTGAAATGACCTTAATGCCCTTACTGTATTAAAAAATATTAAAATATTAAAAGATAAAGTTAACTCAAGTGGCCCACCCCACCCCACCCTCCCCCCACCACCTGCAACTCCCTCATCGATACACGCCTTCTTCATGCATTTTATAAAAGTTGGGGATTATAGGTGTTATTTTACAAAACAACAGTGACTATTCGTGCATTTTACTCTTAAATTTAATATTTGTTTAAAATGTAAGAAGAATAATAATTACATTTATCATACTAATAAATTTTTCCAAAAACAACCATCCTTTTAAGATGCAACTCACGTCCAGATATTTAAATGAGTAAACTGCCATTTTGGTCCCTGTGGTTTGGCCAGTTTTGCCACTTTAGTCCAAATCTCAAACTTATTACATCCAGGGCCCTGTGGTTTGCATTTTGTTGCCATTTTAGTCCAAAATCCAAAAAAACCCCTTTTTGACTGATGAGAGCTGTCTATTTTGTCCTTTAGTGCAGGGGTATTTTGGTCATTTATGTTTTATTTAAAGCAATTCAACAACAACAACAACAAAACCCAGAAAATCAAGAACATCTTCTTCAACAACAACAACAAAACCCAGAAAATCAAGAACATCTTCAAAGTTCATCATCAAAACCCAGAAAATCAAGAACATCTTCAAGAAAAAACGAGGCTCAGATCTGTATCTTCAAGAACACCACCATCTCCCACCTCCCACCACCACCACCACCACCATTCTAACCGAATCTAAACACCAATCACAACACTTTTATCAATTATACCTAATTCAAACTCAATAAAATCCAAAATCAAACTGATCTTACACTCTAGATTTACATAACACGCTCAAAATCAGATTCAAAGAAGAACATGAACTCAACAGTTACCTCTAATCCATCATCTTCTCCACCCCTCTTCAACCAACATCTCCCTGCAACTAATCCACCACCGCAACCACAATCCCTTTACAGCCACCACCACCTGCAACCCATCCACCACCGCAACCAACAACCCCCTGCAACCACCGCCCCTTTCAACTACCACCCCTTTCAACCACCGCCCCCTGATTCTCTCCGCCGTCTTCTCTGCTTCTTCGATCTCTCTCTTTCTCTCTCTCCGCCCCCTGATTCTCTCTCTCCGCCCCCTGATTCTCTCTCTCTCTCTCTCTTCGCCCCCTGATTCTCTCCGCCCCCTGATTCTCTCCGCCCCTGAGAGGATCGTGATGTTGGTGGTTGTCCAGAGGTGGCGGCGTGGTGGTGGTCGGAGACGGTAGGAAAGTGGAGGTGGTGATGAATTTGGGGGTTAGGGTTTTGGAGAGAGATGAGTAGTGTACATATACACTAATCGTTTCCGACAACTCGGTATCTGTCACAGCCGAAACGCCGTCGCTTTGTTCTTCTTCATCGTCAAGCAAAAGCTCCTTTTCTAGTTCTTGTAGATGATTCTTCATCTTTCTGTCACTTTCTAGTTCTTGGAAAGCATGTTAGAACCCCAGATCGATATGGGTTTTAAATCTGTTCTCCGATGATGATTGCTTCAATCTGTTCTCCAGATCTGGCGATGATGATTGATTCAAATGGGTTTTAAATATGGTTTACTTTGCTGATTGTAGAGAGTGGGGGTAGAGAGAGGCAGGTTCTATATAATTTTAGAGAGAGAGAGAGAGCGCACAGTTGTATGTTGAGAGAGAGATATTTATTATAATTGAGTTTTAATAAAAAGATAATAAATCTAAAATGACCATAATGCCCCTGAGGGTAAAGACAAAATAGTAGGTCATTAATGGGAAATCTGGTCAAATTTGAAATTTGGACTAAAATGGCAACAAAATGCAAACCACAGGGCCTTGGATGTAATAAGTTTGAGATTTGGACTAAAGTGGCAAAACTGGCCAAACCACAGGGACCAAAATGGCAGTTTACTCTATTTAAATTTTAAAGTTATATAATTTAATAATTACCGATAATTTATATTTATCTATTAACTATTTGATTTTTTATTTACTTAACCCGTGTAATACACGGGGTTATAACCTAGTTAGTTAATTCAATGCATACCCTAGACATTTTTAACATTTCAAATATATTATTAATCAAAAATACAGAATTTTCTAATCTATTATACTATCATATCATATATATACATTTCTAATCAATTATACTATCATATCATATCATATATATACATAGATCATATCAGATTATATATACAGGGTGAGGTTCGGTTACAAAGTCAATGTTTCCTACAAAGTGTACAAAGTCATAAAACACCACAATTTCAGCTATAAAGCACACTCAAAACACATAAATAACAGAATGAAGATCACTAAAACACAATACCCAATTCCTAACACTCTATAAAAACTTCAAACACATCATCGTAGAACTTTGAATATAAAACACAACATGATAATCAACATAAAACACACTAATGTTAGTCATTTGATAATTAAAGCCTTATCTTCCAAAACACAACATAAAACCCATAAATATGGCGTTTTAGTAATCTTCACATTGTTATTTGTGGGTTTTGAGTATGTTTTATGATTGACATTATAGTGTTTTATGACTTTTTACACTTTGTAGGAAAAACGGACTTTGTAACCAACTCCCACCTATATATACATATACATATGTAATACTTCAACTATAATATCAAGAATATAAATTGTTCTATTGTATTATAAAAAAGTATCAAGTATAAATATAAATATAACATGAGAAGGCTAAAATAGGAATGGATAAAAAAATAAAGTTTATAAAAATGTCATAATATCTTTAGAGCATTTACATCCTTTTCTCACCCTTATTTCTATAACTACACTAAACATTACTGTATTTTCTCTCTCTTTTTCAATTAAATAATATTTTTTATACTTTTATTATTATCTTTTCTCTCTCTCCCACTTACAACCACTTTAAAAAATATTTAAAAAATTAATAAAGGTGAACAATGTTCCCCAAATATTCAGATGAATAGTAAATCTTCTCTTTTATCCACTCACAACTACTTTTATAATATTTAAATTCACTCACATAAAACTACAGAATGAGATGTGAATGCTCTTATATAAATCATGACTAAGATTGACGCGATGACATATAATACTTATGTATTGTATATGCATTGTTCAATGTAGAATAAAATATTAATTCAAATTCTATGGTCAATCAGGTGACATACAGTATTCCTTGTGCGTTGGCTTCTATTTTCTCTAACGATTCTGAAGTAAAAGTTTATGAATCTGAATGAATATTATTGATTTACAAAACCCCATTATATAGGGATGATACAGTCGTATAATAAGGAAACGAGATATACAAAATATATACAATTTAATCTATTCCTAAAATAGTGGCTAATAGTCTTTCTGGAATATTCATCGGCTAAGACTCCCCCGCAGTTTGAACGTGGTAGGGACCAACACTCAAACTGGATCGAAATGACTGGAATAACTGCTTGGAGAGTCCCTTTGTGAAGATATCAGCATATTGTAAGGCAGAGGGAACATGTAGAACTCGAATGTGACCGATGCGAACCTTTTCCCGTACAAAGTGAATATCAATCTCTACATGTTTGGTACGTTGATGCTGCACTGGATTATCAGAGAGATACACAGCTGAAACGTTATCACAATAGACGATAGAGGCCCGGCGCAAAGGGGTATGAAGCTCAAGTAATAAATTACGTAACCAAGTGGCTTCGGCAACTGCATTGGCAACCCCGCGATACTCAGCTTCAGGACTTGAACGCGAAACAGTAGGTTGCCGTTTCGAGGACCACGACAGTAAATTATCCCCCAAAAAAACACAATAACCACTCGTAGATCGTCTAGAATCCGGGCACCCCCCCCCCCCCAATCGGCATCTGAGTAGGCAACCAAGTCATGAGACTGAGATCGAACAATGCGAATCCCGTAGTCAAGAGTACGCTGTACATACCGTAGGACCCGCTTCATGAAGGCAAAATGGGGCTCGCGCGGATCATGCATAAACAAACAAACCTGCTAAACTGCATAGGAGATATCTGGACGAGTAACAGTTAGGTACTGTAAAGCTCCCGCTAGGCTGCGATATAGTGTCGGATCTGAAACAGGCAGTCCATCAGACGCGCTAAGTTTAGATGAGAGATCCACAGGTGTAGTGCAGGGTTTACAAGCCGACATGTTTGCACGAGCAAGGATCTCTTTGGCATACTGTTGCTGCGATAGGAACAGGCCTGCGGAAAACTGATCAACTTTAATGCCAAGAAAATGATGAAGTCGTCCTAAATCAGTCATGGCGAATTCCCGAGAAAGTGCACTGATGATATCATGAAGTAATGTGTCATTAGAAGCTGTCAGCACAATGTCATCGACATAAAGTAGTAAATAAGCAACATTAGTTGAATCCCGCTTAAAAATAAACAAAGATTGATCACAAGTACTGCTGATAAACCCCTTGGATTTGATGAAGGTGGCAAAGCGGGTATACCAAGCTCTCGGAGCCTGTTTAAGACCATACAGTGACTTTTTAAGACGACATACAAATTGAGGGCACCGTTTGTCAACAAAACCCGGAGGTTGATGCATGTAAACCGTCTCATTAAGATGCCCGTGTAGAAAAGCATTTTTAACATAAAGTTGATGGATCGGCCAAGACCTGGTGACTGCTAAAGATAAAACAGTCCTGATAGTAGCCGGTTTAACCACTGGACTGAACGTGTCTTCACAATCAATTCCCACTGTCTGGGAGTTCCCGTTGACCACCAAACGGGCTTTATAGCGTTCCAGAGACCCGTCAGACCGGAATTTATGGCGAAAAAGCCACATGCAGCGTATGACAGGGCGGTCCGTGGGTCGTGGAACTAACTCCCATGTATCATTATCCTGTAAGGCAGAAAATTCAGTTTTCATAGCACTTAACCAATTAGTGTCAGCAAAGGCCTTGGCATAGGTCTTGGGAATAGGGGAGAGGGTGGTGGGAGTAAAGTGAATGGACGTTGTAGAGGAACGGGCTTTGGAACTGGTAGTCATAGGGTGAAGATTTGTTACAGGTGGGGCCGAGGGGTGTTGGGCCGAAGGTGGGGCTGTGGTTGTGGGAGGTGGGGCCGTGGTAGTGGGGGATGGGGCTGTGGCAGTGGATGTCGTGGCTGGGGGGACGAAAGGAGGTGGTGGTTTCGGGCGTCGACTATAGGTAATTGGAAAAGGAGTGATGGTGGACCGGTGGGGAGGTGCGGGTGTTTGAATGGGTGGTGATGGAATAAATGAGAAACCAGGAGGAGGTGAATCGTCTAAAAAATTGTAGGTGGTGGGTGTTTGTGGCAAGGTGTAAGGAAAGGTCGATTCGTCGAAGGTTACATGTCGAGAGATATGAACTTTGCCGGTGATTGGGTCGAAGAACCGATAACCCCGGAAATCCGGGGGGTAGCCGAGAAAAATACACCGAATTGCACGAGGGTGAAGCTTGTGTGGTGAAGTGGCGGAGGTGTTGGGGTAGCAAGCACACCCGAATACGCGTAAATGATCGTAGTTGGGGTGCCGAAGGTATAGGGCAAATGTGGGTGTATAAAAGTTTAAGCTTTTAGTGGGTAAGATGTTGTGTAAGTAGGAGGCGGTGTGTAGAGCTTCGACCCAAAAAACAGGGGGTAGGTGTGCGTGAATGAGGAGGGCACGTATGATGTCATTTAGACGACGGATCATACGTTCGGCCTGTCCATTTTGTGAGGATGTTTGAGGGCACGAGAAACGAAATAGCAAGCCATGGTGATTGGCAAAGCTTTTGAAAGCATGATTATCAAATTCGCCTCCAAGATCGCATTGAAAAGTTTTGATTTTTCTTTGAAATTGTGTTTCAATGAGGGTATGAAATTTAGTAAAGGTGGGAAAGGCCTCGGATTTAAATTTAAGTGGGTATACCCAAATAAAGAGAGACAAATTATCAACAAGCACCATGTAATATTTGTAACCTGTTTTGCTTGTGACGGGTGATGTCCAAAGGTCACAATGCACAATATCAAACGGGGCAAACGTAAAAGAATTTGATGCGGAAAAAGGTAAACGTTTACTATTCGAAAGTTGACAAGAGTTGCAAATATGAGACAAAGTGACTTTATTACATGAAAAATTAAAATTACGACGTAACAAATCTAAAACTTGATTCCCGGGGTGACCGAGACGCTCGTGCCAAGGGAGGGATAGTGTGGTGATGAAGCAGGCTTGTGGAGGTAATTCAGGCGGAGTGAAAGGATAGAGGTCCCTGGTACTGTTGTGTCTTGAAAGAATCCGTTTAGTGAAGAGATCCTTCAAAGAAAAACCAAACGAGTCAAATTCGATAGACACATTATTATCACGAGTAAAACGTCGTACAGAAATAAGGTTTCTAATTATGTGTGGGTTGTATAGAATATTAGGCAAAATATAGCTTTGGTTGGGTAGGGTGTGGAAGCCAGTGTCCGTGCTACTAATTAGTATACAAGTGCCATTATCGACCATAATTGAACTGCGTACAGGACAAGATTTGGGAATTACAATTTTACCCGGGTCGCGTGCCGAATGCGATCCTGCCCCAGTATCCATGATATCATTATTCCATGAGGAGTTCGGGTTCATCTGCAAATTGTTAAAAGCTGCACTTAAATCAAAGGGGGACAACGCATCATACCCATATTGGTTTGGCCCGAACTGGGGAGACGAGTAATGGCCCGAACCAGCAAAGTGGGCCTGGGACTGCTGAGGAGGGTTGGGCCGCCAGTTGTTTTGTGTTGGGTAAGGGCATGGAGGTGTGGTCCACCAGGCCCAATTTGGGTATGGAGAATTATAGGCTGAAGGGTTGCCAGCAGTCCAAAAAGAGCGGTCGTATCCTGATGAACCGCCTCTGTTTCCGTATCGACCACCGCCCCTAGAGCTGTTTCTGCCGCGTCCGCGTCCCCGGTGCTGATTGCTGTTGTTCGGATTACTGATGTTCGGTTCAGGTGTGTGGCCAGGGACAGTAGTAGTGAGCGCCGGCTGTGAAGATAAAGTATTGCTGGTCGGCGCTACTAAGACTGAAGTGGTAGCTCCTTTTTGTGCCTCAATACGAATAGCATCATCTTTGATAAGGGAGATGGCAAGGTCCCAATCAGCAGCTTTGTTGTTGATAAATGAAGCAGTAGTGTTGTACTCGGGAGGGAGACCACGGATGAGCTGTAAGACCAGCCGAGAGTCAGACACAGGTTTGTTGACATCGGCTAGTTGGGAAGCAAGACTTTGAAGTTGTTGACAATAGTCATCTAAAGAAGCACAGGCACCAAGGGTCATGTTGCAGAATTGTGTTTCGAGAGCAGCAGCCTGTGCCTTCTTATTGCTGAGGTATATCTTTTCCAGCTTGGCCCAAGCATCATGTGCCGAGGCATTATTATCAATGATGCGTTTGAGGATCTCATCCGATACAGTGCTGAAGATCCACTGCATTACAAGAGCATCAAGTTCCTTCCATAGATCATAATCCGGAGCTGTTTTTGCAGGGGCTGGGCTACCATCAATGTGGTTTGCAACTTTGTAGGCGGTGACATGAAGGTTAAACAGCTTAACCCAGTTAGAATAGGTTACATTCGTGCCATCTAAGGTGCGGATTTTAGCGTTAATATTGGTAACCGAGTAGGCGGGGTGAAGGGTATTTGGTTTGGTGGCGGCAGAGGGTTCAGGTTTGTCGTTCATGGCTGTGAAGAAGAATAGAATAAGAATCGGTGATCAGGGGCGAAGGAAGAGGGCTGCCGATAATGAACAGGATCGAAACCCTAGGATCGGAAAAAAAAAATGGTTAAGGTTGTGATACCATAAAAGTTTATGAATCTGAATGAATATTATTGATTTACAAAACCCCATTATATAGGGATGATACAATCGTATAATAAGGAAACGAGATATACAAAATATATACAATTCAATCTATTCCTAAAATAGTGGCTAATAGTCTTTCTGGAATATTCATCGGCTAAGATGAAGTAGGACAAGGTAAATTAAACTAACTTGTATATATAATTATGTTATACTTTATATAAAATGTAAGTTGTAACATATATTATTGTTTTTGTTGTCCAGGTCTATCTTTAGGCCTTCTTAACCTAGCAATTGTTATACCATAGGTACGATGATCATATGTTTTCAATCTATCTTTATAACTGTATACGTATCTTTAAAAAATGATCGTCGTTTATATCTAATCTTTTTGCCTTAAACGATACATTCTTGTTGCAGATGTTTGTATCAGTAGCAAGGGGACCATGGGATTCTATCTTTGGGAATGGAAACTTACCAGCGTTTATTGCAGGAGCAGTTGCTGCGGCGATTAGTGGAATATTAGCATTCACTCTGCTTCCATCACCACCTCTGGATGCCGCACTTGCAAGGGTTTCTGGGGCGTCAATGCACTAAGATTGTATGTCGTTAAGTTTACTCTCGATCTAAATGTGTAAGGATTTACTTAAAAGCATGTTTGCAGTGTGCTTAAAAACGGTTGGCATATCGTAACCTAAGGTGAACTTACCCAAGATTGATAATAAAATGGTACTTAGGTTGGTATATGTTTTGAGTTTTCATTTTTTATTGATGCATATATGTACTTGAGAAAGCGGAATATTCCTAAATTGTCACACGGCGAAGACACGCCTATGTCATAGACCGGGTGTGCTATCAAGATACGCTTAGAAACAATCGTTACAAACCACTCGTGCTTAAAAGTAAGTAATATTACTTAGGTGATTCGTAACATGCCCGTATAACATATTGACATGGTTTCAAAAAAATTACCGATCAGTCTGCTTACCTCAACGTAACGAAGGAGGATTTTCATTTATAACTTTCATGTTCACGTGTTAGTGAACGCGAAGGAAAGTAATTATTGTGTCATTATGTCAAGGTGTTAATATCACCTTATATAACTTAGCATTGTAAATTTGAGGCAAAGTTAATATACAAGTATACTTAGATCTTGTTATTGTGTCCATTGATGTGTGTAGCTATGGTGAATTGTGAGAGTTAATAATGACCTTAATTGCATACTCTTTGAGACTTGTATCTTCCCCCTTTATCGGGACTAAACACGCAAACACAACATGTGAAGATGATAAAAGAGTCAAACATGTGAATACAAACGTACACGCGAGATATGTATCTAGCGAAGTGACTTCCTATATGAAACATTCAAGTTTGCTTATGCGCGAAAGGGTTTATATGTAAGAAAGTAATTATTACAGTATGTCACTATGTCAATGCTGCTTATTTCCCCTAACTTGACTGGAATCATAAATTTTTCGCTATGTGTATAAGGTGAGACTTATATCTTGGCGGTGTTGATTTCTCCTTATATGACTTGAATCATAAATTTGAGGCAACATATATAGAATGAGATCGGCTTATATATTGGCTCTTGTATTGTAACGACAATGGTCCGATAGAAATTTCATACATACGATATGTAGTAGTTTCACACGTATACAAGGTATTTTGTTATTGTACCCATCCACGTGTAGAGATTTTAATGTAAGGGATGTAATAGCGTAATGAGTTCATTTTTTTCGTTGTTTAGGACTTCCAGCGCCTAGCTGGCCCGCCTTTCTTTTTGAATGCCGTTCATAAACTTGAGGCAAAGTATATAAGGTGGCACTTATATCTTGGCGTCTTGTTGCATATCTGCAAGCGTCTGACTTGTGAAACAGCATTACCGAAAAGAATGGATTCAGTTCACAAGCAACAGCATTACCAAAAAGAATGGATCTCGGTTCACAGTCAGAATGTTCTTACATAAAAAATACCGTCTAATCTAGACTAGCAATATCTATAAAACACGGAACAAAAATGTCGAAAAAAAACAAGTAAAAAACAATTACAAAAACCATCGCCAATGTTTTTATACAAACTTAAACACAGAAGCACCTACTGGTTTTGCACCCGGGTTCTATATTTGCGTATATCTTTACTGGTAACTGATCGTTCACTTCTGTTATTTCTTCAAATGAAACATATACAATGACTGATGGCGTTACCAGCAGATACACGTCTCTTCACGATCTTGAGCGCCCAAAAACAGCATTTCATGTATAATAACAAAAAAAAAATCAGGTTCACTCGATCTCTTGCGCAAGTGTATATCGTGTCTCCTCTGACCTGTGCCGGAACAACTTTGCTATCTTTCGCCTCTCACAGTCCTGAAAAGATCATGAAATTTACACGAACGTTGTAAAAAATAGTAAATTGATAATATGTGTATCTATCCATCATGTACTGAATAGTAAGTGTATCTAACCTTGAACATTCTAAAGTGAAAGGGCTTATCCGGGTTCATCCTCCTTAGCTTTTGGTATGTATACGCGAAGCTTAACTGATCACGAGGTGTGAATCTTTCAACCTCGTTAAACCAGAGGCACGAGAACAGGTTTGACATCGGCGTGTGGGCCCTTACAATAAAAGAACCTTCCGGTACATCTGAAAGTTACAATTTAAGACAAAATATATTAAACACCATTAATGCTTAGAAAAATAAAAATATAAAAAGAGAGAGAAAAATAAATGCATACTGCTTGGGAGAAGCTTTTGAGGATCCATTGGATTAAACTTTGTCAAGCCATCGGCCTGGTAAAAGGCAAATTGTTCATCGATTACGGTATGATTGTACTTGTTGAGCTTTTTGTTTTGGGCAACTTCTTCCCAAACACAATGGCGGTCGTAGTGGTTGGAAATTGCATACTCGTGACCTTTTCGCCACAAGAAATATTCCAAGACGAGTAACGGGTCCAGTTGGAGCCGGAGCTTGCTATCCAACCAAATGGAGTACCTGAAAGATTTAATGCATACAAATGCTTAGAGATGCATGCTCGATGAGAGCTTATAAAATTCAGTGAAACCTTAAAGAGATATCAGGTTATCAAGTGTTTTATTTATTTTTTTAATAGGTCAAGGAAGTGGCAAATCTTAGACACGCAACATCTGTTCAGGCATTGCTCATTGTTGCTGCCGACAAAACATCATATGTTGCATGTCCAGTGGCGGAGTTTGACCAAAAGTTTCGAGGGGGCGTAAAGTGATGGGACCCAAAAAAAAATTCATATCGTTATTTTTTGGGTCGGCTCAGCTATTCGATTTAGGTCGGGTCAAGTAATAATAGTTCCAAGTAAAACTAAAAAAAATCATTTATTCAAAGGACCTGTTCTTGCACATAGAAAAACTAAATATTGTATAACAAACAAAAGACATATATATATAATGATACGAGATAAATGGAACCTGAACGTAGAATTACAACTCAGTCCGACGACCTTTAAGATTTTTGAATTAATCAATTATGTCTTCTGAATCAAACTTGTCAACAATTTATTTATCTGTGTAAATCACCAAGCAATTTGTGAGATATTAAGTTTATTGTGTGGTGGGTAATCTAGGGTTAAACAAATAAAATAAGAGTTTTGTAGAATAGTAACCAAGTTTTAAAAGTGTTCCAATTAGGTCACTGAAGTTTCAAAAGTGTTCCAATCAGGTCACTCAACATTCATTTTTCATTAAAATTAAGGGTTTTTTCATCCATTTCATAAGTAACCATGGTGATGTGGATTTTTGTTTCTTTTTTGTCTTTTATTTGATGCTAACTTTGAGTGATGACAAGAATTGTAACTTGTTTTTTTAATTTTTAATGTAATTAAAGTGTTTTTATTTTTAATAAATATAATTTCATATATTAAAATAATCCGACCCCAACATCTTATTCTTCATTTTTTTCTTGACACATAGAAAAAATGACATGACTCGATTTGAATGTTAAGTTATCTAATTGGGACAAAAACGATACGAGTGACCTAATTGGAACACTTTTGAAACTTGGTTACTATTCTGTGACATATTCCCTAAAATATATCTACCAAATTACTCATCATTTAGGAAAAATAATCGAGGGACGATCCTATATAATTTTAAAATTTTCGGATGAAAAATCGGACCATATACACTTCTAACCGAAACATTGGGGTGGGCGGGTGCACACCCGGGCAACCATTATACTTCGCCACTGTGCATGTCATTAGCCACTTGATTATAATATTATAAAATAGAACAGCATACTTATTACTTTATACTGTCTTGAAAGGTTACACATTAGAGACATTTTAATCCATATATATAATACACATACATATTCTCTCATCACATAGTACATACATGAAACACTTACTTTGCCATCATCACATGTTATATATATGACCAACGTTCTCTCTCATCACATGTAATATACAATTATACATGAAACAAATTCTCTCCTGCCACATGTTCCTCATACATGAAACTCGCTCTCTCTCATGATACAGTTTACATACACAAGTACACAACCCATTTTTGTATTATTACATGTAAAAAGAGTGTATCCACTCTAGTCATACCATATGCAAAAATTACCTATTTGTTTATTTTACTCATTTTTGGTTGAAACAAAGTTAAAAAAAAAAAATTTGGTTGTTTTTCATCTCACGTGCTTCATGTAAAAAAAATTGGCAGAGAGATGGCTATATGGCTAATAAAACCAAAACCGGTGCAAGCTAGTTGTTGGCCGGTTTTTGTTCCCGAAACCAAGCGTTGGCTAGCAACTACATTGGATAATATCAAATGTAAAAGTTGAAAGCAACCGAACAAGATAATCTTCAAGATCCAAAAGATATAGAAGGATTGTTGGGAACCTAAACTATCCTACCATTACTCGTCATGATATTGCCTTTTCACTAAGCGTGATAAGTCAATTTATGTCATCTCCAAGAACCCCAAATCGAGAAGTTATTGGTCATATTCTCGAATGCCTGAAGGGTAAAGGATACTCTAGGTTGTGGCAACCTATATCAAAAGGACTTATAGATACCACCTATAATGGAGATCCCCGGGCCCAACAAATCGCCCTGAGTGCGTCTCGCGCCTTTAATAACTATGCATTAACGTTAAAAACAGGGCAGTAGATGTTTAAAAGCACATTAACAGTGCAACTTTGTTACTCTAAGCAAGCAATCTTTTTAAACTGCATATATAGGAGCTTATATTTACAACATTGTAGCTACTTGTTAGACCGAAATCATGCCAATAAGACTTTGGGGCTGTTTGGCAACATCTGAATGGTTAAGTGATGAACCAATAAGATGTCTGAACCATTAAGTGTTGAACCAGTAAGAGGTCTGAACCATTAAGAGCTTGTATAATGCTTAACTGTTTAGAGTCAAATGTCTGATCAATTCAGATTAGAGGTCTTAACCATTCAGACTTTGTATAAATCTTAACCATTCAGAGGCAAATGTCTGAACCATTCATGTATCTGCTCGTGAAACAAACAGTCTGAACCATTAAGTACTGAACCAGTAAGATGTCTGAACCATTAAGAGGCTCGTTAAGAGGTAAACAAACAGCCCCTTTATTGTTTTATTACAAGTATATATTCTACAACAACTGTTTCAATTATTAGCTGGATTTAGAAAATTTCCCAAAAAAATGAGTAAAATTTAGCCACTTTTGCGACTTTCGTCCAAAGATTTGTTTTTCCGCATCTGGATCCAAAAGGTTTCGAATCTTGCCATTTTCATCCAGCTCGTTAACTCCATTCATTTTTCTCCGTTAAATGAGGGGGTATTTCCGTCTTTTTTGACTTTTTTTATTAAAATAAAAAACACTAATAAGAAATAAAGATACACCTATGTTGACTTTCTAGTTATGACTTTTCTTATAAACATTAACAAATAGGTAAAAGGACAAAAATAGCCCTGACTTAACGTTAAAAAATGGATGAAGTTAACGAGTAGGATGAAAATGGCAAGATTTTAAACCTTTTAAATCCAGATGCGCAAAAGCAAACCTTTGAACAAAGTCGCAAAAGTGATCAAACCTCAGTGACGAAAATGACACTTTACTCTAAAAAAAGAATAACTAAATAATTATAAGAAAAGAGTTATATAACGAACACTTGTCAAAATGGAAACAGTTTATACGTAGGTACTTCTAAAACTTTTGCAGCAATGATACGCAGATAAACATGAAAATTTAAAGAACAAAAGGAAGTAACTAACTGAAGTTATACAAAGTACACAAAAGAAAATAGCTAATGCTCAAGTCAACCAACTAACTGCTAACTATCCAGCTCAAAAATCATTGACTTTGATGAATCCATATAACTTAACGCTCGATACTGGTTACTAATGACTTATAGTTTAATATCCTAGCGGTTAATGAAATTAAACGAGCATATATCTTGTACTATCACTATGTGTTGTACTTAATCTAAATCCATCTATTGATGCAACCTTTCTATCTTATCACATCAAGTATAATGAGAAATGAACTCCAGAGAATGAACATGAAATTAATAAAAGATCAACATAAGAATCTAATGTACAGCTAGAATCAGTATTATTACCTTGCATTTTGAAAAAGACGGTGTGCCAAAAGCTTTGGTATTTTTCCTACTCTTCGCATGTCAGTGTATGGAAGATTCTTTACGACCACAATCCTCCATATACCAATATAACCCATTCTGTCTGGCATATGTCCTTCAGAAGAAAGAGTTCGTAAAGTAACATCATCTACGAACATCACGAAACACACATTTTTCCTTGAATAACGAGAAACCTGGAAACAGGAAATCGTAAAAGTTAATAAATAGTGTATCAAAAATAAAGGAAAGATATTGAGAAATGTTAAAGAATGCGGTACCGTTTTCCCCATGGGTGATCTGAGACGATCAGAGTTTCCAAATATGCATGAAACAACAGCAATATGGCAGCTACTGATATACGCTTCATCCTCATCATCTAAGTCGAATCCTGTACTAGGGTATCCTTTAGGGCTCTTCACAAACCCACAATGTAGTGTCTGATCATGTGCGATGAATGAGCGTTCCCTTTGTTCTAGATTTTGATGCCCCGCAAATCGAGGATTCCATGGTTCCAACTTGTTAATGTTCTCTTCTAGTTCTGTATAACTCAACGAAAATCTTGCAAATTTCCGATTTTCGGAAGGCTCCACAAGCTTCATGGTTGAATTTAGCACTTTCATCTCACAAGCACCTGATATAACAACCCAAATAAAGTGTAATTAATCAAGAAAAAAAGAAACCAAACACCTAATGCTACATTGTACAGGTTCATATTAATCAAGAAAAAAAGAAAACCATTGTATTTCTTCTACACTTTATGGAGGTGCAGCCGCCATTCGGCTTCAAATAAATAAATACAAATTTGCAACATGAATACACTATACATAATACACCCCCTAATATTGTTTAGGCAAGATCAGAGGTCACACCTGAATATTTTCTTCGCTTTGGCCTCTTCTTGGAAGCAATTGTCCTCTCAGAAATGGCCCGTCTTGACGAATGCTCGTCAATCACACCGATATCACTGGCATTAGTATTGAGTTTATCAGAATCCGAAACATCCACAGATAAACCACGGTTAGTTTCATTAACTGACATATCAGTATCATCCTTGCCTGAATTTTCTCCACCGTCTACACTTTGAGATGCTTTTACAACCGAATGTTGATCATTTCCTAGGCCAGTGTTATAGTCTTCAAGTCGAATGTCATGCATATCAATCTCATCATTATACTCATCATCCATATCATCTTCATCATCATGTTTTTGTTTATCTGTACCATCAGCATTTTTTGATACTGCAGCACCCTTCAAAGAGGCCTCATACTCCTTTTCATACATCTTCAGCTCATTACGACCTGCTTCGTTATACAAACCAGTCACCCTGTGATTCAACCTCCTTTTGTTTTCTTCAGATAGCTTCTTTTGTCTATCGTGAATTTTCGACTGTACACTATCATTAACATGAGATTCATCATGAACACCGGTTTCTGAATGGACCGCTAAATCCTCGTCATAATCTTCGTCTCTTCTCCTATCATCCTTATCCCAATACCTAGAATCACGACCGTGGCCAACAAAACCATGACCAAACTTAAGAATCTTTGATCTTTCTGTCCGTGTCACGTTTGCAAGGAAGTCCAGATCAGTCCCAAATTCGTCAGTTTCAACAGTGAAATCGTCCTTATCTGCAAAGAAATACATAAATTAGACAAAGTTGTCATTTTCTTAACAAAATGAAGTGCTGCCAAATAAACATGCCCCTATCAGTTTCTTTATAAAAACTAACTCACACACCCTCTAATCCTACTCCCAAAATCTACACCTTTTCCACTATGAAATTAGAACCATCACACTCGGAGAGAAACACCATTAAGTACAGAACAAGCCCTTTGGTTGGCCCTATAGACTATAGTAACATCTTTAATCCACCATCAAGCATCTAGATTGGTGGTACCTTAAAAGTAAAAGATTTGAACCCCCTCCCCCTTGTCCCCTCCAAAAAAACAAAACAAACACCTTCTTCAATCTGTTAAGCACCATAAATCTGATAAAACATAAGCTTTCTCTCTCTGTTGTCAACACTCACCCACACACGCCGACACGCGCCTGCCTAGGCTCACTTTTCAGACCCAGCGCAGCCTTCTCGCTTCGCTTCAAAAGCCCCGCTTTCATTAACTCAGGCACATTTTTTCAGACCAAGTTCCAACGAAATTCCGGCCAAAAATCATCTGAACAGGTCTCAAACAATTATACCAACCCTAAACAAGCGTGGAATCAACCCAAAACAACCTAAAATAGCCCTAAAAAAGCCTAAAATATGTCTAAAACCCCTAAAAATTGTATCTTTATACTATGCGCCTGGCCCTAAAAAACCCTTGCTTTTCAAACACCTTGCACTTAGGCCCAAGGTTAACCCTTTGCGCATTGCGCCTTCGACAACTATGCCTAAAACAGCCTAAACTAGCCCTAAAGAAGCCTAAAACATGTCTAAAACCCCCCAAAAAATTGTATTTTTATACTATGTGTTTCCCTTAAAAAAGCCCTCGCCTTTTAAGCGCATTGCACCGAACACTCACCCTTTGTGCCTTCAACAACTATGCCTAAAACAACCTAAACTAGCCCTAAAGAAGCCTAGAACATGTCTAAAACCCCTAAAAACTGTATTTTTATACTATGTGTCTCCCCTAAAAAAGCCCTCGCCTTTTAAGCGCATTGCACCGAACACTCACCCTTTGCGCCTTCGACAACTATGCCTAAAATAACCTAAACTAGCCCTAAAGAAGCCTAAAAGGCTAAAACATGTCTAAACCCCTAAAAACTGTATTTTTATACTATGTGTCTCCCCTAAAAAAGCCCTCGCCTTTTACACTCAACAACTATGTTTTCTCTACTAATCCAACCTTTTCAGCATTTTCCCACCAACAAGACAAATCTAAGTTAGATTTATTTCAAACAAACAATGCCCCCTCAACACTCCCAACTAATAACACAAATCTAACTCTAATTAACTAACAAACTCAAACAACTGAGATTCAAAATCCACACAAACCCTAGAAACAGAGATAAATCATAAAAACACAAACTACTACCTTTATCATCTTTAGCCAAAAAGAAGAAAGCAGAAGCAGAAACAAAACATATGAGTGTGAGAACAACAATCACGAACGCACGAACAGAAACCCTACGGGTTCTGAAACGGCGATTAGGGCGCGATTGCTTAAAGTGAGGGGGACGAACACCGAGGGAGATTTGATCGGTTGGAAGTTTGTCGAAGAAGCTGGCTCCTGGTTGCCTGTGCTGGGCCATTTCTGCATTGTTTGATGGTCCTACACGCACACAGAGAGAGATCAAGGGGTGGTGGATAGTGATGGTGACTGTTTGGATGTGATTTGATTAGTGTTCATATGGTGATGGTGTGTTAGAGAGTTGTTGGAACTTGAGATTGACTAAAGGTTACACAAGTTCATATGGTGAAGGTGTGTCAAGAGAGTTGTTGGAACTTGAGATTGACACACAGAGGAAATTTGGGGATTTTTGTGGTGGTTTGGATTAAAAGGTTAAATGTAGGTCAAATTGAAGTATAAATGCAAGGTGATTATGATTAGACTGGGCGTTGCGGCACCCGTTAGTGCCGGGTGAGCAGCGTCGGCAGTCAGGTGGCTCGCGAGCATCGCAACAGGGTACCGCGAGCGGTCATGCGTGAGGGGTCAGGTGAGCGTGGTAATCTGGGTGAGCGGGTGTTTTGGGGTGTGGTAGCTTAGGCAAGCGGTGTAACAGCCCAGCGTAACCGTACCATTATATTGTCCGCTATGGCCGGGACGAACCACCATCGTCTCACGGATTTAAAACACGTCATGATGGTGAAGGTATCAAACCCCTTATAAGGAAGCCTTTGTTCCCCTTCACAACCAATGTGGGATGTTACAATCCACCCTTCTAACGGGGCTCAGCGTCTTCGCTGGCACACCAGTCTGGTCCCTGGCTCTGATACCCTAACCGATGGCGGAAACATCGGAGTAAGACGAAAACAATATTGTTCGTAGCATTATAACACTAATTGTGACAATATATATAGTTAATCAAAATTTCATAAATGCTAAATGGATACATTGTTCAACAACCAATAACAAACAAATTGTAGCAACTAAAAGACATGAAACAAAACATAGTTTATTGTTTAAGCATGTTTCTAAGTCCACCCTAAACTTGTTTCTTCGTGTCACCATCTATCAACCTGCAACATGTATTAAAATATGATCAACAAATATGTTGGCGGGTATACAAGTTTGATACATAGCATAATAATGAAAATGTTTTAACGGTGCTCATATCCGACATGATAAAAAGTATACAATGTTACTAACATACTGTACCAGTGTAAGCTATATGTCAAACTAGAGTTTAACGCAATCCTGATTACCCAACATTGTCAAAACGAAGAGGGTGTAATGGTGTTTACTTAACAATACCACAAGAATACGGGCTGGACGTTAGTCCTATAGCGCTATAATTTTTAAGGTATGCTTGCAAAGTTAATGAGCATATAAACACGTGTAAACATAGCATGCGAGATTAACAAGTATAACAAGTCTCATGTTTAATAGTGGATAGAGTGTGATTTGTAAATATGTTTCATAGTGTTGCGTGTGTTTTGTAGAGTTGTACATGTTGCACCCAAAGTGTATAAAATGAAAAAGGGATCGAGTATACTCATAGTTTTGCGTAGATTTCCACGAAAACCGAGAGCTGATTAGACAGGAGCTGGTACACCGAAGTCACCTTGAAAAGGGGTAAACGAAGGCGTGAATATTCTGAGGTGGGAAGGGTTCGGATCAGACTTTGAAATACGATAAAGTACGAAATAGACAAGTAACAGACCCTTCGTGTGAACCATAACAGCCTCAAGTAGGGGAGGCGCAAGTTGGTAAGGTGACATGTGTCGCAATATTAGAGGATGAATCCGGGTTGCGGCTTGAACCACAACAGGTAGTCTTAGAAGATTAGTGTAAAGATCAAATACAAATGAGTTTTAACATACACAATACCCTAAACATAAAAAATGTAGAAAAAAATTAAAAAAAAATCCCTACTACACAGTAGTAGAGTAATTATTGTAAGGTAATTATAATTACTTTACAATTTTGTAGAGTAATTACATAATTACTCTATTAGCGTAAAATCATGATTTTTTTCTTTTTTGAATTTTGTGACTAAAATACGTGCTTGATAGGGGAAAAATTAAAAAAAAAATCTTCACTTCTCACGTCCATGGCTTTATAACCTAGTGGAATCTTAGGGGTGGGATAAGAATTTGGGACCAATAGGTCCTGGGTTCGATTCTCAGAAGGAGGTAGGTTTTCCCATATTTATTGGGGTTCCTCCTGAATTGGTGTATTGACATTATGCCTAGTGGAGATGGATATGATCGGGTGGTTCCGATGGTGGCACAATGATACTCTAGTGGTCCGTCAGTGATCCAAATTTACCGTTAAAAAAAAAACTTAACCCAATAAGATTAATGAAGTTACAAGAAGTTTTATTAAGTGAAGTACAAATTTGATGAGAGATGAAACTAAATACGAAATTGATAAGTTGGTGGGCAAAGGGTTTAATTTAGGATGATTGGTGTAAATTGAAAATAATATTTGTTGTTAAAAGTGAAATACGCTAAGGCTACTCGGTATGGTTGATAGAGGATGGGCCTCCACGTTAGCGTCACGTAGGATGGGTGTGAGGATAGGGCAAAGCGGATGGACCTAAGAAAATGGGGATGGGCCTATATATATATATGTGTGTGTGTGTGTGTTGTATGTATATTTGTGTGTGAGAGGCCTTTTGTCTTCATCTGCCCGTCTACAACGTCCCACCCCTGACGTTTTAGACGACGCCGAGCCACCCGGGACGGTGTTTGGGGGCGTCGCCGGGCCTGGACGACCCCCACACCGAGTGCCCTAAGGATAAATGGTAGTATGTGAACAGGTTTCCTAAAATACAAATATTTGGTAATCATCTTACTCTTTTAAACATATATCTCTATTTTTTTTAACTTGTGTGTTTTTAGGGTCTCTCTGCAAGCAGTTTTTTTATCCTTACCGATAGAGGTAAGGTTTGTATGTATATTACTCTTCCTATACCTTACTAATAAATCAGCTTCTAATTAAAAGGCTTGGTACTGCATCAACAGACTCCCCCTTAACCGATAATACCATGTCTTCTCTCTTTTATGGCAAGACTTGAACTTTTGGCACTGCATAACGATCCTTAGCATTTCTAATTAAAGAATTGTTGTCAATCAATTTTGTATTGCCGCTTTGTGAAACCCGACGAATCTAATATCAAACACCGTAGATCTCCCCTTCAACAGTAACCACCTCCAAATTAACCTAATGCGAACCAACCACTCAAGATAATAACGCCTAATCCTCTTATATTCAAACTTAACCGACATATGATAGAGAAGTCGAAATTCCAATGCTCAACCTCAAATAAATCAGTTTCCACAAAGACAAGAAATTCAATTTAATAAATTAATAACATGTTGAACTCCGATATTGTGTACAACTACCAAAACTTGATCTTTGTCTTAACCTGATGTGTATGATTTTGTCTTGTATCTTCATGATTCAATCTTGTATCTTCATGATTCCACCAAATACCCGATGGCTTTCATATCCAATCTCCCCCTTTAGGTAAGCACCTCCCGATTAATTCGAGAATCCACATAGCAACCAACTTGGGAAGAGGACCAACTATGCCAATCATCTATACTATATTTGGCATCTAATAAAGGTTCAATCTTTAACTAATGTTAAACGAATAATAATCTTCATCGCAACACACATTCAACTAAATCACGAACACACTTGACAAAAATCAACCACACCAGCTCGATAGTATTCATCATGTAACCCACAGTTAACTAGAACGATTGACCCACCTAATTTTATCATCGCTCACAGCGTGAACCTAGATTAGTTCATATGATGTGAGAATTTCATATTAAATGATCAGCATAATTAGTCATCACCCAGACCCAACACGAGCAATCAAGGCCAAGACTATAACATGATCTTGTTTTATTAAAGTTGAACAAGCATTTAGTGTTTTTTTTTTCAAAGAAGCAATTAATTTTTAGAAATTTTTACTCCTCTTTTTCTTTGCAAAAACTATTAAAATCAACAAATCTCCTCCTTTTCTCTTTCAAACTATAAGCTCTACCCTTGAAAACGACACACAAATCAACTAATAATTCCAGCCCAAGTAGAGTTTTAACATAAGGCCTAAATATAAACTTTAACACCTGATCCAAAATTCTTGCGGTCCAATTGATCAATCAATAAAACCCGACCCAAAACATATTGTCGAAAAATACTATCACCATTTTTTTCTTCCAACATTCATCCCCTTATGGATAAGCACACTAATCCCACAGGTACACTAATTCCACAACTACACTAATATTACTAACCACACTAGTATGTTAAGTACGCTAATACATTAGCGTGCTTAACCATACTAACTACGCTAACAGATTACTTATGGCATTATAGCCTAGTGGTATCTTGAGGGTGAGATAAGGCTTATGACCATTAGGTCATGAGTTCGATTCCCACAAGAGGGTTTTTCCCAGATTTATTGGGTTTCATCCTAAATTGGTGTATAGGCATTATTGGCTAGTGGAGATGGATATGATCGGGTGGTTCCGCTGGTGGCACGATGATACTCCAGTGGTGCCGTTCAAAAAAAAGGGGTTATTAGATTTTATCACCCCCAACTATTCGTTATTGACCGCTGGCACTCTTAACTTTGACTTTGGCTCCCATCACTCCCAACTTAACATTTTGTGTGCTGTGTCTATAACAACCCTCCCGAATATTTTTCTGACACCCAAATATATTTTAAATACCCTTATATGTCTTAAAATACACCCCGTGTGTGAAAACCGAGCCCAAAATATAAAATATCATTTAAAATAAATAAAAAACAAGAAAATTGGATTTTAGGCGGGCCGCGTAAACTTCCCTTAACCCTTACGCGGGCCGCGACAGCTTAAAGGGTCAGATCGCACCCTGAGTTAACACGCGTCATCCACGTGTTAACCCTAGTCATGACCCGGATCAGCTACAGCTAGACCCCCCTATGACGCGGGCCGCGTAGCCCCTTGCTACACTTTACGCGGGCCGCGAGAAAACCAGAAATCAGCCCTATATAAGGAGGCCTCGGGATTTCACTTTCAGTCGCTCATTTCTTTCTTTCTAAGCGAGTTTCTGAAGTTATAGGCATAATATTTGAGTATAATACCCCTAATTAGCGAGTTTCTGCTCTGTTGTAAGTATTATAACCCCAGTTTCATATTAGATACGTTGCCCGATTGATTTAGGGTTCCGTAACAACTGTCGTGGTTCTGCCCGACGTAGTTGTTGGAATACCGTCTCGGGGAGGGTATCGTTAATATAATTAAAGGGTTATTATACTAACATATATACATTTGTGTAAAATTATAGATTAATCCCAGGAAACCCTTACACGAAGTCTAAGATAGCAATGTGAGTTTATCCGCTTTTTGTAAACCTTTTTGTGAACTATTTTACAAAACCTTAATTACTTTACAATGTGATTAAGCAGTGATTGAGTCTTTGTAGTTCTTCAATTACTGTCGATATGTTGGGGTTTTGTATACAAAATGTGGAACACGTTACCATTGGGAGATTAGGGAGATTTTAGAGAATCCGTACCCTTAGGAGAATCCAGTACCACTGTACCCAGATCCAGTACCCGCACCTGCACTCCCAATGAGTGCAGAGGATTTGCAAGAACTCCGAACTTTCGGAGAAGAAATCTTAGAGAGTAGTGAGAGAATGAGGTATGTAGGAAAGCAGCTCGTATGGAAATACGATGAGCGTCATATGGATTTCGGAAGAAATCCATATCCGTGAAGGTGATGGTGAAATTGGTAATAATAATAAAATAAATAAAATATATGTGTAATAATAATAAATCTATCGTAGTATAGACCACTTTGTGGTTAACGAGGCATAGTAGTATTGTACTTTTTTTCCTGTTTTAGTATGTATTTGACGCATACTATATAGAAAAGAGTAAAGTCGCAAAGCTCGACGCTTTTGACTAGTGTGTATTTTGTGGTTTTTGCCTAAACTATTAATTATTTTGTAATATTAATAATTGGCAAATGTTTAAATACAGATGGCCGACGAAGTAAATCAAGAAAATCTGAATAATGATAACCAAAGTAACAATAACTCGGGTAACGAAAATCCAAACAACAACAATGAAAATCAAGTGGACAACAGTGCTATTCAACACATAGTAGCACAAGGAATAATAGATGCAATGCCATATATTATTCAAACGGTTAAGGAAGCAGAAAATAAAAGTAAACACGATAGCAAGCGACCTTCCGAACCCGAAAACAGCGTGAACAATGGATCCGTACTTCAAATGCCCATTCCCAAAAGAAGAAGAACCGTGTCTTACGGTTGTTCTTATAAAGAATTCTGGTCTTGTAAACCAATGGAATTCTCGGGCAACGAAGGTGCCATTGCAACCCTACGCTGGATAGAAAAGACTGAGGCAGTCTTAAGAATAAGCAAGTGTGCAGAAGAAGATAAGATAATGTTTGCTTCTAATTTGTTTAAGAATTCAACACTAGAATGGTGGAATACTATTCTTCAGACTAAAGGAAGTAATAGAACTTACAATATGGAATGGGAGGAGTTTAAAAACATGGTAGAAAGGAAATTCTGCCCTCCTAATGAAAAAGAACAGATAGCAAACAAATTCCTAAACCTTAGGATGACTGGTGTAGATAGTAAGGGATTTACTAAGTTATTCTTTGAATATGCTAGAATAGTGCCAACCCTTGCTTCACCTGAACCGCTGTTAATCTCCCGTTATATCTGGGGATTAATTGGAGAGATTAGACATGTAGTCAAGACAGCTAGACCTCAAACTATAGAAGAAACTGTAGAACTAGCGAATACCTTGACTGATGAGTTAGTCCGTACCCGAGAAGAGGATCAGAGAAGGAACCTAACCCAAAAGCTTACACAAGAATTTCGTTCTGAAAATTTTAACCGTGGGAAAAATATAGGTTCTACCTCTCCACCCTACTGTAAGAATTGCAAAAGGAAGCATTCAGAAAGATGCACCATATACTGTAACTTTTGCAAAATATCGGGACACAAAGAAGAAGACTGTAGGAAGAAAGCTAACAACAGGATATGCTACAACTGCGGAGAACAAGGTCATATCAAGCCTAACTGTCCGAAATTAGCTCCAACTACGAATAACAAGAATACTAAAAATGCTAGAGCATTTGTTCCAACTTCAGAACTAGCAAAGATGATCCCGGATGTGATCACTGGTACGTTTTTAGTTAATGATATTTTTGCTAAAGTATTATTTGACTCTGGTGCAAACCAAAGTTTTATTAATACTTCATTTTGCAAACTTCTCAATCAATCATTAACTAAACTTCCAAAAGAATGTCTAGTAGAAAGAGCAAATGGTGAAACCATTAAAATTTCTGAAATCTTGCAGGGAGCAAGAATAGAAATTTTAAATTAGAAATTTATTGCAAACCTTTACCCAATGAATCTGGCAGGATTCGATGTAGTATTAGGAATGGATTGGTTAATAGCCAATAAAGCCAATATTTTGTGTGATCAAAAGTCAATACAAGTAAATTCACCAAAGGGTGAAAAGATCACAATTAAAGGATATAAAACCTCTAGATCCACTAAATTCATCTCTGTGATGAAAACTGAAAACTATATAAGAAAAGGATCATTAGTGTAATTGATTTCTATAATCACTAACACTAAAGGAAAAGAATTAAAGGATATCCCAGTAGTATCCCAGTTTTCAGATGTATTTCCAGAAGAATTACCAGGGCAACTTCCAGATAGAGAAGTTGAATTCAGAATCCATTTAATACCAGGAACAACACCAATTGCCAAAGCACCTTACCGTTTGGCACCTGCAGAAATGCAAGAATTAAAGAAACAATTAGATGAATTGTTAGAGAAAGGATTCATACAGCCAAGTTCATCACCCTGGGGAGCGCCGATTTTATTCGTTAAAAAGAAGGACAGATCAATGCGTATGTGCATTGACTACCGTGAATTGAACAAAGTCACGATTAAGAATCGGTATCCATTACCAAGAATTGATGATCTGTTTGATCAGTTACAAGGAGCACGATTTCTCTCAAAAATCGATTTAAGGTCAGGATATCATCAGTTAAAGGTACAGGAAGAGGACATTCCTAAAACTGCCTTTCGAACAAGGTATGGTCATTATGAATTTACTGTCATGCCATTTGGTTTAACCAATGCCCCAGCTGCATTTATGGACATGATGAACCGAATATGTAAGTCATATTTGGAGAAATTCATAATTGTTTTTATAGATGATATTCTCATTTACTCTAAGAGTAAAGAGGAACATGCAAAGCATTTGCACGCACTTTTAAGTTTATTAAGAAAAGAAAAGAAAAGCTTTATGCTAAATTTTCAAAGTGCGAGTTTTGGTTAGAACAGGTACAATTTCTCGGACATCTAGTTAATCATGAAGGAATTCATGTGGATCCCACAAAAATCGAGGCAATTACCAAATGGAAAACCCCTGAGTCTCCAACCGAGGTTAGAAGTTTCTTAGGACTAGCCGGTTATTATAGAAGATTTATTCAATATTTTTCTAGAATAGCCATTCCCTTAACTAAGCTAACTTGCAAATCTGTTAAGTTTAAATGGGAACCAAAGCAAGAAGAAGCCTTTAGAATCCTTAAGCAAAGATTAACCCATGCACCCATACTAGCGTTACCAGATGGAACTGAAGATTTTGTAATCTATTGTGACGCTTCTAAATTAGGTTATGGATGTGTATTAATGCAACGTCAAAATGTTATAGCCTATGCATCCAGACAACTTAAAGATCATGAAGAGAATTATTCCACTCATGATTTAGAATTAGGAGCTATAATTTTTGCTCTTAAAATTTGGAGACATTACTTATACGGTAGTAAGTTTACTGTTTTCACCGATCATAAGAGTTTAAGATATGTCTTTGGGCAAAAAGAATTGAATATGAGACAAAGACGCTGGATGAAATTTCTTAGTGATTATGATTGTGATATTCAGTATAATGCAGGAAAAGCAAATATAGTTGTTGATGCTTTAAGTCGAAAATATCAAGAACAACCAAAAAGAGTACGTTCTCTTAAATTAAATCTACAAGTAGATTTAAATGAGCAAATTAGAAAAGCACAAGAATCAGTAATCAAGGATGATACTGAAACACTAAAAGGAATGATTAAGGAACTAGAACAAGGAACATATGGAATTTGGAGATTCCATAAGAAAAGAATATGGATACCTGAAGGGGTAAGGTCCCAAAAACCGTATAATAAGTACTTGGGACCATACCACAACCTCGTCCTTCAGCCCTTTTTACCTTGCGCGGCCGCGCACTGGTTTTACAAAAGAAAGGCTTAAGAGACAGATAGCAGACAACACTCGCGCGCCAAAAGGAAACCATAAATCCTTGCGCTTTCATAAAGGATGAAAATCCTAAGTCAAGCACTTCCGCTTAATAATATCCAGAACTTGGATATCATTTACTTAACTGACACCACACGATAAAGAGTCACACCAGATTACAGCAGTAATCTTCTAGAAGAATTCAATCGTGCACCACTAGGATGGTTATAACCGTCTGGACAGGTGTCATCACCTCAGGCATCCCTGAAATCACAATGATAGCATGTAATTGGAGAGAAACCTCCACTTGATCACTTTCCATGTGGCAAACCCCCAGCCATAGATCTAAACAGCGATCCGTGTGCATTCACGTCGGATCGAGAAGATTAACGGAAGGAAATGTAACCGCTTACGGGGTTAGCATCTTCCGTCAGCATTTCACCAACGAATTTTCCCGCCCAAAACTCTCGGCTATAAATATGAGAACAATTCAGGTATGAAAAAAAAGTCTCACACACTTCGTCAATACCTCTTCTTCTTCATAAACACATACTTATTCTCACGCCGAAGTCGGGTCAAGGAGAGAACTCCTTTCTCCCCTTGACGAGGCTAACGGTGCTTTGTTTTTGCAGAGTTTACCGGAGAAGAAGATCAGTCGTGATCGAATCAAACGAGAGAGAACACACCCTTTTTATGCAGATCCAAACCCCCTAGATAATTCGATTCCGGTCAATTATCTAGTGTTTCTTCATTGGCGCCCATCGTTTTCTCAGTTTTCTCAGTTTTGTCTCGTTTCGATTCAGTTTCCCTCATTTCTCTGTTTTCACATGGCAGAGAATTCATCACCTCACCCATCATGTCCTCGGTCTGAATTCAAGGGTTCTACAACCCTAAATACTCAGATCGACGGAATCATGGGAATCAACAAAAGTAATAGTCACTCAGATGAAAAGAATTTCTCAGATCAGCTCATAGAGAGAGCCCCAGAATACTGGTTCGACAGATGCCAGATTGCTTTAAACCAAATTTTCACACAAATTCACAGATCTGAGTCTCCAAACACCAGATCTGATACTCTGCAAAGAAGCAGTGGTACGATTGATACTGTAGTATTGGACCCACAGATACCTTATCAGTGGGACATCCAATCTAACAGTTATGCCAGGATAATACCAGAAGGTATCAATGGTCAGACAGCCAAACCAAAACAAATAAACATGGTACAAGGAGGCCCTTCACGAAGGCCAATGTCACACCCCGATATTTCCACGTATTACCGGCGGGGAGTATCGTGACGTAGTTGATATCATCATAGTCAAACAACACAAATTTAAATGCACAGCGGAAGCAAAGATAGATTCATTTCAACTTTAATAAATTGTAATATTAAATATCACGAATTAGTTGAAATGGATCCACAGGCGGATCAAAATAAAAAGGAGATATTGTTCAACAGTTTTATTGACATCCAAGCTTGCGAGACTTATTGTGGACGCTAGAAGACAGCCAGCCTAGTACTAGTAGTACCTGCACTTAACCTTTTGGGAAAATACGCCAGTTTACACTGGTAAATACAATTTAACTGACTCATTTTGAAAAGGTTTGAAAATTGATTTGAATGCACGTGGCACAAAACATTTTATAACTTGGGATAATTATTTGAATATAATCTTGTAAGTGAATTACATGTTTCTTATGCGTTCAGTAGCCCGATCTGTAGACCGGGTTAAAGATCAATAGACACACCACATTATTTGGTTAGGCACTGACGGGTGTACGCCTACACCCCGTGCTTAGGTCGTGGCCATCTCGTAAGATGATGCCAAGGATATCCGGGACATGGTCATTAACCCCCCAAAGGCTTTAAGCAAACAAAACATTTCAAAACGGAGCATATCAATGATTTAACCTCTATTCAATTAAAGATTCAATGCCCGACCAAGCGGTAATTTATATACCATACCCCAAGCCCGTATAGGGAAAATAAGTTAAAAGTATTTACCTTTGTAAGTATAAATCACAATTAGCAAGTGCGTGTAGCTTTTACTGGTTCTCCTATTCTGGAACAAAGGTTTATAATAACCTATTAGATTTCTAACGGGTCTTTATTTAAGCTTAAGCTTAGACCGGTTAGTTTTAAAGGAAGATACGGTTCAAACGCACGATTAATCGAAGACCGGAATGGAATGTGATTTAGACCCGACAAGTTTGAAGACTTGTATAATATGGGTAAACTAAATACATTCTGGATTTTGAGACAAAAATGATAAGGTTTGACCCGTTTTAGTTAATTTATGCAAACTAGTTACATAAACCGAACCGAGCGCGAAAAGGGCGTAACGGGTAACCATAAGAGTCATATGCAAGTTCCCTGAGTTAATATGCCTTAAACATGTTGTGATATCAGTAAGGTATCTTCTATTATGCCCCAAACGAATTTAAACTCAAATTATGCCTCATAAGGGCATTTTGGTCATTTAAAAGATTATAAAGAGTTTAATTAGTAATCTGAGTTACAGGTCTGATTTATTCAGTAAATACACTTAATTTAATAAGTTATAACGGTAGGGTATGACCTATATGTGAAATTTATCATTTAAAACCAAACTATGCACCTTAAGGGTATTTTGGTAATTTCACTTAGGCTTAAAAGGTCCAAACTGGAAACCTGAGTTTAAAAACTTTTACTTACTGTTAATATATAAAAATATACTAAAAATATCAGTAGGTATCAACCTTATATGTTTAATATGGTTTTAGTACATACTATGCGTTAAAAATGCTTAAAAAGGCGATTTGGAGCCATTTCCGGGTTTTCAAAGGAAAGCTGATATTTTTATAATTCCAGAAGGCTCAAAATATTTTTTTTATCAAATAAAATCAGTAGAAAAAGGTTTGGGGTCAAAAGGATTTGTAAAACTCATTTTATGGCTTAAAAGGGCAAAACCGGCATTAACCGAATTAAACTTAAAGACCTATGTTATGTTCAGCCAAAAATTAAATAAAAATCTTCAAAAATCCCAAAATATTATATTACATAAGTGGGTAAAAAGTTTGATATCAAAAAGTGGGTTTAGATAGGCTATATGCTAATTACGCCATTTATTTAATAAGAAGCTTTCTAATTACGCTAATGAGCATAACTCTTAATCTAGACCTCAAACTGATGTCAAATTTAGGTGTAAGTTTATAAATCAGTAACTAAGGTTTCTACTCATTTACTTTTTCAAAAATCATGTTTTATAGTCAAAAGGACATAATAGTCAACATTTAAGCACTTAACGGAAACATGCATATGAATCGGATAACTAATGAACCAAGTTGTATAATCTCAGAGAGTTATACTTATGTGAAACCTGGTCCAAATAAAGCTCTAAGGCATTTCTAAAACATGCATAAACGGGTCAGAACTGAAAGTCAAAGCAAAAGTCAATTTATGCGACTTTCGGTTCCGATCCGGGTCTAAACTAAAAATTGTCGGGTTGAACATGTTCTTACATTAATTACCAAGTTATATGAGTGATCAAATAGGTTGCATGTCTCCTACATTGCTAATTATGCATAAATTTGAAAATAAGCATTCTGTTGACTTTTTAATAACAAGTTTGACCCGACAATTGACCTAGTTAGAGTGGGAATCAGAGAGTACCCTTTTAAGGGTTTATTACCCACATAAATACCTACTTATAGGTACTTTTGATTCGAGATTTGACTGAACAAATTATGAGTAATCTCGAAGTCAAATCTTAATTATGACGGTTTGACTTTTAGCTAAATAACTAAGCTAAACTGAATTAGGAAAGGTTAAGGACACTTACAAGAGTCCTAAGCACTATTAGTGACTTGTGAGAAGTGTGCTTGAGCTCCAAAAATCTCCAGAAGTGAAGTTGTGAGAGTTTCAAGTGAGTGTGCTCATTGTTGCAACAAGTGGGTTCTTAAATAGGTGTTTTGATGCAACAAGATGGTGCCAAACAAGTCTATAGGTGATCCCAGATGAGTCCAAGTGCCCCCTATGCATGAAAAACCACTGGTGCAGTCCCTGATTTCGAATACAAGGCTTCTAAGGCGGTGGAACAGGTTTAACTCGCAGGTGTGCATGATTTCTGCCCAGCACAGGCCCTCGCGTAGCGCTACGGCAAAAGGGGGAGGTGCTCGCGCTACGCTAGCAAGTGGCTTACCAGTCACACAAGTTTCAAACAATTGCATTTCACCCCCTGGACCTTCTAAACATGGTTTTAACTTATTATTTTGCACTTTTAACCCTCCAACTTGATTTCTAAGGACCCTAAGTTATAAAAAAAACTTGGTTAAGTCCTTGGTTAACTTTGTGATCACCAGAAAAGTCACAAATTTCAATGTTGACGCTTTTAACCCCTCGTATACGAATATTGTCATAACTTTCTCATACGATATCGAAACTTGGTGGAATTTTTACCACATATTCTAGTGAGTATAATTTATCATTACAAAGCTTCAGGTTTGCTAAAAGGTCACTCAGAGGTATACTTTAAACATGTTGACACATTTAACCCCTGTAGTTTGTAATTCCTCACTTTCTTTCACGATTAGGTCCGTATGATCCATGATTTATTCGTTTAAGGATATAAACATCATGTAGGGATATTGTAGAGTATATTTATCCATTGTTTACATTTTGAACCCTTGTATTCACATACTTTTCTTGTTTGTCAACTTTAGTCCCTCTAGAGTATTCTTTCACACGTTCAAAGCTTATGACACGTGTCAATACATAATTGGACATGAAATTACGAGGTGTTACATCCTCACCCCCTTAAAAGAAATCTCGACCTCGAGATTTACTGAAACAAATGAGGGTACTTTTCTTTCATCGTGGACTCTACCTCCCACGTGTATTCGGGACCTCTACGGGCATCCCATTTGACCTTTACAATAGGCACATGCTTCCTTCGAAGCTTCTTCACATGTCGATTCTCAATCGACAATGATTTTTCCACAAATTTCAAGCTCTCATCTATATGCACATCTGTGTGCGGTATGACTAGCGAGTCATCAGCTAGACATTTCTTCAGATTGCAGATGTGAAAAACATGGTGAATACCACTGAGCTCTTCAGGTAAGTTCAACTTGTAAGCCACTGACCCAACGCATTCGATAATCTCAAATGGTCCTATATACCTCGGGCTTAATTTACCTTTCTTACCAAACCGTATCACTCCCTTCCAGGGTGATACTTTAAGCAAAACTTTATCACCAACCTCAAAATTTAGAGGTTTACGCTTTGGATCTGCATGGCTTTTTTGCCTATCCCTGGCAGCTTTCAGACGGTCGCGAATCTGGACAATCTTGTCCGTTGTTTCAAAGACTAAATCAGGTCCTGGCAACTGAACTTCACCTACTTCCGCCCAACAAATAGGCATTCTGCATTTTCTACCATATAGTGCCTCGAAAGGCGCAACCTTAATGCTGGTATGATAGCTATTGTTATAGGAGAACTCGATCAATGGCAGGTGGTTATCCCAACTACCACTTAAATCAATCACACATGCACGAAGCATGTCTTCCAACGTTTGGATGGTACGCTCACTCTGCCCGTCCGTTTGTGGATGGTAAGCCGTACTAAAATTTAAGCGCGTGCCCAAAGACTGTTGGAAACTTTTCCAAAAATGAGAAGTGTATCTCGTATCTCTGTCAGAGATAATTGACACTGGTACGCCATGTAGAGCTACAATCTTATCTACGTACAATTGAGCTAACATGTCAGAGCTATAAGTCTCCTTTATGGGTAGGAAATGTGCTGACTTAGTCAGTCTATCTACTATTACCCATATAGTATCATTTCCCTTCCTTGTCTTTGGCAACTTGGTGATGAAATCCATTGTCACCATTTCCCACTTCCATGTGGGAAGTTCAGGCTGTTGTAGTAAACCTGACGGCTTCTGATGTTCAGCTTTGACGTGCGCGCACATCAAACATTTAGCTACATAGGCAGCTACAGACTTTTTCAAGCCTATCCACCAGTAGTTTGCCTTTAGATCCTGGTACATTTTATCAGCTCCCGGATGAACGGAATATTTAGAGCTGTGGGCTTCTTGGAGGATAACATCTCGAAGTCCTCCATAAACTGGAACCCATATTCGTCCATTTAACCTCAGGATTCCGTCCTTGTCATAGGATAACTGCTCCTCAGTTACTCCTAGCTTTTCATCAGGATAGTTAGCTTCCAACACAGCTTCTTTCTGTGCAGCTAACAACCTTTCGTTCAAACCATTCTTTATCTCAATGCTCTTGGCATTGATTCTTATAGGCTTCACTCTTTCCTTCCTGCTTAAGGCGTCAGTAACTACATTTGCCTTGCCTGGATGGTATCTTATCTCATAGTCATAATCATTCAAAGTTTCCATCCAACGTCGTTGCCTCATGTTTAAATCTTTCTGATTAAACAAGTGTTGAAGGCTCTTGTGATCTGAGTAGATCACACACTTGGTTCCATACAAGTAATGCCTCCATAGTTTTAATGCAAATACAACGGCACCCAACTCCAAGTCATGGGTGGTGTAATTCTTCTCGTGCACCTTTAACTGTCGTGAAGCATAGGCAATGACTTTGCCTTTCTGCATGAGCACACAACCCATTCCGGTGTGTGATGCATCACAGTATACTACAAATTCATCAATTCCATCAGGCAACGTCAATACAGGAGCGTTGCTCAACTTTTGCTTAAGAATATCAAAAGACTCTTGCTGCTTAGGCCCCCAGTCAAACTTGCTTTTCTTGCGGGTGAGTAAAGTCAGGGGTGCTGCAATCCTTGAGAAGTTTTCGATAAATCGCCTATAGTATCCTGCTAAACCCAGGAAGCTACAAATCTCTGTAGGCGTCTTTGGTTCTTGCCAATTCATGACAGCTTCAACCTTAGCGGGATCCACTCGGATACCACGCTCACTAACCACATGTCCAAGGAATTGGACTTCTCGAAGCCAAAATTCACACTTCAAAAATTTGGCGTAGAGTTTCTCACGATGTAGAAGTTTAAGAATACAGCGAAGGTGTTTATCATGGTCAGCTTGGTTCTTCGAGTAGATGAGGATGTCGTCAATGAAGACGATGACAAATTTGTCCAAGTAGGGCTTACAGACGCGATTCATGAGATCCATGAATGCGGCAGGAGCATTAGTGAGCCCAAAAGGCATCACTAGGAACTCGTAATGACCATAACGAGTCCTAAATGCAGTCTTGTGTACATTTTCATCTTTAACCTTCAATTGATGATATCCTGACCTCAGGTCGATCTTAGAGAAGTAGCTTGCCCCTTGTAATTGATCGAACAGATCGTCGATCCTGGGCAAAGGATACCTATTCTTGATAGTGACCTTATTAAGCTCACGGTAATCGATGCACAGACGCATCGATCCATCCTTCTTCTTGACAAACAAGATCGGCGCTCCCCAAGGAGACGAACTAGGTCTAATGAAACCTTTGGCTAGCAGATCATCTAACTGCGTCCTCAACTCCTTCATCTCTGTTGGTGCCAACCTATAAGGTGCTCTAGCAACAGGTGCTGCTCCAGGGATGATGTCAATTCGGAATTCCACTTGCCTATCTGGTGGTAAACCAGGTAGTTCTTCGGGAAAAACTTCAGGATATTCTGAGATGATGGGGATGTCTTCAATCTTAGGCTTCGGCTCATCAATAGTAACCTGTGCCATATAAATGACACAGCCCTTCTTCAGACATCTGGATGCCTTGAGCATGGACACTTGCTTAGGCAGTCCATATTGGGTGTCTCCCTGAATGGTAAGTGGCTCACCAGACGGAGTCTTAATTACCACTTGCTTCTTATTGCACACTATCTGGGCTTGGTTATGCGATAACCAATCCATACCTATCACTATATCAAAACCGGCTAGCTTAAAGGGAAGTAAGGACAAAGGAAAAGAGTGGTTCCTAATGGATATAACACATCCATCTAACACAGTTGAGGCGGTTTCTATGGTTCCATCAGCTAATTCCACCTCATATTTCACAGTTAAGGCTTTTACAGGCTAATTCCACCTCATATTTCACAGTTAAGGCTTTTACAGGCAATTTCAACAACTCACAAAACTTGTTATCCACAAAAGACTTATCCGCTCCAGAATCAAACAATACTCTAGCATAAACATCATTTATGAGAAAAGTACCTGTGATCACGTTGTCGTCCTGAACAGCTTCTTTTGCATCCATCTTGAAGACCCTAGCATTGGTCTTTTTCCCATCCTCGGTTTTCTTGGTGATCTTTGGGCAATTGGACTTAATGTGCCCTTTTTCATTGCAACTGTAACACGTTGCGTCCTTCAGCTTCTTGCACTCTAGGGTCTTATGTTCCGAAGATTTGCAAATCCCACATGGCCTCGGCTGAGACTGGGATTTCGACTCAAGTCGGCACCTCCCAAAATGGTGCTTCTTACAAACCTTACACTTGGGCTTATCTCCAGATTGGTGCCCATCCTTCCTAGATCCAGACCCTTTCTTGTGGTCATTGCTTCCCTTGTGCTTCTTGTCAGACCGTCGTGAATTGTCATATTTACGCTTCCTTTTCTCGGCATCCGTGTTCCTCAGCGATCTCTGCCTGACCTCGTCCAGTGTGAGGGACAAGGATATATCAGCTACAGACCTGAATGTAGTTGGCCGAGATGCTTTTACACTTGCTTTAATTTATGGGGCTAAACCCCCCAATGAAACGAGCTATTCTTTTGGGTTCCGGGGTCACCAGATAAGGAACCAGCCTTGACATTGTATTAAAGCTTGTGAGGTAAGCTTGGCAATCCAGATTTTTCATTACCAATGACAGAAAATCTGACTCAATCCTTTCTTCCTCATGCTGAGGACAGTAGTTCTCCTTGACGAGGGTAACAAATTGTTCCCATGTCATGTTATACAGTGGAATCTTCCCTGCAGCTTGAATCAATGATTTCCACCAGGCTAAGGCCTCACCTTTGAACGATTGAGACACAAACTTTACTACATCCTTATCAGCGCACCCGCTGATATCAACTATTGTATCCATTTCATCCAACCAGGTCATGCAGTCAATTGCTCCTTTCTCCCCAGTAAAGTCCCTGGGTTTGCATGAGACGAAGTATTTCTACGTACAGGACTTACCACGAGGTTCCTGTTTTAGCTCGATTTTCCTTGACGGGACACTTTGCTGGTTCGAGGAGTGATGATCGTCATCATCCTTCTTTGGCTTATCTAGCTTAGAGGGTGGCTTATTATGAGCCTCATAATGTGTTTTTGGCTTAGAATGGGGTGCTGATTGGGTCCTGCTTCGAGTACTACTCGATTCACTATATTGCCTCTCTATGGCTTTAGTGACAGCGTTGTCAATCAATGTTCGGAGTTCTGCACCAGTTATATTGATCCTGGTGGTGTCATGATTTTCCTTTGGTCGACTGTTGACCTCGTCAGACTCGGCCATGTAGTTGAACTGCTACATAAGATGATGACAATGATTCATTTAAGGAATTATAATATGTCTGTCATCTTGATAATTTATTAACCATGGTAATTAAAGAGCCATACTAGTTAATTTGTTAAGTAATTTCATTCGGAACTTTTTATTAGTAACCCTATTCTAGAATGAAATAAAATATTGGCACAACAGGCCTAGTCACGTGGACAATTTTTAAATTATAAATTTAGATCTTATAGGATCTAGTTATTAAGGTTTAAATCAAGGTTCATTACCTTTCTAGACATGGAGTTTATAATCTACGACTGTCTTTTGCCTTAGAAGATAATATTTATAGCCCGTAGGCATTACATCACAATCGGATGTTTAAATAATAATAAATAACTGAGATAATTTATCACAAAGGTGACATGTGTGATTTTGCAGATCACATTAGCCAAGAATGTTAACATGTTTGCAGATGTTAACAAGGATTTGAATCTTTTAAAACAGGTTTTACCATATTGGCCAGGTCTTATAATGACATTCAAGTTAGGTTTTACCTTTTTAAGATTCTTATTATTTTATTAAAATGGTAAATCTATAAAATGAATGTTATTTTTCATTTATTCATATATATTATTTATGCATATAAAAATGAAAAATTTGAACTAACCATTCTATTAAAATTAAACTAGTACAAGTTTGCCCTAAACGGGACTTTTACATAAATAACACGCCCACGCAGGGGCTAAACTAACAAACATACCCACGTAGGGGTCAACAGAAAGACATGCCCACGCAGGGGCAGAGTATAGAAACAAATGTCCTCGCAGGGACATGATTACAATACTAAAATAAACAAACAAACGAAGGATTTAGTGATCCTTCTTGCTTTTTCCCTTGATCAAATCCACCATTTTCTTGAACATCCCTCGGTTATGCCTATGGTCTTCCCGCACCTCCTGCCGCACCTCATTTATCCCTTGAAGGATTTCTTGATACTGTGGTGGTGACATCACCGGCGGCTGCGGGGGTTGCTGATAATGCGGAGGTTGAGGAGGCGGCGGTTGCTGATACCCATATGGTAGGTATCCATAGGCCGGGTATCCCGTAGTCCAGGGACCTCCATAGGGACCTTCCGGATGGAGAGCGTTGTAGTTCGCAGCTACCAAGTAAGGATCGGCCTCAGCATAGTTGTAATTGGTATGGATCGGCTGCTCGAAGGGATTATTCGCCGCCGCACCAGTGTATGTAGGAATTGGGTCTCCAAAACCCAGTGGTGGTGGCGCGACTGGCGCAGAGTTTACTTCTGAGACGGGGTGTGAAGATTCTCCCATCTTTGGTTCTTCATGAAGTGGCGAGTATCGGCTGCCACTTGAAAGTGGAGGGGTGTTGATGCGCACTCCTCCTCGCGCGGATATCCGTGCGTTCGACCTTCTTCACCTTGGGGGCTCCAGAGGTTGTTGCTGTGCTGGTGGTGGCGGCGGAGTGACCGCGACAAATCAAGAATCCTCGGAAGGATCCTGCTGCTGCTGTTGGTGCTGCTGCTGTTGGTGCTGGGGAGAGTTGTGGTAACTGGGGGTAAACACCCAGTCACACTGTCTGAACCTTTCCTCATAGCTGTCGGGACCATTATAAGGTGATCCCATAAAAGGTGACCCATCTGAAATCTCGATGGGGTGGTTAGGGGTTCCAGGTGGTGGCTCTGCAGGATCGGTGTCCTCATCTATATCCATCGCGTTGCCACCGGAAAAATGATCTTCAGGTCCAAGTGGGTTAAAACCCATTGGTTCTCCAAGGTAGTCGGCAGGGTTGAACTGGCCCTGGAAAATAGGCGAAAGGTGGTCGAAAGGTGAGTGGTGTCCTTGGAGGGGAATGTAGGATTGGTGGGAATTGTGGTGCTCATTTTCAGAATGAGGCCCAAAAGAGTGTGGAATAGAAGGGGAGGTACTCAGTGAAACTGAGCGCCTTGCTAGTTCAATGTAGGTCCTCCAGGGATCTTGAGGACCCGGGTTGTGGGGATCTGACGGTGTTCGCCGGTGCGAAGGTCCGGCCTCATGGTCATTTGGGGCGACGAGTGGCCCTTTTCCTCTTCCTCTCCCTCTCATTCTTGGTGGCATTTTGCTTAACCTGTCAAAAACAAACAAGTGATACAACAAGTACATATAAAAGACAAAGTAAAAAAAAAATAACACAATTTTTGATTATTCCTAAGTCCTTTGTCTAGACTCAAGAATCGAGGAATGTGCAATTGTGTAACTGAGATTAAACACAAAAGGCTAGTGTTTAATTCACTCAGCGTTGGCTCTGATACCAACCTGTCACACCCCGATATTTCCACGTATTACCGGTGGGCCCGGTGGGGAGTATCGTGGCGTAGTTGATATCATCATAGTCAAACAACACAAATTTAAATGCACAGCGGAAGCAAAGATAGATTCATTTCAACTTTAATAAATTGTAATATTAAATATCACGAATTAGTTGAAACGGATCCACAGGCGGATCAAAATAAAAAGGAGATATTGTTCAACAGTTTTATTGACATCCAAGCTTGCGAGAATTATTGTGGACGCTAGAAGACAGCCAGCCTAGTACGAGTAGTACCTGCACTTAACCTTTTGGGAAAATACGTCAGTTTACACTGGTAAATACAATTTAACTGACTCATTTTGAAAAGGTTTGAAAATTGATTTGAATGCACGTGGCACAAAACATTTTATAACTTGGGATAATTATTTGAATATAATCTTGTAAGTGAATTACATGTTTCTTATGCGTTCAGTAGCCCGATCCGTAGACCGGGTTAAAGATCAATAGACACACCACATTATTTGGTTAGGCACTGACGGGTGTACGCCTACACCCCGTGCTTAGGTCGTGGCCATCTCGTAAGATGATGCCAAGGATATCCGGGACATGGTCATTAACCCCCAAAGGCTTTAAGCAAACAAAACATTTCAAAACGGAGCATATCAATGATTTAACCTCTATTCGATTAAAGATTCAATGCCCGACCAAGCGGTAATTTATATACCAAACCCCAAGCCCGTATAGGGAAAATAAGTTAAAAGTATTTACCTTTGTAAGTATAAATCACAATTAGCAAGTGCGTGTAGCTTTTACTGGTTCTCCTATTCTGGAACAAAGGTTTATAATAACCTATTAGATTTCTAAGGGGTCTTTATTTAAGCTTAAGCTTAGACCGGTTAGTTTTAAAGGAAGATACGGTTCAAACGCACGATTAAGCGAAGACCGGAATGGAATGTGATTTAGACCCGACAAGTTTGAAGACTTGTATAATATGGGTAAACTAAATACATTCTGGATTTTGAGACAAAAATGATAAGGTTTGACCCATTTCAGTCAATTTATGCAAACTAGTTACATAAACCGAACCGAGCGTGAAAAGGGCGTAACGGGTAACCATAATAGTCATATGCAAGTTCCCTAAGTTAATATGCCTTAAACATGTTGTGATATCAGTAAGGTATCTTCTATTATGCCCCAAACGAATTTAAACTCAAATTATGCCTCATAAGGGCATTTTGGTCATTTAAAAGATTATAAAGAGTTTAATTAGTAATCTGAGTTACAGGTCTGATTTATTCAGTAAATACACTTAATTTAATAAGTTATAACAGTAGGGTATGACCTATATGTGAAATTTATCATTTAAAACCAAACTATGCACCTTAGGGGTATTTTGGTAATTTCACTTAGGCTTAAAAGGTCAAAACTGGAAACCTGAGTTTAAAAACTTTTACTTACTGTTAATATATAAAAATATACTAAAAATATCAGTAGGTATCAACCTTATATGTTTAATATGGTTTTAGTACATACTATGCGTTAAAAATGCTTAAAAAGACGATTTGGAGCCATTTCCGGGTTTTCAAAGGAAAGCTGATATTTTTATAATTCCAGAAGGCTCAAAATATTTTATTTATCAAATAAAATTAGTAGAAAAAAGTTTGGGGTCAAAAGGATTTGTAAAACTCATTTTATGGCTTAAAAGGGCAAAACCGGCATTAACCGAATTAAACTTAGAGACCTATGTTATGTTCAGCCAAAAATTAAATAAAAATCTTCAAAAATCCCAAAATATTATATTACATCAGTGGGTAAAAAGTTTGATATCAAAAAGTGGGTTTAGATAGGCTATATGCTAATTACGCCATTTATTTAATAAGAAGCTTTCTAATTACGCTAATGAGCATAACTCTTAATCTAGACCTCAAACTGATGTCAAATTTTAGGTGTAAGTTTATAAATCAGTAACTAAGGTTTCTACTCTTTTACTTTTTCAAAAATCATGTTTTATAGTCAAAAGGGCATAATAGTCAACATTTAAGCACTTAACGGAAACATGCATATGAATCGGATAACTAATGAACCAAGTTGTATAATCTCAGAGAGTTATACTTATGTGAAACCTGGTCCAAATAAAGCTCTAAGGCATTTCTAAAACATGCATAAACGGGTCAGAACTGAAAGTCAAAGCAAAAGTCAATTTATGCGACTTTCGGTTCCGATCCGGGTCTAAACTCAAAATTGTCGGGTTGAACATGTTTAAACATGTTCTTACATTAATTACCAAGTTATATGAGTGATCAAACAGGTTGCATGTCTCCTACATTGCTAATTATGCATAAATTTGAAAATAAGCATTCTGTTGACTTTTGAATAACAAGTTTGACCCGACAATTGACCTAGTTAGAGTGGGAATCAGAGAGTACCCTTTTAAGGGTTTATTACCCACATAAATACCTACTTATAGGTACTTCTGATTCGAGATTTGACTGCACAAATTATGAGTAATCTCGAAGTCAAATCTTAATTACGACGGTTTGACTTTTAGCTAAATAACTAAGCTAAACTGAATTAGGAAAGGTTAAGGACACTTACAAGAGTCCTAAGCACTATTAGTGACTTGTGAGAAGTGTGCTTGAGCTCCAAAAATCTCCAGAAGTGAAGTTGTGAGAGTTTCAAGTGAGTGTGCTCATTGTTGCAACAAGTGGGTTCTTATATAGGTGTTTTGATGCAACAAGATGGTGCCAAACAAGTCTATAGGTGATCCCAGATGAGTCCAAGTGCCCCCTATGCATGAAAAACCACTGGTGCAGTCCCTGATTTCGAATACAAGGCTTCTAAGGCGGTGGAACAGGTTTAACTCGCAGGTGTGCATGATTTCTGCCTAGCACAGGCCCTCGCGTAGCGCTACGGAAAAAGGGGGAGGTGCTCGCGCTACGCTAGCAAGTGGCTTACCAGTCACACAAGTTTCAAACAATTGCATTTCACCCCCTGAACCTTCTAAACATGGTTTTAACTTTTTATTTTGCACTTTTAACCCTCCAACTTGATTTCTAAGGACCCTAAGTTATAAAAAAACTTGGTTAAGTCCTTGGTTAACTTTGTGATCACCCGAAAAGTCACAAATTTCAATGTTGACGCTTTTAACCCCTCGTATACGAATATTGTCATAACTTTCTCATACGATATCGAAACTTGGTGGAATTTTTACCACATATTCTAGTGAGTATAATTTATCATTACAAAGCTTCAGGTTTGCTAAAAGGTCACTCAGAGGTATACTTTAAACATGTTGACACATTTAACCCCTGTAGTTTGTAATTCCTCACTTTCTTTCACGATTAGGTCCGTATGATACATGATTTATTCGTTTAAGGATATAAACATCATGTAGGGCTATTGTAGAGTATATTTATCCATTGTTTACATTTTGAACCCTTGTATTCACATACTTTTCTTGTTTGTTAACTTTAGTCCCTCTAGAGTATTCTTTCACACGTTCAAAGCTTATGACACGTGTCAATACATTATTGGACATGAAATTACGAGGTGTTACAGCCAAACAAATGACACCATGATCAACATTGGCGGGAACAGCAAGTCGTGTTTCCTGTTGTTCCTGGAGGCCCTCAGGAGGAACGACCAGTAATTATTACTGGCATCTTCGGCCATTACCGAACGGACTATATGTTTATAGATCCAGGAAGCTCGATGGATATCATATACGAGCAGTGCTTTAAACAGCTTGATCCAGAAGACAAAGCACGACTAGAACCAGTTGATTTTCCTCTTACCGGATTTTGCAATGAAGCTGTATTCCCGTTAGGGCAAATAGAATTTCCTGTGACTCTATCTGATGGCGAACATTCACGCACAGTCACAGTAAACTTTATGGTCATGCTGGCAACATCACGCCATGATGTTTTGCTCGGAAGAAGGTCGCAAAGGGAATTCAGCATGATCACTTCCATTCCACATGCTGCATGCGGATTTCCAACAGAAACTGGAGTAGCAATTCTATACTCAAGCAAGGAAGTCATGTATGTAGACGATGAGCCACCAGCAAAGGTGGCCAAACCTTCAACATCAAACGAGCCGGAGAAGTGGGTTCTGAACGATGAATATCCAGAACAGACCATCCTGTTAGGACACGCCATTTCCCCAGCAACACGAATATAATTAAAAGAATTGCTGTCCAACAACAAAGACATATTCGCCTGGTGCCCAGCAGACATGACTGGGGTTCTGCGCGATATAGCACAACATTGTCTGAACATCCGACCCTCAGCAGAACCTGTTGCACAGAGGAGGCGCAGCTTCAGCGATGAGAAAGCAAAAGCCATGGACGAGCAAGTGACAGAGCTACTTAATGCCGGAATCTTGCGCGAGGTCCAATGCCAACCCAGTAATGGTCCAAAAACACAGTGGCGGATGGAGAATGTGCGTCGACTTCAAAGACCTGAATAAAGCATGCCCAAAAGATTGCTACGCGCTTCCTGAGATAGATAAAAAAGTTGACTCTCTAGCGTCATTTCGATGGAAGTGCTTTATTGACTGTTACAAAGGTTATCATCAGGTCCAAATGAAAGAAGAAGACGAAGACAAGACCGCATTCCGCACAAACAAAGGCATCTTCTGTTACACAAAAATGCCCTTTGGCTTACGCAACGCAGGCGCAACATACCAGTGCCTAATGGATACGATCTTCAGAGGCGATATCGGCAAGATAGTCGAGGTATACATGGATGACCTCGTCATCATGAGCCACGAGGAAGATATAATGCTCGCAAATATCCAGCGCACGTTTGATTCTTTGCGCAGCGTAAACTTAAAACTCAACCCAACGAAATGTTCCTTCGGAATGGAAGAAGGGAAATTTCTGGGTTTCATAGTAACAAGGGATGGTTATAAAGTAAACCCGGAAAAAGTGCAGGCTATCCAGTTAATGCCATCACCTGCAACAATAAAAGAGATGCAAAGACTCGCCGGACGTCTAGCGGCCTTGAACAGATTCTTGGCAAATCATGCAGCAAAGTCCTATCCATTCATCAGCACACTACGAAATTGCGCCAAGAAAACCCACTTTCAGTGGACACCAGAAGCGGAAGCAGCATTCAAGCAAATGAAAGAATGTTTAATTCAGTTGCCAACGCTAACGGCACCACGAGAAAAAGAGCCACTGGTTTTATATTTATCTGCTGCGGAAGTAGCGGTAGGCGCAATATTAATGGTGGAGCGGGAAAATATTCAGACTCCAATCTACTATATAAGCAAGATGCTCACCGGCCCAGAGACACGTTACTCAATGATAGAAAAACTAGTCCTAGCGCTAGTACATGCATCGCGGCGCTTACGTCGGTATTTCTCTGGTCATATCATCACGGCTCTCACTAATTACCATTTAGGTCAAATCTTATCCAAACCCGACGTCGCGGGAAGATTGGCCAAATGGGCTATTGAGCTCGGAGGATACAATATCCTATACAGACCGCGACCGGCAATCAAAGGGCAAGTTCTGGCAGATTTTACCACCGAAGTTCCTATCGACAAAGTCCAAGAGTGCGAGGCAATCCAGAACCATGTTCCTGTATTCGATGATAGGGTCTGGACTCTGCACACAGATGGCGCTTCTAACGATGACGGAGCAGGTGCGGGTCTCTGATTGGTCAGCCCAGATAACCATGAACTTACATATGCTATACGCTTAGATTTCCGAAGCACAAACAACGAGGCAAAATACGAAGCGTTCCTAGCAGGCCTTCGTTTAGCACTCAAAATGGGGGCAAGGAACCTCGAAGCCAATGTAGATTCAAAATTAGTGGCTGAACAAGTCAATGGTCATTATGACGCAAAAGGAGAAGCAATGGCTCTGTACCTAGAACAAGCGCGAATGCTAATCAGCAAATTCCAAACATTCAAGGTTAATCACATAAACAGAAGCGAGAACAAGCACGCGGATGCGCTAAGAAAACTTGTCGCCACCAGCTTCAGACACTTAGCAAAAGAAGTGCGCATCGAGGTATTGTCCAACCCTTCCGTCCCTCTCAAACAAGTAAAGATCATAGAAATCGGCAATCCATCCTGGATGTCTCCGATCATTCTGTAATTACAACATGGGAAACTTCCGGAAGGGAAGGCAGAAGCCCGAAAAATCCAGAATAAGGCAGTAAATTACGAAATGGCGAAAGGGATTCTATATCGAAAATCATTTATGGGACCACTCCTGCGCTGCGTTGATAAAACAGACGCACAGTACTTAGTAAGGGAAATTCATGAAGGATTGTGCGGAATACACGCCGGACCGCGCATGGTAGTCGCCAAAATAATGAACGCAGGCTATTACTGGCCAGGAATGCATATAGATGCGGTCGAGCTACTACGAAAATGCGCAGCTTGCCAGTGCCACGCTCCAAAAACGCTTCGCCCAAAGAATCCACTCGTTCCAGTTACGTCCGCCTGGCCTTTTCAGCAATGGGGCATTGATCTTGTTGGTCCATTCCCAGACGCGCCAGGCGCAGTAAAATTCATAATTGTGGCAGTCGACTATTTCACAAAATGGGTCGAAGCCAAGGCACTAGCCTCAACAACGACAATGGTAATTCGCAAATTTATATGGGAACATATTATTTGCAGATTCGGATTACCATTGCGCATCATCTCTGACAACGGCACTAACTTCGCCTCAGACGATCTTCAAAAATGGTTCAAAGAAATGAAGATCGAGCATAACTTTGCCTCTGTGGCGCATCCACAAGCAAACGGCCAAGTTGAGAGTGTTAACAAACAGATCGTCGATGGCATAAAAGCGCGACTCGGGACAGCGCGCAGAGGATGGGTCGATGAGCTCCCCAGCATCTTATGAGCGCACCGCACCATGCCAAAAACCAGCACTGGGGAAACCCCGTTCAGCCTGGTCTATGGATCAAAAACGGTAATACCAGCAGAAATTGGTCTTCCATCACCGCACATGCTAGCTATGGAAAGACAAAACAACGAGCAAGAACGAAGACTGGATTTAGACCTTCTTGAAGAAAGGCGCAAAAATGCCGCCATCGCAGAGGCAAGGTACAAATCCAAACTCGAAAAATACTACAATACGCGCGTACGCGTATGTACCTTTGTCCCTGGTGACTTCGTATTGCGCGACAATGAAGCTTCCAACGCAGAAAAACCAGGCAAATTAGCGCCAAAATGGGAAGGACCATACGTCATCAATGAAGTCTTAGGCAAGGGGGCATACACCCTGAAAAGAATTGATGGGACACTAGTTCCCCGCACCTGGAACGCGCAACAGCTGTGCAGGTGTTACATATAAGCCAAACCAATCCGCAAAAATGAAAGTATACAGGCAATGTATTTCTTTATTATCCTTTGTATTATTGGCCTTGCGCCCTTACTAATGCAAGCATCATCCCTACACATGTTGATGTTTGTTACAAATTGCATATAATTCTTTTGGTTTACGCGAAAACAATATGGTAAACATTGTACGCCTCATGAACAGTCTAAAAAGGGCACGACCTCCCACATTTTTAGACAAACGTTCACACATGAGCACAATACCATTCTTATTCGCTCTACCTATTCAAAGAAATTAAACATATGCAACATATTGTAATTCAAACACAAACTGCAGCAACCAAAACTTACATACACAGCAGTGTATCAAAAAATATATATAAACAACCATTCACAACGATCACGGCAGTGATCTTCAAAAATTTTTAGTAGCAAGACCAACATAAAACGTCAAACAAAAGGTATACACCAGTCCCTAAACCTAACCTAATCAGCAAGACCATCAGCAACAACCGGCACATGATCAACACGGCGATTCTTCCGACGATAATACACCAGTTCACATCCACCGTGCTGAATCATCGGAAAACGTGCCATCAAAGCATCAGCAGATAAAACACCAGCCTCTTCTTCAGCAACCTCCGGCCGGCAAGCTTCAGAACCAGAACCCACCACTGTGGGATGAACGGAAGACACTGGTTTCTCATCTCCGGTAGCTACTAAAGGCAGTGAATCGGCAAGAAACAAGAGACCCTCGGCAGTCTCAAAAATCCTTAGAACATCCAGTAGTCGCCGAGTACGAAAGAGACGATTCGCCTTCATATTTCCGAAACGAGTTGAAAGGATAAAAACCCTCAAAAGTTTATATAGAGAAGCTACCCCGGGAAAGGGAAACGAAATCATCATCAACTGTCAAATGTCCTTTCCAAACGGCGCTACTGAAACAAATGTCAGATCCCATAAATGAAGCCTGACAGGCGTCGGTACGTATTCCAAGATAAGAAGGGAAAAGTATCGCAAACAATAATTTTTTATTACAAATTGACGTCACCAAGCGTCAGGTCATGATTACAAAAGGGTCAAATCAAAGGGAAGAATCACATTTTCCCTTAAAAAAATTTTAATAAGCAAAGTAAATCTTCTCTTAGAAGATTCCCCATTTTCGCGTCAAAAAGCATTTCCCCCTCATAAGCCCAGTGCTCCACTTACTTGCATAAGAGCAACACTATACTGGGGGGACTTGAAGGGGTAAGGTCCCAAAAACCTTATAATAAGTACTTGGGACCATACCACAACCTCGTCCTTCAGCCCTTTTTACCTTGCGCGGCCGCGCACTGGTTTTACAAAAGAAAGGCTTAAGAGACAGATAGCATACAACACTCGCGCGCCAAAAGGAAACCATAAATCCTTGCGCTTTCATAAAGGATGAAAATCCTAAGTCAAGCACTTCCGCTTAATAATATCCAGAACTTGGATATCATTTACTTAACTGACACCACACGATAAAGAGTCACACCAGATTACAGCAGTAATCTTCTAGAAGAATTCAATCGTGCACCACTAGGACGGTTATAACCGTCTGGACACGTGTCATCACCCCAGGCATCCCTGAATTCACAATGATAGCATGTAATTGGAGAGAAACCTCCACTTGATCACTTTCCACGTGGCAAACCCCCAGCCATAGATCTAAACAGCGATCCGTGTGCATTCACGTCGGATCGAGAAGATTAACGGAAGGAAATGTAACCGCTTACGGGGTTAGCATCTTCCGTCAGCATTTCACCAACGAATTTTCCCGCCCAAAACTCTCGGCTATAAATATGAGAACAATTCAGGTATGAAAAAAAAGTCATACACACTTCGTCAATACCTCTTCTTCTTCATAAACACATACTTATTCTCACGCCGGAGTCGGGTCAAGGAGAGAACTCCTTTCTCCCCTTGACGAGGCTAACGGTGCTTTGTTTTTGCAGAGTTTACCGGAGAAGAAGATCAGTCATGATCGAATCAAACGAGAGAGAACACACCCTTTTTATGCAGATCCAAACCCCCTAGATAATTCGATTCCGGTCAATTATCTAGTGTTTCTTCAATACCTAAATTAGGAAACCTACGTCACCTTATATTAGAAGAAGCTCATAAGTCTAAATATACGATGCATTCTGGAAGTGATAAGATGTATCAAGATTTAAGAAAGAATTTCTGGTGGATAAGAATGAAAAAGGATATAGCAGCTTATGTTGCAAAGTGTTTAACATGTTCACAAGTTAAAGCTGAACATCAGAAACCTTCAGGTTTATTACAACAGTTAGAAATGCCTGTTTGGAAATGGGAATTGATAACAATGGATTTTGTTACTAAATTACCCAAAACAAGAAAAGGTAATGATACAATCTGGGTGATTGTAGACAGACTAACCAAGTCAGCTCATTTTCTTCCGATGAAGGAAACTTTCAGTATGGAACAATTAGCTAAACTATATGTAAATGAAATATTTTCTTTACATGGAATTCCTTTATCAATTGTTTCTGACAGAGATAGTCGTTTTACCTCTCATTTTTGGACAAGTTTCCAAAAAGCAATGGGAACCAAGTTGAATCCAAGCACAGCTTATCATCCTCAAACGGATGGACAAAGCAAAAGGACAATTCAGACAATGGAGGACATGCTTAGAGCTTGTGTAATTGATTTCAGAGGTAATTGGGACAATCATTTACCATTGATAGAATTTTCTTATAATAATAGTTATCACACAAGTATCAATGCTGCACCATTCGAAGCACTTTATGGACGAAAGTGCCGAACCCCAGTCTGTTGGGCAGAAATTGGGAAAAAACAACTATCTGGACCTGAAATAGTACAAGAAACAACGGACAAAATCATTCAGGTTACGGAACGACTGAAAGTAGCACGTGATCAACAAAAGAGTTATGCTGATAACAGACGAAAGCCGTTGGAATCTCAAGTAGGAGATAAGGTGTTATTAAAAGTCTCTCCTTGGAAAGGAGTGGTAAGATTCATAAAAATGGGAAAGCTAAGTCCCAGGTATGTTGGACCTTTTGAGATTATTAGAAGAATAGGACCTGTAGCCTATCAGCTACAACTGCCAGAGGAAATGGCAGGAATACATGATGTATTTCATGTATCTAATCTCAAGAAATACTTAGCTGATGAATCAATGATAGTACCTCTTAAGGATATAGAGGTAAATGAACAGTTAAAATTTGTAGAAAGACCTCTACAGATTGAGGCAGGAAAGTTAAGAATCTCAAGCACAAAAGACTAGTTCTAGTCAAAGTGAAGTGGGACTCCAAAAGAGGACCAGAATACACATGGGAGCTTGAATCAGAAATGCAAAGGAAATATCCACACTTATTCCAGTAGACCTCGAGGACGAGTTCTAAAACAAGGTGGGGAGGATATAACAACCCTCCTGGATATTTTTCTAACACCCAAATATATTTTAAATACCCTTATATGTCTTAAAATACACCCCGTATGTGAAAACCGAGCCCAAAATATAAAATATCATTTAAAATTAAAAAAAACAAGAAAATTGGATTTTAGGCGGGCCGCGTAAACTTCCCTTAACCCTTACGCGGGCCGCGACAGCTTAAAGGGCCAGATCGCACCTTGAGTTGACACGCGTCATCCACGTGTTGACCCTAGTCATGACCCGGATCAGCTACAGCTAGACCCCCTATGACGCGGGCCGCGTAGCCCCTTGCTACACTTTACGCGGGCCGCGAGAAAACCAGAAATCAGCCCTATATAAGGAGGCCTCGGGATTTCACTTTCAGTCGCTCATTTCTTTCTTTCTAAGCGAGTTTCTGAAGTTATAGGCATAATATTTGAGTATAATACCCCTAATTAGCGAGGTTCTGCTCCGTTGTAAGTATTATAACCCCAGTTTCATATTAGATACGCTGCCCGATTGATTTAGGGTTCCGTAACAACTGTCGTGGTTCTGCTCGACGTAGTTGTTGGAATACCGTCTCGGGGAGGGTATCGTTAATATAATTAAAGAGTTATTGTACTAACATATGTACATCTGTGTAAAATTATAGATTAATCCCAGGAAACCCTTACACGAAGTCTAAGATAGCAATGTGAGTTTATCCGCTTTTTGTAAACCTTTTTGTGAACTATTTTACAAAACCTTAATTACTTTACAATGTGATTAAGCAGTGATTGAGTCTTTGTAGTTCTTCAATTACTGCCGGTATGTTGGGGTTTTGTATACAAAATGTGGAACACGTTACCATTGGACGACGAGTTAGCCAATGTGTAATATGACCCACCAGTCAGGATTGACAGTACTGAATTAGTAATTGTGTAGAAATAAACAATGTGATCGCTCTCAATACTGTATTAATTGGCAAAATGTTTCTTGATTAAACTGGGATTCACTCACCAGTATTTCCAACTGACAAATGTTTTTAAAACGCGTTTCAGGTAACACAATGTGACAGCCAATTAGTAAAAAGCCAGCTGGAGAGCACTGACGGCTTGGAAAAATGTGGCTATAAAAGTTACCAAAAAGACGATGTTTTAAATTCAATAAAATAGGGTTTATCCCTATAAACATATTGTAATAAAGAAACTTAGGTTTTACCCATGTGGTTATTAATATAAAATATGGTGGTTTTACTCTGATAAACCTTTCCTAACTACGATCATGATGTAAATTCTGCTGCCAAATTAACAAACTGATACCATCACAAACGAATGTTCGTGTCCGCCCGTTCCCGGGACAGATAAGGGATCGGGGGTTGCGACAGTGTCACCCCGTCGTTAACCAGCCATTAACTCCGTTTGTGGTTTTTGCTGATGTGGCATTTTTTAATCTGATGTGGCATTTTATCTGATGTGGCATGATGACATGTAAAAAAATATAATTTTTAAATCTGCATTTTTTTTAAATCGTAAGAATATTTTTTTTAATAAAACCCCACCCACCCCTCCATCCATCTTTCTAACACCACCGCAACCCTCACTGCCTGTCACCACCGCCACAAAACACCACCACCATCAGAACCCTAATTGCTGCTGCGGTGAAAGAACAGTGGGGATCGAAAATTGCGACGGTGGCCATGTTCACCCTCTTCTCCGATAACCTACGACTACCACCACTCTACACCCAACTTTCCCGCCTGAAAGTGACCAGTAGCCTTTGGCAGCGTCCCCATCACCATCATCAACCACATATGTTAAATTTGAAAAGAGAGTATTACACCTACCACTGCAAACAACATCTCCTTCAATTCCTTACTAGCAAAAAAAACCACCTTTGGGAAATCAAGAATCCCCTTTTCGGGGGTTAAATTGATTAGTGAAAGAAGAAGAACGAAATTGATTGCAGATCTATATTTTTCAGATATTCAGATGTGGACTTGAAAATAGATATACAGAGACGGTGGCACATAAGGTATTGCCGTGGAGGGAGGTGTTTTTATTACAGTAAAGATATATGTGTATGAATATGTGCGTCTGAAGTATGTGTGTGTATGTATTGAGGTGGATTCATGGCAGATTGTGTGTGTATGTATTGAGTTAGATTCATGGCGGATTGGATGGATTAAAGGAATTAGAGTGGAGGATTGATTAGAGTTAGGGTTTGAGAAAAGGGGAAAAGTGAGGTGGTGGTGGTGGAGATAGGAGGGGGTGGGGCCTATCTTTTTAAATATTTAAAAATAATAATTTTGTACATATCATCATGCCACATCAGATAAAAATCATATCAGCAAAAACACTAATAGAGTTAGTGGCTAGTTAACGACGGGGTGACACAACACACAAAGTGTTAAGTTGGGAGTGATGGGAGCCAAAGTCAAAATTGAGAGTATCAGCGGCCAAACACGAATAGTTGTGGGTGATCAGATCCATTAACCCCCAAAAAAAAAAAAGCTACGCTAACAGATTAGCGTGTTTAACCACACTAACCACGCTAACACTTATGTTTACACAGAATTGCATAGCGACAATTACAAGGCTTAGTACTACACCAACAATCAAAAAACAAGTTAAGATATATTTTAGAGTAAAATGTCAAAATCGTCCATGAGGTTTAGTCATTTTTGCTTGTTTCATCTAAAGTAACTTTTTTGTGTGTTTGAGTCCTTCGGGTTTGCGTTTTATTACTATTTTCATCCTTGAGTTTGGCAAATTATTGCAACTTTCGTCCCTCGAAATTTGGCCCTCAGGGATGAAAATGACAAGATTTCAAACTTTTTGAATGAAAATAACACCTTAGGGACAAAAGTCTCAAAAGTGGTCAAACCTGAGGGACGAAAATGACATTTTACTCTATATTTGATATCTCTACAATCAAATATGGATTGTTTAATCATTTTAGTAGAGAACTTGGGCTCTCCAACAATCAATCAGTCCAAAATCAACAATAAGTAAGGTGGCACCTTCAGAAAGACAACATAGAAGACACATGCCACCTAGTCACACGAAAGATATGGCGGATGAGAAAGATGACAATTTGTTCGAGTGAGAACATTAGAGGACAAAAATGTGTGTTGTGTTCTTATTATTTTATTGTTGGCAGCCTCTTTATTGGTCCGCCAAGTTGTGAACTCAAGTATAACATGAAAACCAATTTAACCAATTTACACTTGTTTTATTACCCAATTACAACAAACACATGACCCACTCGTTTACAACTTGCCATCTTATTTGACACATTAAGATAAATGGGTTATTTGGGTTAAGCAAGTCCGAATAAGGTTGAGTTTTTCTATAATATTAATTAAACATGTCATGTTTGAGGATAGACGATGTTGATTTTAGACTCAAATTCCACATAAATTACTACCCCCAATATATTCTGTTTTGGTGTTGGTATTTTCTAGCATCTAGATGCTTATTGTTTCAAATCCAAACATGGTTACACAGTTACACTCTTATAAATCATTTTTATGTAATACCGTGTGTTGTGGTCAGGTTATTAGGGGCGCTAGCCAGGTGGAGTGCCAACTTGGCTCGCACATACCACAACGGCCAAGCTTCAGCCGGGGCGCGAGCGAAGGGTTGTGGCTGTCGTGATTCGGCAAAAATGGGGGTGTTTTGGGGCACTAATGGTGAAGTTACAACAACAGGCTCAAATAATGGTGATGAGTAGGCATTTAGTCAGCGCCATGTGTCGCAATATTAGATGATAAATCCGGGTTGTGGCTTCAGCCACAACACATAGTCTAACAAATATATTGTTACTAAATTACATATAAACTCAACTAATTTATTAAAAACAATGTAAAATATGTTTACTACTTATATTACATATGACCCGGTCCACTCTACGCACAAACAAGGTTAATTGAATTTATTAGGAATATTTTGTTTTTTCACATACTATATATTAGTTGACCTTCTAATTTTCGACAGAAATGACTTGTAAATTAAATAACTTCCTGGTTCACATAAAATTCTAAATGGACACACACAACTACACAAGGTCACAAGGTTCACACTTCACACTATATTGTTATTGATATGGGCCATGACTTGGGCCCAATGAATCTTTATTAGTTTTGACTTATGATATTAACTTTCTTGGGCCCAATAAATATACGCCAACTAAAATAACGTACTATGAATTATGAAATCGAACCCCTCAAGACATGATAGATATTATCTAAAAATGACAGAGATGTTCAATAGAAAAGTATATCATATATCGTTTTATCTATCCAAAATTGTTTCACCCCAACTCCATGTGACATATGCTGAAAAGTAGGGGTGTAAATTTCTGTCACGACTCGAACCTAACACAAAATTCGTGGGTTTGAGTTTAGTCTAAACAGGTCCGAGTCAGTTTCAGGTTGAACCCACGATCCCGTTTAGCTAAACTCGTTGGGTTCGGGTCAACCCAGTTGGAAAACCCACCCAATTAGTCTACTAGCCATTCAAAAAAAAGGGCCTATCTATAAGTTTTCTTTCATTTTATAATGATTTTGTTTCCGAAAAGTATGCTTTCAAGATAAGATCCTGTATATGGAGTTGACCACTTCTCATATTTTGGCTATAAATACATACATATCCCTTTCTCCTTTTTGTTTTTCTTTTAAACGTTGTTTACTTATATAATCTCTCTTATGATGCTTTTAAACGTTGCTTTTACTTATATAATCTCTCTATGATCTATGATGCTTTTAAAATGTGTCATTATTGTTAAGGCACCTCCACTAAGACTTTAGGTTATGCTAATTAAGGCGTGTTACAATGTGCAAACTTGTGTCGTGTGTGGATTGCTTCAAGTTGGAAAATCAATAATAGAGTTTATACTATTGGTAAAAGATCTAACGATAGATGTTGGTATTACTATAACTTTGGGGGGAAGGGGCACCCATGGGCAATAAGTATTGTCTCGACCAATCAAGTGCATTTATGTCAAATGCATTACAAAGTACCTTTGCACTACAAAACATTGGCGCGTCCTACCCTTACCCTAAGTACCCTAGAACTTTTTTTTTAGTTTAAATAAATTCAACAATTAAGTTACCTTGTACATGATCACTTTTGACGATTTTTTTAGGAATGCCCAACGATATTGCTGTGTCTTTCACTTAGGCTTGCTCAAACATTTCTTATAAAAAATTAAGCTACTATCGCTTGACAAAAAAATTGTCTTCGAATTTGTCAGGCGGTAAATACGTACGAAAGTCATCGTTCAAGAAATTAGCCATTGAGAAGTGCAATTGAAAAGGTGATGACTTGAGTGAGAATGGTGAATGGGGATGGTTATTTATAATGTTTAAACAAATAATTAAATTTTACAAAAAAAATATTTGAATTCAACGGACCGTTACAATCTGGAACGGCTAATTTTTTGGACTTTTGTCTCGCGGCTTGATGTACCCGTGGACGGAACCTGCACGCCTACCCGTGGGGGTGACAACAATGTTCTCGTCCGGCTTCGAACCTGGACTGGCTACCCGCAAGGTTGCCCCGCCGTACCTTAGTTTATAATATTTTTTTCTAATTCAAGAGGGCACATAAAAAAATATGTTTAAAGGTACAACTAAAGGACATATTTTGTGCATGTTATAAGTTACAAAAAAAAAATGACACTTCTTTAGTTTTACCACTTAATTCAATCTTATTTATCTTGTGGTTATATTTCAAAGCTCTCACGTTTTTGTACTCTTTACTTGTTGATTAAAACATAATATCACTTTACATGAAAGTTGTTAACCCCAAATAAAGAATTAAAGTACATAGGGGTGTAAACCAGGCGAAGCAACTCAAGAGCTATTCGGGATCAGATTGGTAAAAAGTTAGAACGAGCCAGCTTTAACGAGCTCAAGCCTGAAATATGACTCGTTTAGTTATCAAGAGCTTAAACGAGCCCAAACAAAATTTATATTATTTTATATATATATATTAGACAAAATTGCACAAATCAACCTTTATGTTATACCTAAACTGCACTTTATACCTTTCATTATGAAATCGGCCAAACCCAACCTTTACCTTCATGTTTTGTTACATTTATAACCTTTAGAACTAACGTCGTCTAAAAACTCAGTTAAGTTACCTCACATGCTTTGCATGTGAGGGTATTATGGTCTTTTCACCAACCTTTTATAACATAAAGGTTGATTTGTGAAATTTTGTCTCATAATAATAATAATAATAATAATAATAATAATAATAATTATTATTATTATTATTATTATTATTATTATTATTATTTCTTATTATTATAAAAAATAACTTTCAGAAACTGTTTGTAAAAATACTAATAATGATTTTAGAAAACATTTTTTTAAATAATAAAAAAATGTTATTATTTATTAATTATACTAAAATGTTTAAAAAAACATTTTTTTTTAAATCCTTATTTCTTGTTTTACCAAATAACCAAATCCTTGTCCAACAAATAAAAAAATGTTATTATTTATTAATTACAAATTTACAATGCAACGTTTAAAAATATTGTTTTTAGAAAATCCTTAATTCTTGTTTCTACGAAACTAGTTTTATACTGGCGAACCCGAATCTTTGGTGAACCAATCAAGGTGGGTGTTCATCTTTCTATACACAACGTAAATTTCATAAATTAATCAAAATGTGTTTTAAAGTTTCTCGGTTTCAACCAAAATAATAATAATAATAATAATAATGTATATGCTATTTATTAATTTCATCCGAAAAGGATTTGGCAAAACAAATAGACAGCAACTATGTTTTGCTATGTAATTTACATCAGAAAACAAACGAACTTGGTAACAATTTGGTTTTCAGTAAAATCTATGTTTAAGCAAAAAAGAGAGAAAAATAAACCATAAATAATTTTGTTGATTGGATCGATATTCGGTAGCTATTAATTTTAAGGAATATAAATATGCTATGCTTTTTCATTTTTTTTACGAACGTATTTTTATCTCGATATAATAAATAATAACATTTTTTATTATTTGTTGGACAAGAATTTGGTTATTTTGTTAAACAAGAATTAAGGATTTTTTAAAATGTTTTTTTAAACGTTGGCGTGTAATTAATAAATAATAAAATTTTTTATTATTTAAAAAATGTTTCCTAAAACCACTATTAGTCTTTTTTACAAACAGTTTGTGAAAGTTATTTTTTATAATAATAATAATGAAACAAAATTTCACAAATCAACCTTTATGTTATAAAAGGTTGGTGAAAAGACCATGATACCCTCACATGCAAAGCATGTGAGTAACTTATCTGAGTTTTTAGACGACATTAGTTCTAAAGGTTATAAATGTAACAAAACATGAAGGTAAAGGTTGGGTTTGGCCGATTTCATAGTGAAAGGTATAAAGTGCAGTTTAGATATAACATAAAGGTTGATTTTTGCAATTTAGTCTATAATATACTTACTGTTTAACATTGGCGAGTCGAGCTCTAGCCGAGCTTTGACTCGTTTAAGCTATTGAAGAGAGCTCAAGCCAAGATTTTAGCTCGATTAAAATTGTTCACAAATTACCTAGAGCCGAGCCGAACTCGAGCTCTTTGTTTTTACTTTCGATTCGAGCTCGATCTCAAAGTAGTAGGCTTGAACTGAGTCAATCTCAAGCTCGAGCTATGATGAGCTGAACCTAGTTAGGCTCAGACTCGATTCGTCTCGTTTACACCCCTGAAATTTATTATACTTTTAAAACTAGTTGAAATGAATGAATCCAACAAATGAAGAGTAATTTTAGTTGACTCAATCGTATTAAACTATAGTTGATTTCAAGGCGGTAATTGTATCATCAAATCACCTATTGATACATCATTGCGTTTATAATCTAAAACATGATCATATCATTATTTATTGTTTTCTTTTTATAAAACTAAACGTCTTGATGTGACGTGTCATTCATTTATTTATTTAAATCCATATTTTAAAGGATAAGTCTATTAATTGTTACTTTTTTTCATGGTCTCCACCAACAAACAAGAAATCAAATTCAAGTCCAATTCTCTCATTACTTCCTTTTAACTTTTCTCAAACTTTAACAAAAAGATAGTTTTATTTGGACTAAATATATGTTTCTGTTTTAAAATACACCAAACATTTAGATACATGTTTTGATGATGGTTGCATTGTCTTGTGTGATGGTTACATTTAGGGCTGTAAACGAGTCGAGTTATGGTGGGGTCGAGCTCAAGCTCAAAATTAATTCAGGCGGTTAAACTTGGCTTGAGCTTTACGAGCCGAGCCGAGCTCAAGCTCAAAATTAATTCAGGCGGTTAAACATCGGAGTTAAACGAGCCTAAGAACGAGCCAACGAGCCGAGCCATGGGCCGAGCCGAGCTTAGCTCGAGCTGGGCTTGGTTACAAAATGAGCCAGCTTGGTTCACATCATCTCAAATTTAGTTTTTTTAGCTAGTTTTTCTCGAGCCTCTTTCGAGCGAGCTACGAGTCGCGAGCCTTATGAACAACCCTAGTTACATTGCTTTGTCTAGTTCATTTCTTGTTTACTTGCTCTTTCTATGTTTAGAGGGTGGGGTGTGATGTTTTAAAACCGGTTTTTTCTTTGTATCGGGTTAGGCTTAGAAACCTTTAACCGGTTTTACCGGATTGTATCAGACGATTCAGCCAGGTTAACTAGTTAACCCTATAATTCAATAAAATAAAATTTCTCCTCACAAAATAATCCAAAACTATATCATTGCATAATCAAAAACCATCTTTTCAACAAAGTCTTATTAAATAAAAGTCTACAATAGGTTTATGGCATTGGAGTGTTGAATGTATCGAATTCACGGTCACGTAAAAGATGAAATTCACTATTATCGCTATTTTAAACTCAAAATTTTAACATGAGATTAAACCGGTACTCCGGTAGGCTGGTATGAACCGGTATTACCGGATATACCGGCTGTTCAAATATTATGTCGAAACCTTATTTATACCGGCTCAATCGTACCGGGACAATAAACGGTAGCCAGTTCAACCGATATTACCGGTCGGTTCGAACCGGTATTTAAAACATTGGTGGGGTGTGTTATGTTTGTAATATTTTTGTTATTTACAACTTTTATTGGAAATGTATTTATAAAAAAATGTATAACAATAAAGTCATAATAGGTAACTTATAACGCAAAAATAATAAAAGAAGTTGTATACTAAATAAAACATATAAATTTACTATTTAATATTTTTTTTAAAGGTGTGAATTATTCGCCATCAAATGATGCGTGCCTTTTTTTCTTATTTTTTTATTTTAATTAGGACCAAACAATTTAACATTGAATGGAATAGCTTTTTGGGTTACATCGGTAGTGGTCTCAAGTGGATCTTTCTCCGGCTACTCAAATCATTAAAGCTTTAGCGGATATTTTTTTTATAACACTGATTTATGTTGATTTTTCTAAGTTGAAATATTTAATTAAATAGATTGATATGTTAAGTTATTTATGTAAATAAGTCGATCTGTCAATACTTTTAGTTAAACGTGATGATCCGTAAGTCCATTTACGACCCATTTAACTCATTTGGTATATAAAACTTAATTATAACATATAAGAAGGTTTACTAAAAGGATAGACGGATGGACATGCATCATTTTTAACATTTTTAACTTAATTAGGATGTGGATAGTTTAAATATATATGAAACAATTTATGGAACTTAATAATCAATTTAATTTTTTTATATATATTAAAACCTTTTGACTTTGTATTTATAGTGTATTAAGTTAAAATATTTATAATCTATTAAGTTAAAATGAAAATGTAATATTAATATTAGTTGAACATTACTTAAAAAATAGGTTAGTAACAAATAAAATAGTTAGGACACACGATATGCTCCTTTTCACATTTTTTTTCTCGCAAATGGTGAGTGGTTTCTACTTCCTATACCGATCCTCTCTCACCCAATTAGGGGCATGTTTGGTTAAGCTTTTTGAAACAACTTATTGACTTATTGGTTTTTTGGAAAAGTCAGTATGAAGTGACTTATTGACTTATTCGCTTTTTCCCTTCACATACACCCTCATTGCCAAACATCATTTTAGAGCTTATGACTTTTCAAAAAAGCCAATAAATCGATAAGATGTTTCAAAAAGCCAGTGCCGTTCCTACGTTTTCGAAGGCCCTAATCGAACTACGAAGTGGTGGCCCTTTTGCAAAATTATCATAAGCATAATCCCTAAACAATAGATTCAAATGGGCAAATACACCCTAATTCCCTATTCAACAAACGAGGATGTGAATGTCTAACCTGAGTAAGAGCCACAAGATTAAATCGCCAACCATAAAATTAAATCTCAAAAAAAGAGTCTGAGTGCCAATGTGTTCTGAGTTCCAAGCCAGTCACAATAGTGAAAATCGCAAAACTGAGCAGAGTGAGCAGTGTGTTCCTGTTCCAAGTTCGAAATTGTAAAATCGACAAATCACAATTTCGATTAAAAGAGCAGTTGATTATTGCAGAGTGCATATAAAAGATTAACGGCTTAGAAGATTGATTCAGTGAGGATATACAGCAAATGGTTTGAAAATTGCACGCTATTAGAGGCTGTTAAACGTTAGTTACCTTGCGATGATGCAGAGTCGCTCCTGATGCCATGATTATTGCCTGGATACTTTGATTGCTCATTGCTCGATTCCATATCGTAAACTCAAACGTCTCTCAGAGACATCTCTGATGATATCGCCGCTTAGGATTCTTGGCTTCTGCACTGCTTCACACTGCAGAGAGATATGCCATTGGATTATTAGGTTTATAATTAGAGATTTGGGTCTGATCTGCTAAATTGGTGGCCCTTCAAATTCGGTGGCCCTAGGCTTGGGCCTAGGTTCAATAGCCTATAACGCAAAAATAATAAAAGAAGTTGTATACTAAATAAAACATATAAATTTACTATTTAATATTTTTTTTAAAGGTGTGAATTATTCGCCATCAAATGATGCGTGCCTTTTTTTCTTATTTTTTTATTTTAATTAGGACCAAACAATTTAACATTGAATGGAATAGCTTTTTGGGTTACATCGGTAGTGGTCTCAAGTGGATCTTTCTCCGGCTACTCAAATCATTAAAGCTTTAGCGGATATTTTTTTTATAACACTGATTTATGTTGATTTTTCTAAGTTGAAATATTTAATTAAATAGATTGATATGTTAAGTTATTTATGTAAATAAGTCGATCTGTCAATACTTTTAGTTAAACGTGATGATCCGTAAGTCCATTTACGACCCATTTAACTCATTTGGTATATAAAACTTAATTATAACATATAAGAAGGTTTACTAAAAGGATAGACGGATGGACATGCATCATTTTTAACATTTTTAACTTAATTAGGATGTGGATAGTTTAAATATATATGAAACAATTTATGGAACTTAATAATCAATTTAATTTTTTTATATATATTAAAACCTTTTGACTTTGTATTTATAGTGTATTAAGTTAAAATATTTATAATCTATTAAGTTAAAATGAAAATGTAATATTAATATTAGTTGAACATTACTTAAAAAATAGGTTAGTAACAAATAAAATAGTTAGGACACACGATATGCTCCTTTTCACATTTTTTTTCTCGCAAATGGTGAGTGGTTTCTACTTCCTATACCGATCCTCTCTCACCCAATTAGGGGCATGTTTGGTTAAGCTTTTTGAAACAACTTATTGACTTATTGGTTTTTTGGAAAAGTCAGTATGAAGTGACTTATTGACTTATTCGCTTTTTCCCTTCACATACACCCTCATTGCCAAACATCATTTTAGAGCTTATGACTTTTCAAAAAAGCCAATAAATCGATAAGATGTTTCAAAAAGCCAGTGCCGTTCCTACGTTTTCGAAGGCCCTAATCGAACTACGAAGTGGTGGCCCTTTTGCAAAATTATCATAAGCATAATCCCTAAACAATAGATTCAAATGGGCAAATACACCCTAATTCCCTATTCAACAAACGAGGATGTGAATGTCTAACCTGAGTAAGAGCCACAAGATTAAATCGCCAACCATAAAATTAAATCTCAAAAAAAGAGTCTGAGTGCCAATGTGTTCTGAGTTCCAAGCCAGTCACAATAGTGAAAATCGCAAAACTGAGCAGAGTGAGCAGTGTGTTCCTGTTCCAAGTTCGAAATTGTAAAATCGACAAATCACAATTTCGATTAAAAGAGCAGTTGATTATTGCAGAGTGCATATAAAAGATTAACGGCTTAGAAGATTGATTCAGTGAGGATATACAGCAAATGGTTTGAAAATTGCACGCTATTAGAGGCTGTTAAACGTTAGTTACCTTGCGATGATGCAGAGTCGCTCCTGATGCCATGATTATTGCCTGGATACTTTGATTGCTCATTGCTCGATTCCATATCGTAAACTCAAACGTCTCTCAGAGACATCTCTGATGATATCGCCGCTTAGGATTCTTGGCTTCTGCACTGCTTCACACTGCAGAGAGATATGCCATTGGATTATTAGGTTTATAATTAGAGATTTGGGTCTGATCTGCTAAATTGGTGGCCCTTCAAATTAGAAAACTGGTGGCCCTTCAAATTCGGTGGCCCTAGGCTTGGGCCTAGGTTCAATAGCCTATTGGGCCTGCTCTGCAAAAAGCTTAGCCAAACATGCCCTAGAATCGGTCGGGATTTACAAATAGGGTGGTGGTCCATTGATAAAAGCAAAATCTTTAAACATATTGAGAGGGGGAGGTATTCATTTTATTTAAATTTTAGATTTGGTCTAGAATCCATAAAAGTCGTGAAAATTTGACGATATTGTTTCTTCTCATACGGAAAGAAATTGTCTAACCTTTCATGCTACGTTCATCATGCATGTTGGAGAAAAAAATATACATTGTTGTTGCTTACAAGTGGTGATCTCTTATTTTGTCTTTATATATTTTACGTTACACACGTACACAACACTCAAATATATACGTAAATACACAATATCACTATATTATCCTTGCTCCAGGAATTGCTATCGAGAGTTACCAAATCCACTTGTTACGACGACATAAGCACTTTTCAACTTGGATTATAATAGAGTTATCTTCATTTTCTATTTTTACTTTACAAATGACAAGATGTCAAATTACAAGAATACAACAACGTACCTTAGGATATGCCTTATTGATAGAAAGTTCCCTTGTTTAAGGGGTGATGGAACATAGTCTAGTTCCACCCATGAACATTAGTGTTATTTAGGGGGGGTGGTGGTGCTCCACTTTCCATCACTCACCACACCCAATCATGTTCCTGCCTCGTCATCGAACTTAGTTTCATCACTAGTGATGGATTTTAGTGGGGGTGCCCATCACTGACCACACCCAATCACACCCAACAATTTCCCTCCTCAACGGTAACTTTCATCATCTTCACGTGGTCACCACAACGCGTTGTCACCACCACGCGTGGTCACCATGAGTGGCGGCGATGTTCCACGTGTGGTCACCCAACCACCACGTTCCATCACGTAGAGCCCCCACCTCTCTAAGTGCTTATGATAGAATTAGGGGCTGGTTGTTTCGGCTCTTAATGGTTCTGACCTTTTACTGGTTCAACAATTAATGGTTCAGACTTTTTGTTTCATGAGCAGATTTCTGAATGGTTCAAACATTTTCCTGTGAATGGTTAAGCATTATATTGAGTCTAAATGGTTAAGACCTCTTATCTGAATTGGTCAGACATTTGCCTCTGAATGGTTAAGTATTATACTGGCTCTTATTGGTTCAGATCTCTTACTAGTTCAACACTTACCCTTTTAGAAGTTGCCAAACAGCCCCTTATAGTAATTAATGTCTCATTGTATTGGGGAGTTTTCTTACGTGAGAGCACCTCCAACGGGTAAATGCGAACAACCATGTGGATGACATTTGGCGTCCAAATCCTGACGAGAGCATTGGAGGCAGGGCCGGACCTGAGAATTCGTGTACCCTATTCGAGCTCCAAAAAACGTGCCATTAGGCCTTAACGAAATTGGGTATTGGGCTCAGTAAAGCTCTAAACCTAATGCCAATGAGCTAATAACTAATCTAAAGCATAAGAATAGTTTTGTAAGTGGGCTTATATTGATGTTTGTATAGATATACCCTATTAAAAAAGAATTTTTTAGATATATATATCGGTTTTTTTCTAAAAATAGCATGCCCTAGCCGGTGGTCCTCCCCGCCCACCCCCAGGGCCGGCCCTGATGAGAGGAGTCGTCCAGATGGTGTTCTTCCGGTGATGCATCCAGGTTTTCGAACATGAGAATATGAAAATGCGAGGGGGGGGGGGGGAGGAGAAAGAAGCCGACGATGGTATTTACCTGGTGCTGTCCGGATGACAGACCCATGGAGGTGCTTTAAAGGCAACAATGATATAAGAGTCTTGATACGTTTCCTATATCGTGTATTGTATTACCTTGTCTAATTAGTATTTTGAACCTTTGGAATTACCGTTAAAAAGCGAGGGACGGTTAATCATGCATCATGTGGTGGCGTTGATAGCCGAAAGACAAGGGGGTACATGCACTAATCGACTTTTGTCTCAAGTGTTGAGTGTTATGTGCCTTATGTCCAAGGCTTGATACAAAACTACTATCGAAAGGGGGGTCTCACAGTAAGCAGTCTCTTTATTTCTATGGGATAGAGGTAAAGTTGTCTACATTTTACTCTCCTCAGACTCTACCTTAGCTTTGCTATTTATGGCATTTACTGAGTATGATGATGATATTGTCTTTGCTTTACACAAAATCAACTTTGAGAGAGTATAAGAAACAACTACTTAAATATATGACAATAATTCAAATAAAAACCAAAAATAGATTGTAAAATAAGTTGTCCTGAGATAAGGAAGTCAGTTAAGTTTTTACAAGCATGTACCACACGTCTCCTAAGTTGAGTTGAATTCCTTTGATCTTAAATGACAGATCAGGTGGGCGGGCGGGTGCACCCTTAAAAAATAGTGTATTTTATAGGCTAAAATTCCGATCGCACATCTTGGAATCTTAGTTGAACACGTCGTTCGCACCCCCCGCCTCCTCATTCTTAATTGGTTACACTGAAATATGATGATAACACTAAAATCATCAGCATGTTGCGTAATATGTGGGTCTTTTTTTAGCTAGTTCAATGCATCATTGCTGAACATTTTATCGAAAACTAAGATGTATGTCACATCATAAAGTTCCTTTTGTATTGTAAAGGATCAGAATGTATGAAATATAGTATAACAAACTAAAACATATAACGATTTGGATCTGCTTTCTTATTTCTGATTGTTAATTTATACATACACATGCATGCAACATGTGTATAAAATTAAAACAAAAATACACATCCTTAAAATAAAATCATTATTTTATGGATCTATACCAGATTCAAACTTATATTGCATAAAAAACTTGGAATATGTAGTTAAAATTTAAAATAAAATCTGGAATATCACTTTATGAGGTTAACAACTTGATCTTGTCTCTACATTATTATGTTGTGTTATTCATCTTTTCTTGTTGTATAGTATAAATCCAAATCTCACATAAATTATTCAAATTAATTATCCAATTATGTGTCCAATTATGTGTCATCTTGTTTGATTTTCTGGCTTGTTTGGATGGTTATGTGTATCCGAATAAATGTGTGCACACCTAGTTCAAAGCACACATCAATAATGTCTGCCATGAGAAATAGAATTGAAAAAATTCTGTTCACATTTTCCTATTCCTCATGAGAATGACATCCATGGCTACTTGATTCCAATCATCTAATTAAGCATTTATGGCTATCTAGAAGAATGGTGAAAGAATCAAAGGAGGGTGAATGGTTTTTTATTATACCCTTATAAATAAGCAACTTTCCTATGCATAACAAGTTGTAAGTTGTGCTTTGCTCATTTTTCAAAAAAAAAACTTGAATTTTTACTTTTGACCCAAATGTTTTTACCTTTTTCATTTTTAACCATATATAATTTGTTTTTTAACTTTAACCCAAAACTTTTCATTATTTGCAATTTAACTTCACAACTTTTGTCACTTATACTTTTCATCTTTCGCAAATTTTCGTTTTACGTATAGTTCTAAATTTTTCGAGTTAATACGACGCAACGTGCATGTGTGGTTCAACGTTTTTAACTCTATTTTTCCATGTTTGACAGGTTCGTCGCAACACGCATATCCTAGGTCGAGTCAGTGTTGGTGGTCGATGACGGTTGTGTGACATTAGTACTATTTGACACACCGTTTTACGTCCCGCCGCAACGCGTGGTGTGCTTTGGGGGGTTTTCAAAGAAAAAATGGTTATGCATATGGTTATCGTAACGTTGGCTTTGGGGGTTTTCCAAAAAAATTGATTTTTTTTTACTTTTCACCCAAAAGTATTTCATAAATTACTTTTAACCTAAAACTATTTGTTTTTTTACTTTTAACCCAAAACTTTTTATCTTTTGTAATCTATTCTCATAACTTTTTTTACTTTCAAATTTGATCTTTTATAGTTTTCATTTTTCGCTTTATGTTTGGTTCTAAATTTTGTGACTTAACACATAGCAATGTGCGTCTTTGGTTTAACGTTGTTACGTTTCGTTCTAAATTTTGCGAGTTAACACGACGCAACGTGCGTGTGTGGGTGAACGTTTTTACATCGTCTATTTTTTCCCCGTTTGACAGGTTTAACATAATGTGCGGGTTCCTAGACCGACTTAGTTATAACTAAAGAATCCCCGCCGCATTGCGGCGGGTCGTAATCCTAGTTTTATAAAAATTTGTATAAGTTTTGTTGATTTTATTACAACTCAATAGAGCTCATGTATATAAATAAATAATTTAGGGATAGAAAGATGTTACTATTTGAACACAACGATGTATAATGGTTCGGGTGAATGTTAATAGATCTACTTACATTTACTCTTTAATCAGGGTTCAAGAGTTTTATTCGCTAACAAGATCTTTCTAGAATTGGTATAGATACCCCGTTGTAACTTCTCATTATACTTAGTAGTTGAAAAAAATACAAGTCCGCGCAAGTGCTTAGATTAGGGTTCCACAGGTTTAGAGCCCTCCGAATGCCTCGAGTTTTTGAAAGCTTGTTGGATGTACAAAACAAACAACGCCTTTAGCCTCGTCACGAGAGGGGGGGGGGGGGGGTTCCTGTGAACATTTTCCGACGTGAGAGTAAGGATCAGATTTTGTGAGCAGCTTACATGGGGTAAGATGCTCCTCCTATTTATAGTCGGGGTGACGAAGTGTTATTGGTGGAATGTCACTATCGGAATATTTTTGCGGTTCCCCAGATGGCATCATTAGTGGTGACTGTACTATGGGTCTGACGTGGTGGTCCCGCTCTATCATGATGGGGATATCTCCCCATGCACAACATTGTTGATTTCATATTGTGGTCTCCGGGTGACTTGTAGCTTAAGGTGTGTGAGATGACCTGAATCCGCTCAAGGTCCGGGTCCATATCTCTTCAGTAATGATCACTTTTCTCTACAAGAGAGAGAATAAAAATCATCATCCAAGGTCGATCCCACAGTCAAACTCAAAACATTGCATCGACCGTAACGGTTGTGGTGCAGTTTTCTGCTTGGAATTTCGTCCATTGTAACAGAAAGAGACTTTGTTAAATATGTCATATTTTTTCAAAATTCAACCTTAATACATTCATTATAATTTATACACGTATCTTTCATTATATAAAAGAAAGAGACTTTGTTCATTACTAACTTTGATGACCACTTCCTTAATTATCCAAACAAAATTCTTTGACTTGTTATTCAATTTGGAAAAAAAAAATGTTTAGGAGATTCCTTTCAAATTTTTTACTCTGTATTTGACATAAGGACACATGACACTCAACAATTGAGATAACGATCGATTAGTACATGTATCCCCTTTTCTTTCGGCTATCAACGTCACCACATGATCTATGATTAACCATCCTCCTCTTTTAACGTTATTTTCATGAAATTAGTAAAATAACGTTAAAATTAGTGCACTTTCACTTTTGCCACCCGAGTGCCCACACATATATACATTATATGTGCATACCGTAAGTGGGGCGTTAATATATATATATATATATATATATGGGATCCTAAGAGAGGTCCACCCTATTTGAGAAACTTGAGAACCATTCTGTACCACACATTTTCCCTAAGCAAAAAATGCAAAAAAAAAAAGGGTAAAAAAATGCAAAAAAATTTTTGTTGGAAAAAACAGAGCTTTTTCTTTAAGGTTTTTTTTAGGGATCTATACACATGTGTATATTGTTAATCTTTCAACTATACATATGTTTATATTACCAAGAATACCACTTTGTTATCAATCCATAGGGCTGTTCAAATTGCTCGGTGCTAGACGCTTGTTCGATGCTCGCTCGAAAAATGCTCGGAATTTGCTCGTTCGATTCAGCTCGATTGAAAAAAACGCTCGGTTCAGATTGGTTCGGTTTGTAAACGAACCGAGCACGAGCAAAGGTCCGCTCAGTTCGGTTCGGATCAGTTTGCTCGCTTTATTTTTAATATGTATATGTGCGTATGTGTCATTTTTTATGAAATGACTAGAGGTTAACATTAACAATGTTTCATTTAAGATCCAAATAGAGCTCATTTAAGTAATCTGAACTGAAGTTCAATACCAATAGTCGATTGTCCAATACTTAAATGTCCATTTGAGTAATTGAGTCAAAATTTCAATTACTGAAATGTGAAGTGCCGATCAATACTCAAGTCACAACCCGCCATTCGATCCAGATGTACAAGATCCGAATCAACACCCCCCCCCCCCATTGGCCATCGTTATTCGATTTCTCCATCTCCACTTGCCAAGACGCCAACCCGCCAAGGTTTATGCTTCAATCGGTTCATTCATTGTCAAATTTTTGATAGAACAAGGGTATGCTTCAATCGGTCGACGATTTATCTTCCCGATCATTTAATCTCGATAGAATTAGTTGAGTGTTTTCGTATTCCTTTTTATTTGTTAAATTTTCTACTTGTGTTCTAATTGGACGAAATTTCACTTTATTTTGATAACTAGCACCCCGTCGTCACTTTCCTTTTTTGTTATGTGACGCTCAATACTCGCTCGATGCTCGTTCGAAAAATGCTCGGATCGAAAGTCGCTAGCTCGACTTTGCCTCGGTTTATGAAATGCTCGGTTCGATTCGGTTTATAAACGAATTGAGAATGAGCAAAGGTCTGGTCAGTTCGGTTTAGCTCGTGAACAGCCCTATCAATCCATGCATTGAGACACAAATTCCAACACAAGAATCATGTGGAAATCTTCCAATCCATGCATTGAGACACAAATTCCAACACAAGAATCATGTGGAAATCTTCCACTTCCATAACGACAATGATCAATAGTTCAATACACCCACATAAAATATTGTTGCCCATATAAACTTTCGAGGAAGATTTTAATGTAGTGGTTCCCTTGCAATTTTGATGTTTTATTTTGGGTATATTTGGTAAAAGTAGCTGTTGGCTGGTAGCTGGTGGCTGAAAGATGTTAGCTGGTAGCTAGTAGTTGTAACTTTTTAGATATATTTGGTATTTGGCACAGTAGCTGCGGGAACTTTTAATAAAATGTATAAAATGACCAAAATGGACATAACTAAAAATTTAAAACATTTTTTCATTAAAAAGTTCATTATCTTTAGAGATTAAAAAAATCATTTTTTCCCTAAAAGCTTGTAGCTCCTTCTAAACGCTACTAGCAGGAACGTTCAACGAAAAGCTTCAAACTCCTAACCTAAAAGCCAGGGGCGGATGTACCTTATGAGAAGGGGTAGCGCTCCGGCTGTAGTGTAAATTCTAGAAAAACTTGACATTTTTTTAACCTTTTTTCGATTTCGTTACCCCTTTCTTTTAAGACGTTACCCCTATGAAGGTTTTCTAGATCCGCCACTGCTAAAAGCTTCAAGATCCTTCAACCAAACAATGGTTTTTATTGAATTATGGTTTTTTTTTAAAGCTTAAAATTAGAAGCTTCTAAAAGCTTCATGTCAAACATACCGTTTGACTTAAAATGAAGGCGCATGTAAAAAAGTTTATCTTTGGTGAAGGGGAAATAAGACAAAAAACCATCACATGAGCTATTAAAAGCTTGTGGTGCCATTGATGAGTGCATTGGTCCTCAAAGGTACATTGCATATAAGACTTGTGTTGTGACATCAAGTAGTTGTAAATTTATTTCACTTCTTTAAGGGGCTTCACAAAGCCTGTGGCTATGTTTCCCATCAAGGGTGTTCCTCATGTTAGAATAAAGACAAAGGGTAAGGTGTGGTATTATTATGTGTTACCCTGCCCTCAAATTTAGGTGATTTCAGTCTTGCAAAGATTTTGTAAAAATATGTTTACACTTTTATTTTTTAATTTGTTTTTGGATTGAGAAACCATGTTATTTCTCCTTGGTAGAACTATATTCTTTCAACTCACCATCAACGGAATATGATATTTGAAACTCTTAGACCATATGTAGTGGGGTTTGAACTTTAAGACTCACCTTCGGACATTATCTGGCAGGTGACGTCCTAGTCAGCAAGGGATATTATGGGGCTTGAAGTTCAAAAGTGGTGTAGTGGTATAATGCGTCATAATACCCTTGCAAATGATAGGCGTTTAAATGTGTGTATCGTGTGGATGTTACGGGTTCATTTTATGCATGGTCATTCTAGTATTTCGGGTGATTTATCAAACCAAACGATAGCCGTTTAAATTCATATCATATTGTGTGGGTTCTACCGGTTTACCAAAACTTTACTAGATTGATTCCAAACATAAAAAAGACACTTTGGAAACCAACATTATAAGACCTAATAGATCAAAGGAGAGGCAACAAGAAGACATTCATCACATATTGACAAACGCCGACAAAATAGAAGAAAAGTAACTACGATGGAACAACCACTATAAAAAAGCAGACAACAACGTAAGGTTGGAATCAAAACTTTGAGAATAACATTAAGAGAGAGACATGAACAAATATGCACACACACATATCTGTTCAAACATAACCCCAAACACAACAACATAGTCCACTTTATGAAAAGTAGTACCAACTTCAAAACAAATGAATACAAACAGTTTTTTTTTTAACGACAAATTTGGATCACTGACAGACAATTGAAGTATTATTGTGTCACCAGTGGAACCACCCGATCATATCCATATTCACTAGGCAATAATACATGTACACCAATTTAGAAGGAAACCCAATAAATTTAGAAAAAAAACCTCCTTGTAAAAATCAAACTCAGGACCCTATGGTCCCTAAGTATTGGTCCACCTCCAAAATGTCACTAGGCTATAACACACAAATACAAACATATATCAAATGTAAATATAAGATTGAATGCAAGTAATTTAACTTTTAACCCACCAACCAATCAAAACAAGATGTTAAAACCAAAAACTATAATTTAAAAACTAAAAACAAAAGTTAAATACCATTTTAGTCTCCATGGTTTGGGTCATTTTATCAGTTTAGTCCAAATGTTTCATTTTTCACCTGCTGGTCAAAAAAGGTTTCACCGTTGCCATTTTAGTCCACTGGGTTAGCTTCATCTATTTTTTATGTTGATGAGAAGGTCAATTCGGTCATTCTATAAGTAATTCTGTTAACTAGAAGGGCAATTCAGCCATATAAAAGGACCGAATTGCCCTTCTCGTTAACAGAAAAAATTGATGGGTTAACATTCAGCCATATAAAATGTCCGAATTGTCCTTCTCGTTAACAGAAAAAATGGATGAAGTTAACCAAGTGGACAAAAAAGGCAACAATTAAACCTTTTTAATCCCAAAAACGAAAAATGAAACCTTCAAACTAAACTAAAAAAATGGCTAAAACCAAAGAGGCTAAAACCACATTACCTTATAAACTTAAAGTACAAAGTCGGTGGCATACGCCACCGACATGCACATGCCATTTCCTTTTTTCACTCAAATAAATGCATATGCCATTTTCCTTTTTCATACAATACTTTGAGTAAAATACATTTAGGCCCCTTGCTTTTAGTTTTTTTAAATTGCGTTTTGAGTCCATTTTCACATTTTCTCTTTTCACCCATACTTTGAGTAAAATACATTTTGACCCCTTGCTTTTAGTTTTATTAAATTGTGTTTTGAGTCTTTTTCCTTTTCAAGTTAAACTTCATGCATATGCCATTTTCCTTTTTCACACAATACTTTGAGCAAAATACATTTAGGCCCCTTGCTTTTAGTTTTTTTAAATTGCGTTTTGAGTCCATTTTGACATTTTCTCTTTTCACCCATACTTTGAGTAAAATACATTTTGACCCCTTGCTTTTAGTTTTGTTAAATTGCGTTTTGAGTCTTTTTCCTTTTCAAGTTAAACTTCAGTTTTTCACCCATACTTTGAGTAAAATACATTTTGGCCATTTGCTTTTAGTTTTGTTAAATTGTGTTTTTGAGTCCATTTCCTTTCCAAGTTAAACTTCAATTATATTGCAATATTAGACCATTGAGGTTTAATCTCAAAAGTTTATAATGTTTCAACTTTATCGTTGTACCGTATATCTATACATTTTTAGCTTATTGCTTTCTTTAATTATTTTCGTTCGCTAATTTCTTTTTTTAAAAAACTAAACGTTTGGATTCAACCATACATTGAGTTGAACTAAATACGTCAAGACATGCGATTTCATATGGTTTGCGCATGACATAGCGCTTGGACTAATCTGTTTGCAACGTGCCTACGATGCATTGCCCGTGGATTGCATTATGAATATTAAAATTTATGTGTCGGTATAAATTCGAGTTGGTATACGTTTCGATGTAAACTTTTTTGGGGAACAAGTCAGGTCAAATATATTTGGTTTTTGATTGTTTTATGTACGTTTTCTAATTCTACGTTTCGACCCTACCGCAACACGCTAAGGATATAATTTTTTCCGTTGATATGAATATCACTTTTGATTACACGTGTTAGTTTTCCCTTAATACACATTTTATGCTTTTTGTACGTTTCCTATGTATGAGTCGGGTCACATATAAATACGATATACTTTACTTTTTTATCCAGCTACAATGCTATTGAATTAAATTGGATACATCAAAATGTGTGTTTTCATATGTTTAATGCATTACATAACGCTTCGACTAATCTATTCGATGTTTGCAATGTACTTGCGCCGCAACGCGCGCAGGTTTCCCAGCCCCCATACGTTCACGATGTTGCAATTGTAGCCCCTTGACTTTGGTATATTCAAAAGTTTCATAAAATGACAAATTTAGTCCCTAAACCTTCTACTTTCGATTTCCAAAACCACAACCTCATCTTTCAAACTTTGCTAGCACCAACCCTCTACTTTGGTTTTCCACCATCACCCCTTATATCTTACACAGTTACGCCACCAACCCTTTTCTTTTACATTTCCACCAACACCCCCTCATCTTTTACACATTTCCGTCACCACCCTTACCCCTTGCACTATTACTCCATTTTTACACCCGCCAAACTTTAAAAAATTTGCAATTGTAACCCCTAGACTACAACTCCTACTTTTACAAATGACAATGCATTGTGTTTTTCGAAATGTCTTTGACATTGTTTTGTACACTTTGTGTCTACCTTTATGATTTACAATTTTTTTTTGTAATTGTCTTTTACGCACTGGGTTTTATGAATCATGTTTTTTCTTACTATATGTTTCCACCCGTCGTGCGCCGCCGCAACGCGCGGCAGGCAAAATACTAGTTTAACTCAAAAACAAAAGAACCCAAAAAGAGAAGATATAAAATAGGTGGTTTGGGGCAAATGGTGCTAACTTTTATACCAAAAGAAGAACAAACACCCATTCACCTACACCTGCCACGTACCCTCATTCCCAACGTGTCACCATCTTTTGACGTAGGAAACCACTGTCAACATCCACCATTATCCACCATAAATACTCTTCTTCTCCCACCCACTATGGTCATCACCACACAAAACATGACTCAACAACATACCATTCATGATCATCCACCAAACCTCCAATCTTCATTCCCAATTCACCTACAATTCATAGACATATGTTACAAAGTAAAAACGGACAACAACAATACCAATGGTCTTCTTAAACACATGTTCAAACAAGGTTCAAATGCGGATCGTAACACGATCCGCGAGCGGGTTATCCTGGCCGGGATAACCGGGATGGTTAACCCGGGTGAGGTTCTAGCGGTTTTGGGCCCGTCTGGAAGCGGGAAGTCTACGCTTCTTAACGCGCTTGCTGGGCGGCTTCCGGAGCAGTGTTTTAGTGGGAAAGTGGTTGCTAATGGTGCGAAAATGACCAGGTCGGTGCTTAAACGAACCGGATTTGTAACGCAAGACGATGTTTTGTACCCGCATCTTACGGTTCGGGAGACGTTGATCTTTTGCGCGCTTCTTCGGTTACCCAAGAGTTTGTCTAGGAGGGAGAAGATGGAGGTGGCGGATTCGGTTATTGCGGAGTTGGGGTTGTGTAAATGCGCGGATACGATAATTGGGAATACGTTTATACGTGGAGTTTCAGGTGGGCATTGACGGATCTACATAGACTGTCATATTATGGTTGTGCTAAACGTACCTCTCTCTTTTTCTTTTTACCCGTGTTTGTTATTCAACTTGTTAGTCAATTTTCGAAAAAGAAAGTTTTTTTTGGGGGTGGGGGGAGGGTAAAAAAATTTAACATCACTAATATTTAAAAAAAAAAAAAAAAAAAAAAAAACTCTTTATTTGATAATTTTTACTGAGGTGTACGGTAAATTTTTAAAAAGAGTACGTTTAGCTGACCTTTTTAATGCTGTAATTTATATTTCCTGAAGTAAATTTCTGGATCTGTCACTGCAGGCGGGGAAAGAAAGCGGGTGAGCATAGGACACGAGATGTTGGTAAACCCTAGCTTGTTGATCTTAGACGAACCGACTTCGGGTTTGGACTCAACAGCGGCACACAAACTGATGTCCACTCTGGGCGGGTTGGCGCACCAGAAAGGGAAGACGGTGGTGACGTCAGTGCACCAACCGTCTAGCAGGGTGTTTCAAACGTTCGATACGGTGCTAGTGTTGTCGGAAGGAAGGTGCATTTACTTCGGAAAAGGGTCCGAAGCTATGTCGTATTTCGAGTCGGTGGATTTCCGGCCATCTTTTCCGATGAATCCTGCTGATTTCCTGCTTGATCTTGCAAATGGTACGTTTTATTATTATTATTTCATCTAGTTATATTTTTGTTGACTTTTATTAAAGGTTTGTTGACTTAATAAGTATGTCTAGTCAAAGTACATTTATTGTGTCGTCCAAACTTCAAACAACCGTTGGTGGCTATCAAGTGAAATGAAATGAAATGGCCACTAGATTTTTTTTTTTTTTTTTTTTTTGAAAATTACTTTCATTCACAAATGTCCACTAGATTAGTAACGCCAAAAGTGTATATATCAAAATTAATGTTATGCCTCCTCAAATCTTGACTTGATGAGTATACTCAATAATATGAGTTATTAATCATAATTATTATATCCGGTTGGACCACTAAAAACCGAAGCAAATCAAATTGGTCGGTTCAGCTGGTTTAAATTGAGGATACGGTCGGATAAGCTGGTTAAACAGTTCGGTTTTAAGGCCATCTGTAGTCATAAAGCCTTTTGTCGGGCGTTATGCGACAAGTGGCGAAACGCGTAAGAGATGGGTTTTATGGGGCTTTATATAACTTGAGTGCGTAGTGGGGATATATATGTGTGTGAGTGGGGAAGAATGGGCAACGCGGTGAAAATTTTCGTGAGGAGGAGAGATTTTCAGCACATGGCGCCCCCTGTAATGGTGTTCAGGGGTGCCATGGGGCGGTATACTTGAGTTTGGCGTGATGTAGCGCTGCAGTACAGGTAGGCTAAGTGCTTGATAGTTTAATTGTCCGTCTTATGGTTTCGAGCTTTAACATGTATTATGTATTTACGTGTATGATATTATCATTTATTATATATATGTATTAAGACCTTTATAATTTTTGAAAAAGTTAATCAAAAGTAACTTTTTTTAAATAAATAAAAAACGGATTAACCCATTTAAGTTGGTCACTTAATATGTATTATGTATTTACGTTTATGATATTATCGTTTATTATATATGTATAAGTATATGATATGATAATATCATAAATTATTACCACCTTTATAAATTTTGAAAAAGTTAATAGAAAGTAACTTTTTTTAAATGAATAAAAAACGGGTTAATCCATTAAATTTGTTAAAACGTTTGATTGGTCTATCTAACCTAGCTGGTTTAATTTGTCGTTTTTTAAACTGTAATTATGGTTTTAACTCATGATTTCGGCTGGTTTAATTTGTCGTTTTTTAAATTGTAATTATGGTTTTAACTCATGATTTCGGCTAAAAGCAGTCGAATCGGACCGTCTAATTGTGTCATATCTAATGTTATAGAATAACAATAAAAAAAATTCTAAATCTGATTAAGTATCTTTAACAATCATAATATAATTCTACATGTGAAAACATTTAGAATTATGAGTATTTTTATACTCCTTAAGTTTTTTTTTTTAATCGTTTTGTGTAAGAAATCAAATTAATATTCGATTATCTGTAAATCTGAAAATTTTCGTGAGGAGGAGAGATTTTCAGCACATAGCGTCCCCTGTAATGGTGTTCAGGGGCGCCATGGGGCGGTATACTTGAGTTTGGCGTGATGTAGCGCTGCAGTACAGGTAGGCTAAGTGCTTGATAGTTTAATTGTCCGTCTTATGGTTTCGAGCTTTAACATGTATTATGTATTTACGTGTATGATATTATCATTTATTATATATATGTATTAAGACCTTTATAATTTTTGAAGAAGTTAATCAAAAGTAACTTTTTTTAAATAAATAAAAAACGGATTAACCCATTTAAGTTGGTCACTTAATATGTATTATGTATTTACGTTTATGATATTATCGTTTATTATATATGTATAAGTATATGATATGATAATATCATAAATTATTACCACCTTTATAAATTTTGAAAAAGTTAATAGAAAGTAACTTTTTTTAAATGAATAAAAAACGGGTTAATCCATTAAATTTGTTAAAACGTTTGATTGGTCTATCTAACCTAGCTGGTTTAATTTGTCGTTTTTTAAACTGTAATTATGGTTTTAACTCATGATTTCGGCTGGTTTAATTTGTCGTTTTTTAAATTGTAATTATGGTTTTAACTCATGATTTCGGCTAAAAGCAGTCGAATCGGACCGTCTAATTGTGTCATATCTAATGTTATAGAATAACAATAAAAAAAATTCTAAATCTGATTAAGTATCTTTAACAATCATAATATAATTCTACATGTGAAAACATTTAGAATTATGAGTATTTTTATACTCCTTAAGTTTTTTTTTTTAATCGTTTTGTGTAAGAAATCAAATTAATATTCGATTATCTGTAAATCTGAAAATTTTCGTGAGGAGGAGAGATTTTCAGCACATAGCGTCCCCTGTAATGGTGTTCAGGGGCGCCATGGGGCGGTATACTTGAGTTTGGCGTGATGTAGCGCTGCAGTACAGGTAGGCTAAGTGCTTGATAGTTTAATTGTCCGTCTTATGGTTTCGAGCTTTAACATGTATTATGTATTTACGTGTATGATATTATCATTTATTATATATATGTATTAAGACCTTTATAATTTTTGAAGAAGTTAATCAAAAGTAACTTTTTTTAAATAAATAAAAAACGGATTAACCCATTTAAGTTGGTCACTTAATATGTATTATGTATTTACGTTTATGATATTATCGTTTATTATATATGTATAAGTATATGATATGATAATATCATAAATTATTACCACCTTTATAAATTTTGAAAAAGTTAATAGAAAGTAACTTTTTTTAAATGAATAAAAAACGGGTTAATCCATTAAATTTGTTAAAACGTTTGATTGGTCTATCTAACCTAGCTGGTTTAATTTGTCGTTTTTTAAACTGTAATTATGGTTTTAACTCATGATTTCGGCTGGTTTAATTTGTCGTTTTTTAAATTGTAATTATGGTTTTAACTCATGATTTCGGCTAAAAGCAGTCGAATCGGACCGTCTAATTGTGTCATATCTAATGTTATAGAATAACAATAAAAAAAATTCTAAATCTGATTAAGTATCTTTAACAATCATAATATAATTCTACATGTGAAAACATTTAGAATTATGAGTATTTTTATACTCCTTAAGTTTTTTTTTTTAATCGTTTTGTGTAAGAAATCAAATTAATATTCGATTATCTGTAAATCTAAACTAATCTGAAACTTTTTGAGTAATTATGCTTATATATACTTAGCTGGCCGATCCATTATTGTAAGAATTAATACCTAAAATGTCTCAATCAATAAAAATAATATCAAAATATTGTATTTATATGTTTATATTTATTATTGAGAAGAATATAATGAGTCTATAGTCCAAGGATCAACTTGCCAACCATATGTGCGCCCACGAAAAAAAAGGTTGTGATATAGATACATGCACATGATATTTTGTAAATATTTATTATAAAAATGTTGGATTTTTATTTTTGTAAAATATATTTTGTAACTAATTTAATCAGTAAAAGATGGATTGCTAATTATTTATATTTAATTAGTGGTAAGGCGGTGGTGGAGGCATTTAACTATAATATTTGGTTGGTTAAATATCTAGTAAAATTAGTTTGAAAAATCACATGTCACTTTAATTATTATTTATGAGTGTGAGCCTATGGTATTCACAAGCCATGCATACTAAAATACAATACATGCTAAACTAGTTGTGGAAAGATATTTTAGTTATCTTTAGAATTTAGACCAATAAGATTAAGATATATTTAAGGTTAAATGTCATTTTAGTCACTGTGGTTTGGGTCATTTTAGCAGTTTAGTTCAAAAGTTTCATTTTTCGCATATGGATCCAAAAGTGTTTCACCGTTGTCATTTTTGTCCACTAAGTTAACTTCATCCATTATTTTTGTTAACGAGAAGTGCAATTCGATCATTTTATATGGCCGAATTGCCATTCTAGTTAACAGAATTATATATATAATAACTGAATTGCCCTTCTTGTTAACAGAAAAAATAGTTTAAGTTAACATAGTGGACTAAAATGGCAACGATTAAACCTTTTTTGACGCACATGCAAAAAATGAAACATTTGGACTAAACTCGCAAAATAGCCCAAACCACAGAGACTAAAATGACATTTAATTAATTTAAGAACTAGTTGTGGAAAGACATTTTAGTTATTTCTAAGAATTTAGACCAAAAAATCATAATAGTAATATTTTTATTTATTTATACTGTGGTCAAGTAATACAATGGTTTTATCATTATTATAGTTATAGTTATAGTTATAAACTTATAATGAAATATGCGAATAAATTTTGTATATACAGTTTATGTTCCCATCTCAAATTGAAAATTACGTTATTATTTTATAAAATAATCTAAAAATGTGAAAAGTCGATACTTGAACTTAATAATAATTTAAGTACTACAAGTTTTATATTTCAACAAATTTCCTTATAATAATTTTATATAGTTTGTAAAATTCTATTTTTGGTGCTAGTGTGACCGATCACGTAGCATGCCACGTGGCATTATGATAACGGGACACGTGTTGATCTGGGTCTTGAAGGAAACACACTTGCATCTATTTATATAGGTTTGTTGGCTCCCAAAGCCGTCAACTCGTCAAGATTTAGATTTATAGCCTGAAATATCGTTTGAGGTTTATCCATTCATAAGAAACTTGTTACGAAATACATTGATGGTGGTAATGAAGTTTAGAACCAGGTCTTTCTGAACGTTATCAGTTTGAAACCGAGCCGAATCAGGTTTTACCACAGTGGGTCTTCGGGCAGGCGGGTTCTCTCTGGAACTGGTGGCTTGGGTATGCATCCAACTCTGACCGTTATGGAGGAGGAGATGTATTTGCTCGATTGAAGACATCCTAAGATGCTTACCCAATGATTTAGTTAGTCATTCAAAAAACAAAGATTCAAAGCCTAATATGCTAGGGATGAGATCAGTATCACTTATAAACCGAACCGGTAACATATCCTGTATATAGTGAGTGTAAAATAATATAATATTTCTTAACGTGATTATGTGTTTTTGTTCATGCATGATTAGGGTGACTTTTATAACATGTGTGATTTAATATCGTACGTAACAGGTTAACAAGTAGCTGTAAAACCCGAAAAAAATACACATTTACATAATTATGTCATTAACCTTCTTGTTTTTAATTGTTTAAGTTTGAAATACATACATTGAAATATGCTCTAAATCAAATTCTATACTTTTCTGTCACAAAGGTCAATTTAACTTGCCATTATCATGATTTGGAAAGGGCATCTTTTCCAAAAAAGGAACTATAGCAATAATAATAGGACATGTCACTAATAAAGTAATTAATAATTATTATTTTCTTATAATTTTGTAGTGGGGAATAAAGTTTTTCAGTACCTTTATCCATTTTAAAAAGTTCAAAGATTCCACGTTTATATAATTTTATGTTATATTTATTTCGTATATAAAATAATAAATTTAAATTAAATATACTAAACACATTAAAATCTTTTTTTTAGATCTTAGTATTATTATTATCGATATAATAATCTTCTTAATAAAAAAAACCATCACATGTTGTTTACTTGTAAAAACAGCCTATTTTTGTCCAATCGCAATATCACATGTTATGATCATAGTGTCAATAATACTATAAAAAGTGAAGCACTTTTGTCTATTGAGATAATAAAGTGGTTCATGGTGGGTGGTGGCCATTTGCCTCATTAGCGACTATTCGAGTGCATTTCTACTTTACAACACCAACATTATACCACCTTTTCTTTACCACGAAAGGCCTTTAGCGCGACCGTAAAAAAACTGGTCGTAAAAGGCCTATATTGACCAAGTTGTGACCGTTTAGGGGATCGCAGATGCCTGTTTTGTGTAGTAGTTTATACCGGATTTTGTTTAATTTGTGACAGGCGTGTGGCAACAAGACAATGTAACTGAAAAAGAGAGGCCAAACATAAAGCAGACTTTGATATCGGCTTACAACGATTTGCTAGCGTCAAAAGTAAAGGACGCGTGCTCGGATTCAGCTTCGGAAGGTCTTACGCCTGTAAAGAGTCTAGAGCCGAAGGAGTACATAACTAAATGCGAGAACGGAGTCAACACGTGGTTCAATCAGTTCACCATTCTCATCCAACGAAGCCTAAAGGAGCGAAAACACGAGACCTTCAACCCTCTTCGTGTCTTCCAAGTAATTGCAGCCTCGTTGTTAGCCGGTTTCATGTGGTGGCATTCGGACTTTAGGGATATCCAAGATCGACTCGGTCTCCTATTCTTCTTTACCATCTTTTGGGGCGTGTTTCCATCGTTCAACTCAGTGTTCGCGTTCCCTCAAGACCGAGCAGTCTTCACAAAAGAACAAGCTTCCGGGATGTACTCGCTATCCTCGTATTTCATGGCAAGAATAGTCGGAGACGCACCCATGGAACTCATTTTACCAACCATGTTCCTCTCCATAACCTATTGGATGTGTGGGCTAAAACCTGAACTTGGTGCCTTCATCTTGACCTTGTTGATCTTGTTAGCATATGTTCTAGTTTCCCAAGGGCTCGGGTTCGCAGTTGGTGCTATTATAATGGATGCTAAGCAAGCATCTACGGTAGTAACCGTGACAATGCTCGCATTCGTTCTAACCGGGGGGTACTATGTGCATAAAGTGCCCATTTTCATTGCTTGGATGAAATACATATCTACAACATTTTACACTTACAAGTTACTAATCCGTGTCCAATATGGACAAGGGCGAGACATATGGTATTTGTTGGGTTGTTTTCAATATCGTGATAGACACGCGAGCTGTAAGTTCATCGAAGATGATATTGAAGGTCAAATATCGACTGCTTCATGCATAGGAGTTTTGCTCATTATGTTCTTCGGTTATAGATTATTGGCGTACCTTGCCCTAAGGCGAATGAAGGCATGAGTCAAGTTTTAGTGTAACTTTGTTTTGTGACAGCTGAATCAGCGCGATAGTAGGAGAACGCACCCAAGATGTTGCGATTAACGAATTCAAGAAAACATTACTTAAATAAATGTAAAGTCTTCTATTTTTTTACCTCTTTTTCCATTTGTAGAACTTTGTAACGTAGCATACACGTCACAACAAAATGGTGTTGTCTAATAGACATCCGATAACATGTTTACGGACATGGTTCGAGCTATGATGAGACACAAGATCCCTTATTTGAATTGTATGTTTCTTTGGCCTGCCAAAGAGACATGTAACATTTAATTGCTAAAATCATTATCTTCAAACATGAAAAATGAAAATTTTACATTTGTAGAATATTTTTAGAACTAACTCATATGTACTAATCTACTTCTACTATGGGATTATACACTTAATCATTCAAGGGTTACAACTGAACAAATGGTCACTAGGTTATTTGTTTACTTTTATATACTTTTTTTATGCTTTTGATTATTTAAAAACTAGACCTATTATTATTAATAGAGTAAAGTAGTAAACTGCCAAAATGGTCCTTGAGGTTTAATTACTTTTGCTACTTTAGTCCAAAACTCAAACATTTTGAATCTGGGTTCCTGTGTTTTCAATTTTGTTGTCATTTTCATCTAAAAGCAAAATTTTGTCAGATTTTTTAGTTAACATCCAGTTTTTTTTCCCTTTTCCTCCCATTTAATAAAGGGCAAAATGGTCAGATTTTTTTTAATTTGTTATAATAACACGTTAAAAGACTATTTTGTCTTTCATTAAAAGGGAGAAAGAAGACAAAAAAAAATTGGATGTTAACTAAAAAGCAGACCAAATTTTGATTTTAGATGAAAATGACAACAAAATTGAAACCGCAGAGACCCAGATTTAAAAGGTTTGAGTTTTGGACTAAAGTGACAAAAGTCACCAAATCTCAGGGACCATTTTAGCAGTTTACTCTTATTAATAAAATCAATAGTTTATTTAGAGTTAATTGCCAAAATCGTCCCTGAGGTTTGGGCAGGTTTGTCATTTTCGTCCAAAATGTCACTTTTGTATCAAATTGCCCCCGACGTTTGTAACTTTTTGCCATTTTTATCCAAACCACTAACTTAGTTTATTTTTTCTATTAAGTTGAGGATATTTGGATGAAAATCGCAAATATAAAACCACAGGGATGATTTTGGCAATTTACTCAAACTCTTTTAAATTTCTTTACTTTAATTAATTTTGTTACATATATAATAAAAAAGAATATACATGGAGTTTTTAGAAAAAAAAAATTAATAGATTTGTCACATAATTTTTATAAATTTTCATCCAACCACTAACTAAGTTAATTTTTCTATTAAGGCGAAGGATGTTTTAAATTTTATAAATTAAGACAAAAATTAATTTACAGCTTCTTTATATAAATTAGTTTTATAAATATGTAACGTTTTACAATTTTTTTTCTATCTATACAACTGATAAATACTAAAAGTTGTAATCGATTGTTATGTGTTGCACACCAATGACGTTTTATCTTTATAAAACTGATTTATATAAAGAAGCTGAAAATTAATTTTTGTCTTAATTTATAAAATTTAAAACATCATTCACCTTAACAGAAAAAATAAACTGAGTTAGTGATTTGGATGAAAATTTATAAAAATTATGTGACAAACTATTATTTTTTTTTCTAAAAACTCCATGTATATTCTTTTTTTATTATATATGTAACAAAAATAATTAAATAAAAGAAATTAAAAACGGTTTAAGTAAATTGCCAAAATCGTCCCTGTGGTTTTATATTTGCCAGTTTCATCCAAATATCCTCAACTTAACAGAAAAAATAAACTAAGTTAGTGGTTTGGATGAAAATGACAAAAAGTTACAAACGTTGGGGGCAATTTGATACAAAAGTGTAATTTCGGACGAAAATGACAAACGTACTCAAATCTCAGGGACAATTTTGGCAATTAACTCTTTATAATAATTTGTTCTTCACTTACTGAAATCAATCAAAATAGGTGTCTAGTTACTACATTTGGATTAATTAAGCGCAATTTCTCGAATTCCAGCCTAATATTATATTACATTACATTACAATATTACATAAAGAGTAAACTGCTAAAATGGTCTCTGAGATTTGGTGACTTTTGGCACTTTAGTCCAAAACTCAAACCTTTTAAATCTAGGTCACTGCGGTTTCAATTTTGTTGTCATTTTCATCCAAAATCAAATTTTGGTCAGATTTTTTAGTTAACATCCAGCTTTTTTGTCTTTTTTTCTCCCTTTTAATGAAGGGCAAAATAGTCTTTTAACATGTTATTATAACAAATTAAAAAAATCTGACCGCTTTGACCTTCATTAAATGGGAGGAAAAAGACAAAAAAGCTAGATGTTAACTAAAAAATCTGACAAGATTTTGCTTTTGGATGAAAATGGCAACAAAATTGAAACCACAGTGACCCAGATTCAAAAGGTTTGAGTTTTGGACTAAAGTGGTAAAAGTAATCAAACCTCAGGGACTATTTTAACAATTTACTCTTACATAAAAGTGTAAAATTTCCAAAGTTGGGTACATTGATAAATAATAATTTTAATATAAATTCACACAATTACAACACATGCAATGTCAAAATACAACACAAGCGAAGCTATTATTTCAGAAAATTACAAAAGTAACATTTTAGATAAAACTTACGTGTAGTATGCTAATTATATAATGTCATTGCCGTTAAAAAAAGAGATAAAAATTACGTTTCCTTTGATTTCATTTCTTTAGGTTTTGTTGATATCTCAACCTCATGATATGGTGCAATTGTTGCAAGGGTATTCATGGACAACTTGCAAGGGCATGAGATAGGGGTGAGGAGGATAATGATACTCAAATGGCACTGGTATCATAATTTCCTTTGGCTCTTTTGGTAGGGTTGCGGGTTTGTCCGGTTTCTTGTTTTCAATCACACCAACACTTACTAGCTCTGTGCAGCCAATTTTTTTTCTTAGCGAGCGAGCCAGTTCAACCGGATCAATCTCTTCTCCGGTCACTGCTATCTGCTCTTTGTCCGGTCCCACAATAGCCACTGATTCTACCCCTGTATCCAATTTCAAATCTAGTTTCAGTAAATACTATAACCAATGTTTTTATAACAGACCAGTCACTCCAACAGTGAGAATGGTTGTAATGACATCATCGACAATAATTTCAGATATATTTATTTATTTATGTATACAGGGTCGGCCCAAGCATAAGTGAAAACAAACTAGGGCTTTGGCCATCAAATTTTTAGGGCCTCGTTCTAGAAACAACTAAAAAGTATAACGTGTATATTAAATTTGTTTTGACTATCATGAAAACTAATTTGTTTGTAGTATGGTGGTAAAATTGTCTTCTTTTCCCACATAAGCCCTGGTTAGAATCCCACCCTTCACTAGCTTTGGCATATTTTTTTTTAATTCTCGTGTTTATGCATTAAAGGCCTTAAATTCTAGCCACCACTGGAAATTTGGAACAGTTCACAATTTTTTTTTTTTTTTTTTTTTTTTGTCATGTACTCATCTATCCAAGTTTCAATAATAAATTCATTATATTTTAGTTAAAAGCATTGGTTTTTTCATCTGTTCAAGTTTCAATAACAAATTCATGAATATTTTAGCCGTATATTGCTACTTTTATAGTAGAACGTTACTTTAACAAATATTAATATTGTTTGTGTTAATTATAAAGAACAATAATAAAAAAATGTATGAAAATGTATCAAGAGAACATTTATATGTAGCCGGTTAAACCTATGTTCCTCGTAGACTATAGCATATTTACATCAAGCAATTTGAATAAAGTAAATAATAAAGTCTCTAAATACCTCTAAGTTTCTTCATACCTAGTAATATTATACAAAGAAATACTCTTAGCTTCCTCAGTGTTTTTCATGTGCTACAAGTCTTAGCCTATCATATTCTAATAACTTTATTTGACGAAAAACCACTTAGTTTATAAATTCATTAGTAAACCCAAAATAAAAGTGAATAAGGGGCATCGGTTTTTTATTTCCCTTTGGGCCTCCAAATTGGTTGAACCGGCCCTGTGTGTATATAAGTAATAATTTAAAACAAAATATAGAACTACTTCATGTTTTGACAAAATATGAAGTCAGGAAGGGTGGTTTAAAGTAGCTAAAAAGCTTTTGAGCATCTTACCAGGAGTGTTAGCAGCGATCTCCATAGCCTTGCGAGTCTTCTTCTCGTTTTTCATCAATAATTTCATCACAATCTTTTTCTGGAAAAAAAAAAAAAAGCAATGAATTACATAGATTGTGGTCAAAGAAATGTGGAAAATAGATTCAAATTTGTATAAAGCAAGTAGAGAGAATATGAAACTGACCGAGAAATTGTGATTATAATAAGTTGCACTTTGCTACATGAAGCTAACTATGTCTTAATACTACTAAGAGTTAACTTTCGTTTTGCTTTCTGTGATTTGGTCATTTTAACGGTTTTGCTCCAATAGTTTAAAAATAGTCATTTTCCTCTCTGATCTTTCGAGTTTGTCGCCAGTTTGCTCCCTGGCTCTAACTCAGTTAAAATGTTCAATTAAAAGTAGGGATATTTCGGTAGTTTACTCCCTGGCGCTAACTCAATTAAAACGTTTAGTTAAAAGTCGCGGTAGTCGTGGTCGGCAGGTGATAGTTGCAGGTGGTGGTGGATGGTTGTGGATGGTGGTGTCCGGTAGAAAAAGTGGTTGGAAAGATGGGAATCAGAAAAGAATTACTTCTATACATGTAAATAAACAAGTTATAGGTTTATTTGGGTGAAAAGACTTACATGCCATTGCTTTTATCTATAAAATTACCAAAATACTCTTCTAGTTAATGGATTTTTTGGATAGAGTTAGAGGCGGGGAGCAAAATGACGATAAGTTAGAAAAATCAGGGAGGAAAATGACTATTTTTAAACTATTGGGACAAAACCGTTAAAATAACCAAATCACAGGGAGCAAAATGGAAGTTAACTCTACTACTAATTAAGTTGCTAATTATCTAATAACAAATTTAACAAACTATCAAACTTAACTAGACTTTTATACTCTTAATAGAAATTAGTGTGTAACCGGATTACTACCTTCGCCATTTCGATAGATTCTGTGTTGATCTCAACCTGATAACGAGACCAAATCACAGGGAGCAAAGTGGAAGTTAACTCTACTACTAATTAAGTTGCTAATTATCTAATAACAAATTTAACAAACTAACTATCAAACTTAACTAGACTTTTATACTCTTAATAGAAATTAGTGTGTAACCGGATTACTACCTTCGCCATTTCGATAGATTCTGTGTTGATCTCAACCTGATAACGAGACCAAATCACAGGGAGCAAAGTGGAAGTTAACTCTACTACTAATTAAGTTGCTAATTATCTAATAACAAATTTAACAAACTAACTATCAAACTTAACTAGACTTTTATACTCTTAACAGAAATCAGTGTGTAACCGGATTACTACCTTCGCCATTTCGATAGATTCTTTGTTAATCTCAACCTGATAACGAGAAACTTTAGAGTGAAAAAGAATGTTCAGATTGGCTGCTACTTATAGGTAGTTAGTAAAAGGATGGATGACGTATGAAATCATATAAGGAATTACTCCGTCTTGTGCAATAAATATGACGTAGTGTATATATGTATACCTATGTTATAATAGTCAACATCACATGTTAAATACAGTCAAAGATAGTCAACATCACATGTTAAATACAAATTGTTGATAGGTTAGTTGAGGTAAAAGATAGTCGTTAACCGAAGTAACGCGGTTCATGTACAAATCAATAATTTCTCTTTCCATTGTTTGAGAAAATGTAATCCAAAAAACACAAAATATAATATAATGATAATATGATTTGGTTGTACTGAAAAACAGTTTAACGTAAGAAACCATCAACGCCTGGCATGTGTACCATAGAGGAAACAGTAAATGCGTCCAACGATAAACATAAAATTATGCCAATGATCTCTAGATCAAGTGGTGGAAGACTTGCATTTCTCTTGGGAGATGCAAGTTCAACTCCCATTTGGTGCAGAGTGAGGCATTGGTGGGCAATGATAGGAGACACAGGAAAACTTGGGTTGGATCCTTGAGCCAAACGGGTTTTACCGGTAACTTCATCGTCGTGCCTACGGGCGGGTGGGTTACCGGGTTTTCCCCGGAATTGGTGGTGGACCCGGGTACTATCGGAGTACTCCGTTTGGTCCAGTAGGTGCCCCGAGAGTGCTCGGGATTGATTCTGTTGGCCGTTCAAAAAAATAAAATAAGATAAAATAAACATAAACATAAAATTATAGAAACGATGGCATGCAGGGTAGACACACATTCGTATGGATTTATGCACCACAATGTATAAATGGTATTTGGCGTACTGTTGTATGCACAATGTATTAATCACCCTTTTAGAAAAAAATACAGGAAATAATATACTCGAAGTGGAAAACAAGTATTTAATTATATGGTGGGTGTGTGTATATATATATGGAAGGTTATTGGGGAACACTAAAAAAGTGAGGAACCGTAAAACCATGCTAACATGTAAAAAATTCAACTTAACATGTTAAAAATCATTTTAAAAAAAAATCGAATCTTTTACATATAAATATATGTAGAAGCCGTTTTAATAAAAAAAAAAATCAAAAGCTAAAAAATTTAAAAATTTTTAAATTCTTTTATATGCAATAGCTCCGAAAAAACGAATCTTTTACATATAAATACATGTAGAAGCCGTTTTAATAAAAAAAAAATCAAAAGCTAAAAAAATAAAAAATTTATATTCAATAGCTCCGAAAAAAAATTTAAAAATAAATTACTTTTAGCATTTTTAATTGAATTTTTAAGATATATTTAACGTATTAAATATATTGTTCCCCGGTTCCCCACTTTTTAATGTTCCTCATTGTACCTCGCACACTATATATATAGTGAAAGTGTACAATACAGTATTCCTTAACGTATGATATGAAATTACGCATGTTATAAAACATAAAACCCTAATCACGCATGAATAAAACCATAATCACGCATGTTGAAAAATCATAACAATGCTTGATTAGGGTTTTTAGTTGTATGACATGTGTAATTTCATATCGTACATATCGTATGTTAAAGAATATTGTACACTAACATTCCCATACATACACACACACACACACACACACTATAACAACCCGCACTTTCGCGCTCGTTACGCCTAGCACCGAGATTCGGATCATAATGTAAATTATATCGCTTACTACGCTACATCGCATATTTTCGCACTACATCGCTTATTTCAGCACGCTATATCGCACTTCACAACGCTTACGCTTATAACGCTTTCGCTTACAATACTACATCATGTGAATATCTAAACTACTCGCTCTCGCACCAACGCAACGCAAACTCAACGCAAACTCGAAACACGGTTACTTATATATATATATATATATATATATAGGGTAAGGTTCATGTGAGAACCACCCTTATTGCGAGAACCGCGAGAACCAATGTGAACACAAAATAAAATCTAAAAAAAATCAAAAAAGCACTCAAAAAATTTTTTTATTTTTTTTTAATATTTTTTTTTAAAAATCGCTATATTTCGTTACCATAAAAAAAAAACTTTTTTTTTTCGAGTAACAGTTATCCATGCACATGTGCATATGTATCATTACTTCAACAAATTCGGTAATACGTTATCAGGAATAGACAATTGCACTTTAATTTACAATACCATTAGTAATACACTGCTTTTTACATTACCAATATTCAAAATGCACATGTGCATCATTAGGTATAACCATGATATAACGTGTTTTGGTACAAAAAGTTTGTGATTTTGAATGGAGAAGTAGGCCCATATACATGTTTTTTGGTTAGTTATATCTAGTGGTTGATGGTTTGGTTATAGTTGTCAATTTTTTATGTAATATGTTAATTGGATGGTATAAATGGTGTTTACATACATGTATTAAAGTGAAAATATTGTTAATGGTATTGTATTATGGATGGTAGGAGGTAATGGTATTGTATTATGGATGGTATGAGGTAATGGTAGTGTATTAATGATGGTATGATAGATGAAAGGGAAAGTGTATTCAAAGTGGTGTACCAAAACACATTATTTCATGTTGATACATATAAATGCACATGTGCATTTCTAATATTGGTAATGTAAAAAGTAGTGTATTACATATGCTAGTGTAAATGAAAGTGCAATTGTCTAATATGTGTAATGAATTACGAAATTTGTCAAAGAAATGACAAAAATGCACATGTGCATGCTTGTGTATTATGGATGGAATGATAGATGAAAGAGAAAGTAGTGTACCAAAATACCTTATTTCCTGTTAATACATATAAATGCACATGTGCATTTCTAACATTGTTAACGTAAAAAGTAGTGTATTACACGTGGTAGTGTAAATGAAAGTGCAATTGACTATTATTTGTAATGAATTACGGAATTTGACAAAGAAACTATACATATGCACATGTGCATGGATAACTGTTACTCGATTTTTTTTTTTTTTGAATTTTTTTTATTAACAAAATATTGCGATTTTTTCAAAAAAAAATAGTAAAAAAATAATAAAAAATTGTTTTGGGTGTTTTTTAGGTTTTTTTAGGAATTACTGTTTGTGTTCACACTCGTTCTCGCGGTTCTCGCAATAAAGGGTGGTTCCTAACGGATCTTTATCCTATATATATATATGGAGGAGATCATGCGAGAACCACCCTTATTGCGAGAACCGCGAGAACCAATGTGAACACAACCTAAAATAGCTAAAAAAACCTAACCCCCACCCCCCCCCCCCCCAAAAAAAAACCTAAACCCCCCCACCCCCCCCCCCCCAAAAAAAAAAACTAACCCCCCCCCCCCCCCAAGCTAAATGCTAAAAACTAAAACCCCAAAAAATAACCTAACCCCCACCCCCCAAAAACCTAAACCCCCCCCCCCCCCACCCCCCAAGCTAAAATGCTAAAAACTAAACCTCCAAAAAACCTAAAAAAATCTAAAAGATTTTTTTTTTTAATATTTTTTATGCTCAAATCGCTACTTTTAGTGGCCAAAAAAAAAAATTAAAATTTTAATTTTTTTTTTTTTTGCTTCGAAAAGTAGCGATTTTTATATAAAAATATTAAAAAAAATAATTTTTTTTTATGATTTTTAGCTATTTTTAGGCATTTTTGGTTGTGTTCACATTGGTTCTCGCGGTTCTCGCAATAAGAGGTGGTTCTCGCATGATCTTCTCCCTATATATATATATATTATCTATGTATCTATCACGCTAAACGCAACGCAACACGAAACTTAATTACCTTACTATAATACTTAAAGTACTCGACCTAATTAACGCAACAAAAAGCACCTAACGCACATCCAGTACTCGAAACGTGAATCTTTTACACCAAATTGGTCCCTTCATACGAAGAAACCCGGCTTCGTACGAAGGCAGGGCCTTCGTACAGGACTTCCAGCTCTTCCTATAAATAGCCATGACCCTCTTTCATTCCTCATTTGGCTGCCATTTCACTCAAGAACACTCCTATTCGCCTCCTCTCCATTTTCCAGGTAAAACCTACTGATTTTACACGAAACTCAACGATTTTCCACGAGTTTATCTCCGATTTCATCCAAACTTCTATATTTTCTCTCTCGACGAAACTCTTTCTCCTTCGACGAAGGATGTCTTTCGTCGAGTCAAGAACATTGTGTGGAGGTGGTGACGAAAGTTCAATGTTTCGTCGCCCCATGTGTTCAGTTTACAAACTTAAACAGTTAACAATTTCATTATTTAACCAACTATAAAATAATACACCAATCATACATCAAACATGCACAAATTACAATGCAACGAATTATGGAAACACTTTGCGAAACGAGTAACGTGTCGAGGAAAGACCTTGAAAGTTCGGGTTGTCACATCATCCCCAACTTGAAGGAAATTTCGTCCTAAAATTTGATAAGTACTCCGAAAGCGGCGAAGTGCCAAATCAGGATGACTGTGGATTTTCCCCAGGTGCCACATCATCCCCAACTTGAAGGGAATTTCGTCCCGAAATTCATTAGTTGCACCAGGTTTAGATTGTTTCTTTGGGAAAAGGTGAGGATACGTGAGCTTCATCTGATCCACGTGTTTCCCATGTGAACTCTGGTCCACGTCTTGTGTTCTAACGAACTCTCACAATCGGAATTTGGCTATGCTTACGAACTTTGACTTCCCGGTCCATAATTTCGATTGGTTCTTCGACAAACTGCAACTTGTCGTCAATTTTCAGCTCTTGAAACGGTACCACAAGTGTCTCATCGGATAAACACTTCTTCAACTGTGAAACATGGAAAACATCATGGACGTTACCCAACTCAGCAGGTAACTCGAGCTTGTATGCCACCTTACCGATTCGTTCCAGGATTTTGAATGGCCCGACATAACGCGGATTAAGCTTGTCGCACTTCCCAAAACGTACCACACCCTTCCAGGGTGAGACCTTTAACATCACGTGATCGCCCACAGCAAACTCCAAAGGTTTCCTACGCTGGTCAGCGTAGCTTTTCTGACGGTCGCGCGCCGCCGCCATCCGATTTCTGATTTGTACTATCTTTTCAGAAGTTTCGAGCACAAGCTCCGGGCCTGTGATTTGGCTGTCACCCACTTCAGCCCAGCAGAGAGGAGATCGACATTTCTGCCCGTACAAAGCCTCGAAAGGGGCTGCCTGGATACTGGTATGGTAACTGTTATTGTAAGAAAACTCCACAAAAGGTAAGTGTATCTCCCAACCTTTACCACAATCGATAACACATGTTCGCAGCATGTCTTCCAATGTCTGGATGGTTCGCTCACTCTGACCATCCGTTTGAGGGTGGTAGGCAGTGATCATGTCGAGACGTGAGCCAAATGATTTATGCATCGCTTGCCATAAATCGGATATGAAACGCGGATCTCGATCAGAGATAATTGAGGTTGGCACTCTGTGCCTGGAAACCACTTCCTTTAGATAGATAGCAGCCAGCTGCGAGAACTTGTCAGTTTCTTTAATTGCGAGGAAGTGTGCAGATTTTGTGAGACGGTCCACGATCACCCAGATGGTATCATTTTCGTGTTGTGTTCTAGGTGGCCCAGTGACAAAATACATAGCGATTTGTTCCCATTTCCACACATGTATTTCTGGTTGCTGAAGTAGGCCTAAGGGTTTCTGATACTCCACCTTAACCTTTGAACAAGTCAAACATTTACTTACATAGGTCGCGATGTGGGCCTTCATCTTCGCCCACCAGTACAAAACCTTAAAATCCTGATACATTTTATCCGAACCCGGGTGGACTGAGTATCGAGAGTTGTGCGCTTCATCCATCACAAGATCTCTAAGGTTACCATACAGGGGAATCCATGTTCGATCCATGAAATAGTAGATGCCGTCAGATCTCTCTACCAGTCGCTTTTCCATGCCTCGTAAATACTCCGCTTCAATATTTTCCTCTTTCAATGCTTCAATCTGAGCCGAACGGATCTGATCAGGTAAGTTAGAGTGGATAGTGAGTTGCAAGGCGCGAACACGCTTTGGTTTTGGTTCCTTCTGACTAAGGGCATCAGCTACAACGTTAGCCTTACCTGGATGATACTTGATTGCACAGTCGTAGTCGTTTAGGAGTTCTACCCAACGACGCTGTCGTATATTCAATTACTTCTGGTCAAAGATATGCTGAAGACTCATGTGGTCGGTATAAATAGTGCATTTAGTACCGTACAGGTAATGCCTCCAGATTTTAAGCGCAAACACCACGGCCCCCAACTCCAAGTCGTGGGTCATGTAATTCTTTTCATGGACCTTCAACTGTCGAGAGGCGTAAGCTATAACTTTCTCGCATTGCATCAGCACGCAACCGAGACCCTGAATAGATGCGTCACAGTACACCACAAAATCTTTGGTACCTTTGGGTAGGGACAAAATCGGTGCACTGCAGAGTTTTTGCTTCAGAAGCTGAAAAGCGTCTTCCTGTTTCATCCCCCAAGTATACACTACACCTTTCAGTGTCAGAGCAGTGAGAGGTTGAGCGATCTTTGAAAAACCTTCAATGAATCTTCGTTAGTACCCAGCGAGACCAAGGAATTGTCGCACCTCCGAAGGATTCTTTGGTGCTGCCCAATTCCTGATTGAGTCAATCTTAGCAGGATCCACGTGCATCCCCATTTCGTTAACGATGTGGCCGAGGAGGTGTACTTATCGAATCCAGAAGTCACACTTAGAAAACTTCGCGTACAACTGCTCTTTTCTCAAAAGCTCCAAGATAAGACGCAGGTGTCGCTCGTGGTCCTCCTTGCTCTTGGAATAGATTAGAATGTCATCGATGAACACAATGACAAAATCGTCAAGGTATGGTTTGCATACGCGGTTCATGAGATCCATAAATACCGCTGGTGCGTTAGTTAACCCGAATGGCATGACCAAAAGCTCGTAATGGCCATACCGCGTGCGGAAAGCTGTTTTTGGAACATCCTCTTCTCGGACTCTCATATGATGATAGCCCGATCTTATATCAATCTTCGAGTAGAAGCTCGACCTTTGCAACTGGTCGAACAGGTCGTCGATGCGAGGTAAAGGGTAACGATTCTTGATCGTCACCTTGTTGAGTTCTCGATAGTCAATGCACATGCGAAAGGTCCCGTTTTTCTTCTTTACAAACAATATCGGGGCTCCCCAAGGCGAAGAACTGGGTCGAATAAAACCCTTATCCAATAGTTCTTGGAGTTGGTTGGACAATTCTTGCAACTCCCCAGGTGCAAGACGATATGGTGCATGAGCAATCGGACCTGCTCCTTGTGTAAGATCAATTTGGAATTCCACCTGACGATGTGGAGGTAAACCTGGAAGTTCCTCGGGAAAAACGTCACCCTGGACAGATAATGATTCCCCGCTAGGGAGAGGTACACGCACGATCTTCTCCTTGCAAAGTATGTCTGCTCCGTGTTTGGACAACCAGTCCATACCAATGACTATATCAAAACTACCAAGAGTGATGGGAAGAAGGTCAATGTCGAACACTTGACCTAGAAGATCGAGTTTACACCCTAAGAATACATGTGTGGCTTCTATCGACTTGCCATCAGCTAATTCCACTACATGCTTGTTCACAAGAGACGCATGAGTCAATCCTAGCTGACGACTGAACCCCAAAGACACATAACTCCAGTCGGCACCAGAGTCAAATAACACAGAAGAAATAATACCATTAACAGAGAACGTACAGGTCACGACGTTGCCATCGTTCCTTGCATCGCCTGCCCCAATAGTGAATGCCCTACCGCGAGCGCCATTCCCACCGTTATTCCCATTGTTGTTATTCCCAACATTGTTGTTGTTCTGGCGGTTACCCCCATTCTTGTTGTTGGCATTCTGATTCAATTGCGGGCAATCCTTCTTGAAATGCCCTTCGCTGCCGCACTGATAGCATCCCCTCTGATTACCCCGATTCTGCTGGGGTTGTTGCCTCTGTTGTTGTGGTTGCTTGGGATGTGGAGCTCTACAATCCTTCGCCATGTGACCCAGCTTGTCACACCTTTGACATGCTCAGCTACACTGGCCATAGTGGTGAAAACCACACTTATTGCACTTCGGCTGTTTTGCTGCGTAACCGGAAGTCTGGTTGTGGTTCTGATTCTGATTAACTGAAGACGATTGGCTAAAGTTGCAGATGCTGTTGTTATCAGGCTTCTTCTACGATTGATTCGAGTTTGCTGTCTTATCTATGTCGTTCCACTTACGCTTGTTATCTGTGGTGGTAGTAACCGTAGCAGCAGTAGTAGTAGCAGTAATACGGAGTGGCAGCGAGCCACCCTCCACCTCCTGATCAGTAATCTTGTGAGCCAGCCTGATAATTCTTGGTAAGTTGTCGAGATTCGCTGCAGTGACTAACCCCTTAACTGGTGGTGCCAACCCCTTAATGTATAGCTCGATCCTGCGAGGTGGTGGTCGAGATAAATTAGGACACATGTTTGCCAGCTCGTGGGATCGCTTCGTATAGGCCTCGATCTCAGATCCTTCCATCTTCAGGTTATAGTACTCATTTTCCAACTTTTGAATTTCATCCCGAGGACAATACTCCTCCCGAATCAGCTCTTTGAAATCATCCCAAGTGGTCGCGTTCGCCATTTCGACGCCCAGCATCTGCACCTGAGCATTCCACCAGGTCAAAGCACCGTCCTCCAAGGTGCCAGAAGCAAACTTCACCCTGTCCCCCTCTGGACAGTTACACATAGCAAAAACGGATTCGGCTTTCTCGAACCAACGGAGCAGTCCCATGGGACCTTCGGATCCACTGAAAGTTTGGGGCTTGCAATCCAACAAGGATATGGGTTTACGAAAATTCGTTTACAAGTTTTTGCCAGTTTGATTGTCCCCACCGGACGCATGCTTGTTTTTGAGAGAAGTGAACTCACCTTGGGTTTGCTCGGTATGATTAGATATTTGCACACACTAAATCAGTCAAAGCCTACGGTATTCATGTATGCATAATAAGTTTCACATTCTCAAGGTTCACATATAAATTGTAATCATGATGTGCATTGAAACAACAGTTTCCGAATAACACATAGCAAACATTCCAACTCATGCAAAACAACACCTCATATGTAAGTTTCTTATCAGCACCTAACATTTAATTGTGCAATTCATATAAAAATCAGGTCATATTTCCTCAGTCATAACTAACACCCTTAATAAGCAGTAACTTAGTCAACTCATACCATGCACATGCACAGTCTGTTGGTCAGGGTGGCGAAATTCCAAGATGTTTCATCGACATGGAAGGTGACGAAACACCAAAGTGTTTCGTCGATGTGAAAGGTGACGAAACATCCAGGTTATTCGTCATCATAAAGGTGACGAAATACTAGGGTATTTCGTCGAGTTAGGTTTTTCGTCGAAGATCCTTTTTCCTGCCCTACTATTCGTCGAGATTAACAATAACCCTAACCCCCTATCAGTTCTGATTCAATCATATCCATTCATACTCATTAATACTGATAATATAGAGTTCATACAACAACAGTATCATCAAACCGTGCAGTGTATATGACGGAAGACAAAACATTAGATTCTTATCATGCATGATTCAATCTATTGGGTTAAACAATAAAATATCAAACCCTAAATACGGCCAATCCTTGCTACTATTCAATGTATAGTCACACAGACAGATTCATAAGGATTTCTATCATACAAAAACTTAACTTGTCGGCTACGGGTCTCATGCGTTCGTATTCTATGGGTTGTCTCTATAACCACAACTCATGAGTTTCTATTCAAGCAATCAGTCATAATCGAATCAATCAACAAATGAAACCAATTATGATAACGGATAATCACACAAACAACATAACAATAGATCGAGTCGGGTTATCACAACTGACAGGATGTGAGATGGAACAAGCAAGAACTTTGAGAGGATGATGATCGCCGTCGAGTGCAGGGAGAGGAAAAGAGTGTCTAGGGTTTCACAAGTTATGGTCTTATGTAATGTTTATGCGAGTGTAGAACAAATATAACATAACCACTGCTGGGCCGAAGGCCCATTATGGCGAAACTCTCTCTCTCTCTCGACGAAACTCTTTCTCCTTCGACGAAGGATGTCTTTCGTCGAGTCAAGAACATTGTGTGGAGGTGGTGATGAAAGTTCAATGTTTCGTCGCCCCATGTGTTCAGTTTACAAACTTAAACAGTTAACAATTTCATTATTTAACCAACTATAAAATAATACACCAATCATATATCAAACATGCACAAATTACAATGCAACAAATTATTGGAACACTTTGCGAAACGAGTAACATGTCAAGGAAAGACCTTGAAAGTTTGGGTTGTCACATGTATTCTACAATTATCGTCTGTATGTTGGGGTTTTGTATACAAAATTTGTTACTACATTGTGAGTCGTAACATGACCACAAGTCGGGTTGACAGTACCGTGGGTGGTAATTAAAGTAGATGGAAACAAATGTAATTGCGAGATCGTCCTCAATACTGTACAATGGTTTTACTTATCTTGATTAAACTGGGATTCACTCACCAGTATTTCCCACTGACAAAATGCTTTTAAATGCGTTTCAGGTAACAAAATGTGAAAAGTCAAATAGAAGCCAGCTGGACAGCACTGAAGGCTTGGAAAAGTGGCTATGAAGTTACCTAAAAGAAAGAGATGTTTTATTTAAATAAAATAGGGTTTTACCCCTATGAAAATGTGTGTACTTGAAACTTGGGATTTTTCCATGTGTTTAATATTATAAAAGCGTGGTATTTTACTCTAATAAAATATTTCCTAACTACGGTCCTGATGTAAATTCCACTGCCAAACTGATAAACCCAGATACCACCGGAACTGATCTCGCGGCCGCCCGTTCCTGGGTAGTTAGGGGACGGGGGTGCGACACTCCCCCTCTCTCTCTCGTCCTCACACTTAGTCTAGGTTCACACACAGATTCTATTACTAGCACTATATAGTATATCACGATATAATATGTTTTACCCCGACTATGCGTCTTTGGAATAAGTTATGATAAACATGCAAGGACCAAATTAACCACGGGTGCACACGGGATTATTTTGGAAAGTGCATGGAGATCGTAGTAAGTTCTAATGGTGCCATAACGTTAAAAGCGTGGTTAAGCGTGGTGGATACGCCGCTGGTACTTTCTATATATAAGCGTCTTAACTATGTCGACAAAGTATGACATCTATTCACGGGACGGAGGCGGTGTGGTCAAAGCATGGTGGATACACCATTTGTACTTCCTATTGTCACACCCCGATATTTCCACGTATTACTGGTGGGCCCGGTGGGGAGTATCGTGACGTAGTTGATATCATCATAGTCAAACATCACAATTTAATACACAGCGGAAGCAAAAGATGAATCACATTACAAACCGAATAAAAAGTAATATCAAAGTATTACAAACGGACTGTAAAGGATCCACAGGCGGATCAAAAGTTAAAAAGATCATTGTTCAACAGACTTTAACATCTAAAGCTTGCAAAACTTGATTAATGATGCCAGGAGTAGCCAGCCTATTTCGTCTAGTACCTGCACTTAGCCTTTTTGGAAAATACGTCAGTTTACACTGGTAAATACAATTAACTAACTCATTTTGAAAAGAGTTTAAGAAAATTAGTTTGAATGCACACGGCATAAAATATCTTTTATAACTTGGGACAATGTCACACCCCGGATTTCCACGTATTACCGGTGGGCCCGGTAGGGGAGTATCGTGACGTGGTTGGTAACATAATAGTCAAACAACACAATATTTAAATGCACAGCGGAAGCAAAGTATAGATTCATTTCAACCAAACGATATTGTAATATTAGGTATCACAAGTAGTTGAATATAAATCCACAGGTAGATCAAAATAAAAGGAAACAGTGTTCAACAGTCTATGACATCCAAGCTTGCGAGACTTATTGTGGATGCTAGGAGAAAAGCCAGCCTATTACGCGTAGTACCTGCACTTAACCTTTTTAAGAAAAATACGTCAGTTTACACTGGTAAATACAATCAACCGACTCATTTTGAAAAGAGTTTAAGAAAATGCATTTAAGGCACAAGGCACAAATAATATTTTATAACTTGGGATAATTATTTGAATATAATGCTTGTAAAGGATTTACATGTTTCTTATGCGTTCAGTAGCCCGGATCAAGCCGGGTTAAAGATCAATAGACACACCACATTATGTATATGAGACACCGACGGGCGTACGCCTACGCCCCGTGCTTAGGTCGTGGCCATTTCGTAAAATGATGCCAAGGATATCCGGGACATGGTCATTAACCCCCCCAAAGGCTTTAAGCAAACAAAACAATTTAAACGAGACATTTCAATACTTTAACCATCATACAATTAAAGATTCAATGCCCGACCAAGCGGTATTTTATATACCGTACCCCAAGCCCGTATAGGGAAAATAAGTTAAAAGTATTTACCTGAGCAAGTATATATCACAATCAGCGAGTGCAAGTATCTTTTACCGGGTCTCCTATTCTGGAACGAAGGTTTATAATAACCTATTAGAATCCTAACGGGTCTTTAGTTAAGCTTAAGCTTAGACCGGTTAGTTTTAAAGATACGGGTCGTACGCACGATTAAGCGAAGACCGGATAGAATGTGATTTAGACCCGACAAGTTTGAAGACTTGTTTAATATGGGTAAACTAAACACATTCTGGATTTTGAGACAAAACCGATAAGGTTTGACCCGTTTCGGCTAATTTATGTAAACTAGTTACATAAACCGAACCGAACGCGCACGACGCGTAACGGGTAACCATAAGAGTCCTAAACAGGTTTCCTAAGTTAACATGCCTTAAATATGTTGTGATATCAGTAGGATACCTTCCATTATGCCCAAAACGAGTTTAATCTCATAATAAGCCCCGTAGGGGTATTTTGGTCATTTTAAAGATTATAAAAGGGATTAACTAAGTTTCTGTGATCCGGGTCTGATTTTATCAGTAAAACAACTTAACTTAACAGGTTATATCCGTTGGTGTTAAGGCTTATGTGGCAAAATGGTTTTAAACCCTTACTATGCGTTTAATACGCGTATAACGTCGTTTTAAGCGATTTACGGTTTAAAATAGGAATCTGAGTTTTCTGATCAGTTAAACAGGTTCAAAACACCTCATTTATTATTTAAAATCAGTAGCAATTGGATTGGTATCAAAAGGACATGTAAAACTCGTTTTATGGCTTAAAAGGGTATATTCGGTATTTACCAAATCAAGGCGGTAATCCTAGCTTATGATCAGTTTAAAAATAATTAAAAATCTTCAAAAATCCCAAAATATTATATTACATCAGTGGGTAAAAGGTTTGGTGTCAAAAATTGGGTTTAGATAGGTTTTACGCTAATGACGTCGTTTAATTACTAAGAAACGTTCTAATTACGTCATTAAGCATAACTCCTAATCTAGACCTCCAACTGATGTGAAAATTTAGGGACATGTCTAATAATCAGTAACTAAGATTATTGTACTTTCATATTTCCAAAATTCTCGTTTTATGGTCATAAGGGCATTATGATCAATATTTAAGCACTTAACGGAAACGTCGGACAATTAAGGATTTAAGTGGTATAAACGCAGAGGGTTATACAATCATGTAACTAGGTCCTAATGGAACTTTAAGGCATGTCTAATCCTATCTAAACCGGGTCAGAACTGAAGTCAAAGCAAAAGTCAAACTTTTGCGTCTTTCGGTTCCGAATCGGTTCAAAACAGAAAGTTGTCGAATCAAACAAGCTTAGATAAGTTCTTATACTTATTATCAAGTTATATGAATGATAAAATAGGTTACACGCCTTTTACATCGTTAATCATGCGTTAAATCGAATGTTACATTTCTGTTGACTTTTTCTAACCATTTTTGACTCGACAAACGACCTAGTCAGGATGGGAATCAGTGAGTGCCCTCTTAGGGGTTTATTACCCATATAATTACCTACTTAAAGGTACTTTTAATTCGATATTTGACTGATCCAATATTAACTAATCTTGAAGTCAAACCGTAATTACGACGGTTTGACTTTTAGCTAAATAACTAAGCTAAACACTATTAGAGAAGGTTAAGCAAACTTACAAGTGACTAATGAATGATTAGGAAGGTCTTGGTTCTGCTCTTGTGCTCCTCAAATGCTCAGAAGTTGATGTGTGAAGGTATGATCAAAGTTGCCAAGAATGTGGGTCTTATATAGTGTTTAATCTCTCATGGATCATTGACACACAAGTCTAGTTGTGTTCCCATAACACCAACAAGTGTCCTACAAGCTAAAAACCATCTTAGGCAGCCCATGGTATCAAGGAAATGCATTTGGAGTCGGTTACAAGGCTGAACAGCCACTTGTGCAACATTTCTGATCAGACAAGGCAGTCGCATAGCGCGACTGCATAGGGGTCTAGTGCTCGCGCTACGCGAGCACATGGTGACCTGCCAAACAAGTTTCCATTAATTGCATTTCAGTCCCTGGTCCTCCAAAAGGTCGTTTTCTCAATATTTCTTGCATTCTAAGCCTTTAAAATTGACATATAAGGGCTTTAAGACTTTTACCCACATTGTGAAGCCCTTGGTCACTTTGTGTTTACCCGAAAAGTCATGAATTTCAACGTTGATGCTTCTAACCCTTCGCACACGAATTTTATCATAACTTTCTTATACGATAACGAAACTTGGTGAAATTTTTATGGTGCATTCTAGTGAGCATAATTAATCGTTACAAGGCTTCGGGTTTGCTAAAAGGTCACTCAGAGGTATATCTTAAACATGTTGACACATTTAACCCCTGTAGTTTGTAATCTCTCACTTTCTTTCACAATTGGCTTCGTATGATCCATAATTCATCCGTTTAAGGGTATAAACATCGTGTAGGGTTATTGAAAGGTATATTTATCCATTGTTGACATTTTGAACCCTTATTTTTACATAGTTTCATTGTGTCATCTTTAGTCCTTCAAGAACATTCTTTCACACGTTCAAAGGTTATGACACGTGTCAGTACATTATAGGACGTAAATTTTTGAGGTGTTACATCCTCACCCCCTTAAAAGAAATCTCGACCTCGAGATTTACTGAAACAAATGAGGGTATTTCTCTTTCATAGTGGACTCTACCTCCCACGTGTATTCGGGACCTCTACGGGCATCCCATTTGACCTTTACAATCGGTACATGCTTCCTTCGAAGCTTCTTAACCTGTCGATCCTCGATCGACAATGGTTTTTCCACAAATTTCAAGCTCTCATCTATATGCACATCCGTATGTGGTATAACCAGTGATTCATCAGCGAAACACTTCTTCAGATTGCAGATGTGGAATACATTATGAATACCACTGAGCTCTTCAGGTAAGTTTAGCTTATAGGCAACTGACCCGACACGTTCGATAACCTCGAAAGGTCCTATGTATCTCGGGCTTAACTTGCCTTTCTTACCAAATCGCATCACTCCCTTCCAGGGTGATACTTTAAGCAACACCTTGTCACCTACATCGAAGTGAAAAGATTTACGCTTTGGATCTGAGTAGCTCTTCTGCCTATCTCGGGCAGCCTTGAGACGGTCACGAATCTGGACAATCTTGTCCGTCGTTTCAAAGACTATCTCTGGTCCTGACAATTGGACATCTCCAACTTCCGTCCAACAAACGGGCGTTCTACACTTTCTACCGTATAAGGCCTCGAAAGGCGCAACTTTAATGCTGGTATGGTAGCTATTGTTGTAGGAGAATTCTATTAGTGGTAGGTGGTTATCCCAACTGCCACCTAAATCGATCACACATGCTCGAAGCATGTCTTCTAATGTTTGAATAGTACGCTCACTCTGACCGTCTGTCTGAGGATGGTAAGCCGTACTAAAATTCAAATGTGTGCCCAAAGATTGTTGGAAACTTTTCTAAAAATGTGACGTGTATCTAGTATCTCTGTCAGAGATAATAGACACAAGTATGCCATGTAAAGCTACAATCTTATCCACGTACAATTGGGCTAACATATCGGAGCTATAAGTCTCCTTAATGGGTAGGAAATGTGCTGACTTAGTCAGTCTATCAACTATCACCCATATTGTGTCATTTCCTTTCCTTGTCTTGGGTAACTTGGTGATAAAATCCATAGTTACCATTTCCCACTTCCAAGTGGGAAGTTCAGGCTGTTGTAGCAAACCTGACGGTTTCTGATGTTCTGCTTTTACCTGGGCACACGTCAAGCATTTAGCTACATAGGCAGCTATAGACTTCTTCAAGCCTATCCACCAATAATTCGCCCTTAGATCCTGGTACATCTTATCAGCTCCAGGATGAACGAAATATTTAGAGCTATGGGCTTCCTGGAGGATAACATCTCGGAGTCCTCCATAAATTGGAACCCATATTCGTCCATTCAATCTCAGAATTCCGTCCTTGCTAAGAGATAACTGCTCCTCAGTTACTCCTAGCTTTTCATTAGGATAGTTAGCTTCCAACACAGCTTCTTTCTGTGCAGCTAACAACCTTTCAATCAAATTGTTCTTTATTTCAATGCTCTTGGCATTGATTCGGATGGGTTTCACCCTTTCCTTTCGACTCAAGGCATCGGCGACTACATTTGCCTTGCCGGGATGGTATCTGATTTCGCAATCGTAATCATTCAGAGTTCCCATCCAACGGCGTTGCCTCATGTTCAAGTCCTTCTGATTGAACAGATGTTGAAGGCTCTTGTGATCAGAATAGATCACACAATTGATTCCATATAAGTAGTGCCTCCAAAGTTTTAGTGCGAATACAACGGCACCCAACTCCAAGTCATGGGTGGTGTAATTCTTTTCGTGCACCTTTAACTGGCGTGAAGCATAGGCAATGACTTTGCCTTTCTGCATAAGCACACATCACATCCCGGTGTGTGATGCATCACAATATACTACAAACTCCTCGATTCCATCAGGCAATGTCAATACTGGAGCATTGCTCAACTTCTGTTTCAGAATATCGAAGGATTCCTGCTGCTTAGGACCCCAGTCAAACTTAATCTTCTTACGCGTCAGCGAAGTCAGGGGTGCAGCAATCCTTGAGAAGTTTTCAATGAATCGTCTATAGTATCCTGCCAAACCTAGGAAGCTACGAATTTCTGTAGGCGTCTTTGGCTTATGCCAATTCATGACAGCTTCAACTTTAGCGGGATCTACTTGGATACCATGCTCACTAACTACATGTCCAAGAAATTGGACTTCTCGAAGCCAGAATTCACACTTCGAGAACTTGGCATAGAGCTTTTCCTTATGAAGTAGTTCCAGAATGCAGTGAAGATGCTTCTCATGGTCAGTTTGGTTCTTTGAGTAGATGAGGATATCATCGATGAAGACTATGACAAATTTATCCATGTAAGGCTTACAGACATTATTCATGAGATCTATAAATGCGGCCGGTGCATTAGTGAGCCCAAAAGGCATCACTAGGAACTCGTAATGACCATAACGAGTCCTAAATGCAGTCTTGTGTACGTCTTCATCTCTAACCTTCAGTTGGTGATAGCCTGACCTTAAGTCAATCTTAGAGAAGAAACTTGCCCCTTGAAGTTGATCGAACAGATCATCGATTCTGGGCAAAGGATACCTATTCTTGATAGTGACCTTATTAAGCTCACGGTAGTCGATGCACAGACGCATCGATCCATCCTTCTTTTTGACAAATAAAACTGGTGCTCCCCAAGGAGACGAACTAGGTTTGATGAAACCTTTGGCTAGCAAATCATCTAGCTGCGTTCTCAATTCCTTCATCTCTGTTGGTGCCAATATGTAAGGCGCCCTTGCTACCGGTGCTGATCCAGGAATAATGTCAATTCTGAATTCTACTTGTCTATCTGGTGGCAAACCAGGTAGATCTTCAGGAAAAACTTCAGGGTATTCAGAAATGACGGGGATATCCCCAATCTTGGGCTTCGGTTCATCAATAATCACTTGTGCCATGTAGATGACACAACCCTTCTTCAAACACTTGGAGTCCTTGAGCATAGACATTTGCTCAGGCAGCCCATACTGGGTATCTCCCTGGATAGTAAGTGATTCACCAGACGGAGTCTTTATCACCACTTGCTTCTTATTGCAGATAATCTGGGCCTGGTTACTAGATAACCAGTCCATACCCAAAACTATGTCGAAACCGGCTAGTTTCAAAGGAAGTAGGGACAAAGGAAAAGAGTGGTTCTTAATGGATATGAAACATCCATCTAATAACTTTGAGGCGGTTTCTAAAGTGCCATCTGCTAGTTCCACCACGTACTTCACACTTAAGGTCTTAACAGGTAGTTTCAACAATTCACAAAACTTATTATCTACGAACGACTTATCAGCGCCTAAATCAAATAATACTCTCGCATAAACATCATTTACGAGGAAAGTACCTGTTATCACATTGTCGTCCTTGACGGCTTCCTTAGTATCCATCCTGAAGACCCTAGCATTGGTCTTTTTGGCCTCTTCAGGCTTCTTGGCGTATTTTGGGCAATTGGTCTTGATGTGCCCCTTTTCATTGCAACGGTAGCAGGTCGCATCCTTCATCTTTTTGCAATCCAAGGTCTTGTGTTCCTTGGACTTGCATAACCCACATGCAAAAGTTTTCGATTGTGAATTCGAATTCGATTCATACCTGCACTTCCCGAAGTGCTGTCTCTTGCAGATTTTACATCTGGGTTTTTCACCCGACTGCTGACCATCTTTCCTAAAACCTGACCCCTTCTTGTGGTCATTGTTTCCCTTTTGCTTCTTGTCTGAACGTCGTGAGTTGTCATCCTCACGCTTCCTCTTTTCGGTATCAGTGTTCCTCTGCGATTTCAGCCTGACTGCATCCAAGGTAAGAGACAATGATATGTCTGCTACAGACCGAAAAGTAGCTGGTCTAGAGGCCTTCACACTTGCCTTGATTTCCGGGGCCAAACCCCCGATAAAACGAGCTATACGTTTGGGTTCCGGGGTTACTAAATATGGAACCAACCTTGACAAGGTGTTGAAACTGGTAAGGTAGGCCTGATAGTCTAGGTTTCTCATGACCAGTGACAAGAAGTCAGCTTCAATTTTCTCAACCTCATGCTGAGGGCAGTAGTTTTCCTTGATCAGCGACATGAACTCTTCCCAGGTCATATTGTACAACGGGATTTTCCCCGTAGCTTGGATCAAAGATCTCCACCAAGCTAATGCTTCACCCTTAAAAGACTGAGACACGAATTTCACAATATCCCTATTATCGCAACCACTGATATCCACTACCGTATCCATCTCGTCCAACCAAGTCATGCAATCCACAGCTCCTTTTTCCCCAGTGAAATCCCTGGGTTTGCACGAAATGAAGTACTTATAGGAGCAACCCTTATTACGGGGTTCTTGATTCTGTACGACTCTTAGGGATGGAACACTCCTTTGGTTTGACGAATGGTGAGAATTACTGTTGTGGGCAGTGTGGGTCCTGGAGGGTGTTCTAGAGTGTGGTGCAGATCGGGTCCTTGTATGGGTACCACTTGATTCATGGAGCTGTCTATCCATAGCTCGATTAACGGCATTATCTATCATTGCCAGTAATTCTGCACCCGCTACATTTACTCGGGCATTATCATGCTCTCCCTGTGGGTGACTATTGATCTCGTCTGAGTCGGCCATGTAGCTGGAACTGTTACATGTTGACAATAATTTATTGGTGAGTTTATTATAGAATTGTCTTTTATGGCAATTTATTAACCATGGTAAGCGTAGACCATATATGGCTAATTTATTACTCACATTCATTTAGGATCTCTAATATAAATTATCCTAAGTATAAAACAATAACAGTTTTATTAGTAGCACAAAAGCCTAGTCACAGGGACATTTTTAAATTATGAGCCATGATTTCAGAGAATCAAGGCATGAAGGTTTGAACATAGTTCTTTACCTTTTTCAGACAGGCTCTCAGACTATTACTGTCTTTTGTCTTATATGACAATGAATATGGCCCGTAGGCAATATATTACCAATGTATGGTAAAAATTTATCATCTTAATTGATGATTTAAACTCATGATTTATAAATCATTAGTTTAGGTTAGGAATCCATTAAAGAATCCTATTTATAAGAATGACGTGTGTGATTTTGACGGATCACATCTGCCAGGAGCGTTAACATGTTTTCAGATGTTAACAGTGATTGGAATCTTTTATACAGGTCTTACCATCTTGGCCAAGTCTTATAATGACATGTAGGCTAGGTTTTACCTTTAAGATCCTTATTTGATATTTAAAAGGCAGATTATTTTTAAAAGGAATAATGTTATTTCGTTTATTTCATGTATAATATATAATGCATAGATGACAGAAATAAAATTTTCGAACTTAACATTCCATTAAAATTTAAAAGTAGTACACTTTGCCCTAAACGGGACTTTTCACAGAAACACATGCCCACGCAGGAGCCATACAGATAATACATGTCCTCGCATGGACTGTTTACGAAAGTAAATGTCCACGCAAGGACTAACAGAGAAAAGTCCACGTAGGGACTAAGTACAAAGATAGATGTCCACGCAGGGACTACATACACACATAAATAAATGTCCACTCAGGGACTTGATTTAAACAAGGAAATACAATAATACATATCGGGATTTAACGATCCCGTTTCTTCTTTCCCTTCAGCAAACTTGCCAAGCCACTCATGAATCCCTGATTCTTCCTACGCTCACTCTGGAGGTCTCGTTCAACCTTGTCCAGTCTTTGACGGAGATCCTCCTGCTCTGGTGGGGAAAACCGTGGTGGCTGGTACTGTAGCGATGGCTGAGCAGGTACTTGATATCCACGAGCTGGGTGTCCCATTCCCCAAGGGGTTCCATATGGTCCCTCAGGATTATGGGCAAGGTAGTTTGATGCCACTTGGTAAGGATCCTCTGCATAGTTATAGCCAAGGTATGCTGGCGGTCCAAACGGATTGTATGATGCTGGAGCAGTATAAGCAGGGATAGGGTTGCCAAAACCCGATGGTGGCGGTGCAATAGGTTCCGAATTCACCTCTGATACTGGAACTGAATGTCCACCCACATGTGGTTCTTCATATAGTGGCGGGTAGTGGCTGCCACTAGAGTGTTGAGGGGTGCTGAAATGAAAATCCCCTCCTCATGCTGACATCCGCGCGCCAGTCCTCCTACGTCTTGGTGGTTCTGGAGGTGCTAGATGAACTGGTGGCGGTGGAGGCGGTGGTGTGACTGCCATGAAACGTAGATCCCCAGAGGGATCCTGCTGCTGCTGTTGCTGCTGAGGCGACGAATGGTGAGATGGTGTATAGTACCACTCACACCGGGTAAACCGTGCCTGATGACTATCCGGACCCTGGTAGGGTGATCCGTGAAAAGACGAACCATCCGAGATCTCAAAAGGATGGTTCGGGGTTCCGGTTGCAGCCTCGACGGGATCTGTGTCCTCGTCCATATCCATCGCTTGATCACCAGAAAAGTGATCCTCTGGTCCTAGTGGGTTAAAGCCCACTGGTTCTGGTAGGTATTCTGCCGGGTTAAACCGGCCTTGAAAGACAGGAGTAGGGTCGCCGAAGGAATTGTGCGATAAGGATCGCTGTAAGGGTATGTATGAAGGTTGTGGGTTGTTGGGCTCATTCTCGGACTGAGGCCCAAAGGAATGGTGATATGGAGGCGTCGAGCTATATGACGTAGATTGTCTGGCAAGCTCCTCATAAGTCCTCCAAGGTTCTCGCGGATCTAAACTCCTTGTAGAAGAAGGAGTTCGCCGGTGCGAAGGCCCGGCTTCGTGGTCGTTAGGGGCGCTGACCGGCCCTTTCCCTCGTCCTCCTCGCCTGAATCTTGGCGGCATTGTTAACCTGTCTATATAAACAAAGGTAACAACAAGGAAAAATAAAGGACAAAGTTAAAATTAAAAAATAAAAACATTTTGGATTATTCCTAAGTTCTTTGTCTAGACTCGAAGATTTAGGAATGTGCAATTGTGTCATTGAGATTAAACACAAAAGGCTAGTGTTTAATTCACTCAATGTTGGCTCTGATACCAACCTGTCACACCCCGGATTTCCACGTATTACCGGTGGGCCCGGTAGGGGAGTATCGTGACGTGGTTGGTAACATAATAGTCAAACAACACAATATTTAAATGCACAGCGGAAGCAAAGTATAGATTCATTTCAACCAAACGATATTGTAATATTAGGTATCACAAGTAGTTGAATATAAATCCACAGGTAGATCAAAATAAAAGGAAACAGTGTTCAACAGTCTATGACATCCAAGCTTGCGAGACTTATTGTGGATGCTAGGAGAAAAGCCAGCCTATTACGCGTAGTACCTGCACTTAACCTTTTTAAGAAAAATACGTCAGTTTACACTGGTAAATACAATCAACCGACTCATTTTGAAAAGAGTTTAAGAAAATGCATTTAAGGCACAAGGCACAAATAATATTTTATAACTTGGGATAATTATTTGAATATAATGCTTGTAAAGGATTTACATGTTTCTTATGCGTTCAGTAGCCCGGATCAAGCCGGGTTAAAGATCAATAGACACACCACATTATGTATATGAGACACCGACGGGCGTACGCCTACGCCCCGTGCTTAGGTCGTGGCCATTTCGTAAAATGATGCCAGGGATATCCGGGACATGGTCATTAACCCCCCCAAAGGCTTTAAGCAAACAAAACAATTTAAACGAGACATTTCAATACTTTAACCATCATACAATTAAAGATTCAATGCCCGACCAAGCGGTATTTTATATACCGTACCCCAAGCCCGTATAGGGAAAATAAGTTAAAAGTATTTACCTGAGCAAGTATATATCACAATCAGCGAGTGCAAGTATCTTTTACCGGGTCTCCTATTCTGGAACGAAGGTTTATAATAACCTATTAGAATCCTAACGGGTCTTTAGTTAAGCTTAAGCTTAGACCGGTTAGTTTTAAAGATGCGGGTCGTACGCACGATTAAGCGAAGACCGGATAGAATGTGATTTAGACCCGACAAGTTTGAAGACTTGTTTAATATGGGTAAACTAAACACATTCTGGATTTTGAGACAAAACCGATAAGGTTTGACCCGTTTCGGCTAATTTATGTAAACTAGTTACATAAACCGAACCGAACGCGCACGACGCGTAACGGGTAACCATAAGAGTCCTAAACAGGTTTCCTAAGTTAACATGCCTTAAATATGTTGTGATATCAGTAGGATACCTTCCATTATGCCCAAAACGAGTTTAATCTCATAATAAGCCTCGTAGGGGTATTTTGGTCATTTTAAAGATTATAAAAGGGATTAACTAAGTTTCTGTGATCTGGGTCTGATTTTATCAGTAAAACAACTTAACTTAACAGGTTATATCCGTTGGTGTTAAGGCTTATGTGGCAAAATGGTTTTAAACCCTTACTATGCGTTTAATACACGTATAACGTCGTTTTAAGCGATTTACGGTTTAAAATAGGAATCTGAGTTTTCTGATCAGTTAAACAGGTTCAAAACACCTCATTTATTATTTAAAATCAGTAGCAATTGGATTGGTATCAAAAGGACATGTAAAACTCGTTTTATGGCTTAAAAGGGTATATTCGGTATTTACCAAATCAAGGCGGTAATCCTAGCTTATGATCAGTTTAAAAATAATTAAAAATCTTCAAAAATCCCAAAATATTATATTACATCAGTGGGTAAAAGGTTTGGTGTAAAAAATTGGGTTTAGATAGGTTTTACGCTAATGACGTCGTTTAATTACTAAGAAACGTTCTAATTACGTCATTAAGCATAACTCCTAATCTAGACCTCCAACTGATGTGAAAATTTAGGGACATGTCTAATAATCAGTAACTAAGATTATTGTACTTCCATATTTCCAAAATTCTCGTTTTATGGTCATAAGGGCATTATGGTCAATATTTAAGCACTTAACGGAAACGTCGGACAATTAAGGATTTAAGTGGTATAAACGCAGAGGGTTATACAATCATGTAACTAGGTCCTAATGGAACTTTAAGGCATGTCTAGTCCTATCTAAACCGGGTCAGAACTGAAGTCAAAGCAAAAGTCAAACTTTTGCGTCTTTCAGTTCCGAATCGGTTCAAAACAGTGTCCTACAAGCTAAAAACCATCTTAGAATGTGGGTCTTATATAGTGTTTAATCTCTCATGGATCATTGACACACAAGTCTAGTTGTGTTCCCATAACACCAACAAGTGTCCTACAAGCTAAAAACCATCTTAGGCAGCCCATGGTATCAAGGAAATGCATTTGGAGTCGGTTACAAGGCTGAACAGCCACCTGTGCAACATTTCTGATCAGACAAGGCAGTCGCGTAGCGCGACTGCATAGGGGTCTAGTGCTCACGCTACGCGAGCACATGGTGACCTGCCAAACAAGTTTCCATTAATTGCATTTCAGTCCCTGGTCCTCCAAAAGGTCGTTTTCTCAATATTTCTTGCATTCTAAGCCTTTAAAATTGACATATAAGGGCTTTAAGACTTTTACCCACATTGTGAAGCCCTTGGTCACTTTGTGTTTACCCGAAAAGTCATGAATTTCAACGTTGACGCTTCTAACCCCTCGCACACGAATTTTATCATAACTTTCTCATACGATAACGAAACTTGGTGAAATTTTTATGGTGCATTCTAGTGAGCATAATTAATCGTTACAAGGCTTCGGGTTTGCTAAAAGGTCACTCAGAGGTATATCTTAAACATGTTGACACATTTAACCCCTGTAGTTTGTAATCTCTCACTTTCTTTCACAATTGGCTTCGTATGATCCATAATTCATCCGTTTAAGGGTATAAACATCGTGTAGGGTTATTGAAAGGTATATTTATCCATTGTTGACATTTTGAACCCTTATTTTTACATAGTTTCATTGTGTCATCTTTAGTCCTTCAAGAACATTCTTTCACACGTTCAAAGGTTATGACACGTGTCAGTACATTATAGGACGTAAATTTTTGAGGTGTTACAGACAATTATTTAAAAATAATATTGTATACAGTTTTACTTATTTGTCGTCCGTCAGGGCCGGTTAGAAGAGCCGGGCAAGATTAACTGACACGCCACAGGTATAATGCCCACAAGGTTGATTCCTTTAAGTGGATTACCAGTTTTTACATAATGCAACTGTCAGGTGTATGCCTACACCCCGTGCTTAGGTCGTGGCCATTTCTTTGAATGATGCCAAGGATATCCGGGACATGGTCATTTAACCCCCAAGGGCCATACACCAAATAATACAGATTAAAACGAGTTATGTAAATGCATTAATCACAATCCGATTTAAATGACTACATACCCGACCAAGCGGTATTATTATAATGCCGTATCCCAAGCCCGTATAGGGAAAATAAGTTAAGAGTATATACCTGAGTAAGTATAATTCACAAACAGAGAGTGCAACTAGCTTTTACCGGGCTCCTAATCTGGAACGAAGGTTTTAATAACCTATTAGATTCCTAACGGGTCTTAATTAAGTCTAAACTTAGACCGGTTAGTTTTTAAAGGAAGATACAGTCCAAAACGCATGATTAAGCGATGGCCGGATTAGAGTGTGGTTTAGACCCGACAAGTTTGTATACTTGTATAATATGGGTAAACTAAACACATTCTAGATTTTGAGATAAAAATGATAAGGTTTGACCCGTTCCGGCTAATTTATGCAAAATAGTTACATAAACCGATCCGAATGTGAAAAGTGCGTAACGGGTAACCAAATGAATCATGAATAGGTTTCCTAAGTTAATATGCCTTAAATATGTTGAGATATCAGTTGGATACCTTCCATTATGCCCAAAATGGATTTAACTCAAATTATGCCCCGTAGGGTATTTTGGTCATTTTAAAGGTTATAAAAGAGTTTAAATATAAATCTAAGTTTCAGGTCTGATATAATCAGTAAAAACATTTATTTTTATAAGTAATAACAGTAGGGTATTACATATATGTGAAATTTATCTTATATAACCAAACTATGCATCGTAGGGGCATTTTGGTAATTTCACATAAGCTTTAAATGTCAAAATTAGAATTCTGAGTTCAAAACTTTTGCTTACTATTTAATTATAAAAATTTACTTAAAACATCAGTAGGTATTAAGTCTTATATGAGAAAAATGGTTTTAATACATACTATGCGTTTTAAACTCGTCAAAAGACGGTTTTAAGCGATTTTCGGGTTTTTAAAGAAAAGCTGATATTTTTATCATTCCAGAAGACTCAAAATATTTTATTTATTATATAAAATCAGTAGCAAAAGGTATGGTATCCAAAAATTATGTAAAACTCATTTTATAGGCCAAAAGGGCAAAACCGACAATTACCGAATCAAAGCTATAACCCTATATTATGCTAAGACTAAAAATAAATAAAAATCTTCAAAAATCCAAAATATTATTTTACATCAGTAGGTAAAAAGTTTGGTATCAAAAATTGGGTTAAGATAGGCTTCATGCTAATTACGCCGTTTAATTAATAAAAAGCTTTCTAATTACGCAATTGAGCATAACTCTTAATCTAGACCTCTAACTGATGTGAAAATTTAGAGACATGTTTATAAATCAGTAATAAAGATTATTGTCCTCTCACATTTTCAAAATTCGTGTTTTAAGGTCGAAAGGGCATATTGGTCAACATTTAGGCATATAACGGAAACATGCATATGAATCGGATAACTAATGAACCAAGTTGTATAATCACAGAGGGTTATACTAACATGTAACCTGGTCCTAATAAAGCTCTAAGGCATTTCTAAAACATGCTTCATTGGGTCAGAACTGAAAGTCAAAGCAAAAGTCCACTTATGCGACTTTCGGTTCCGAACCGAGCTTATACAGAAAATTGTCGGGTTGAACATGCTTAGACATGTTCTTACATTAATTACCAAGTTATACAAGTAATAAAACAGGTTTCATAGCTTCTACATTGTTAATTATGGGTTTATGCGAAAAATAGCTTTCTGTTGACTTTTTATAATTATCTTTAACTCGACAATTGACCTAGTTTGAGTGGGAATCAAAGGGTGCCCTTTTAAGGGTTTATTACCCATATAATTACCAACTCAAAACTATTTTTAATTTAACTAATGATTGGACCATTAGTTATTAATCACGAAGTCAAACCTTAATTACGATAAGTTTGACTTATGGTCATTAAGCTAATTAAAACTGAAATCAGGAAGTTAAGGACACTTACAAAGGTCCTAAGCACGATTATGGATCATAAGGAAACTTGTTGAAGACCAGAGAAGCTCCAGAGAAGTCCTTGAAGTGAGTTGGAGTGAACAATGAAATGGTTGCAACTTGAATTCTTTATATAGGGGTTTTAATCACATAGGATCATGCCAAACAAGTCTACAAGTGTTGTATGATGTTCCCAGGTCTCCCTAGGCATGCAAAACTGTTGGCCATGCTTCAGGAATTCGAATACCATGCAACTAAGGCGGTGTAACCGGCTATAACAGGCAACTGCCAATTTTTAACTGCCAGCGACAGTCTTACAGACCGTAAGCGAAAACCCTTGCGGTCCGTATCCAACTCTTACGGACCGTAAGTCCAACCTGATACGGTCCGCAACCAGCTCTGATCTGAAATGCCCAGTTACAGTCCTTGCGGACCGTAAGCCTTATACCATACGGTCCGTAACCGATGCTCAGAAGACAAAAAATTGCAAACTTTAAGGCTTTGGCCATGCAACTTTGCTAATACGAATCCAAGGTCTTTAACATCAGAATGGGACCACTTGGTTAGTTCTGAAAAGCCATGAAAGCCTTGCCATGCACTTACGTTGTCTTGGATTCTTTTGAAAAAGTCTTGAATGTAAAATTTGTCGTAACCACTCATAGGATCCATTTCTTGTGCAAATTGAATTATGCATTTATCAGAATTATCCGGATTTAAATGTCAGTTGTTTATAAAACAGATTAAGGTTTGGGATTTATAAATGGGTCGCTCAGAGGTATTAGTTAACATGTCGACGCTTTCAAATCCTACCATACATCTTTCAACTTGATCCGGGTTTATAACACGTTTTACCTTCCATGACACGTGTCTTTATTTTATTGGGCATGCTTTTTACGAGGTGTTACACCTATATATAAGTGCTTTGCCATACTAACAAACTCTCGTGGAGAAAATGCCATGTGAAGTTGAACGTTATTAGACCTCTTATATTATTGAGACTATTTTCAACACGCTAAACTCCTTCGCAAGGCGTAACATCTCATTACTTCTCGATCGCATCATCGCTAGACTTTTCGCAAGTCTACAACAACGCAATCTCACCTTCACTGGAATTTATTTCACTTCACCATCGTTTTCCCTCTCGACGCTTTAACGCTTATCGCATCTATCAATCTTACCGCTTCGATACTCTCATCGCTTCTGCAAGTAATTTTTTTAATGAAGAAAATACTGTTACAAAAGTAATCTTTAATGAAGAAAATACGGTTCCAAAAGATAACAAAGAAAAATGCATATCTTAAAAAAGAAGACGCATCCCTAATATCTTATGCAAGTAATTTTCTACATATTAAAAAAAGGATAGGTGCACGGTATTCTTAGCCGCGGAAGGGTAGAAAGGAAAGAGTTTCATATTTTGGAAACAATATTGCTTGAGAAAGCTATGTGAGCGGAAAATGAATATTATATACTTATACTATAAATAGCAATGAAGAAGAAACCGCGTATTAAGCATTTGGTTTTGCCGCTCAAACCAAAAAAGGACGAAGTGTATAATTTAACCAGAACCCATTTTAACCCATCACCCAAACCCATCCGAGCAATCAATTTGCCGGGCTTAGTGTAACAAAATCCAATCACCCTCGTTCTTTTAGCCTGTGTTATTAGAACTAGACCTATTATTAGTCTCACTTTTGTTCCACAAACAGAAGAGCGGGAAAACGCACAGAGCAAGAACAGAATGGCGCCATTGCTGCAGAGCTCTCAACCTTGGGTCGAGAAATAGTAATCATCCTTCTCCTCCGTTTTAGCATTCTTCCTGAATTCAATCTGTGTTTTATTACATACAATTTTAGCTTAAATGTTTATAAAATCATTGAAATTTCAGCCGACCGAGGCGAGTGAATGAAGTTGCGCATCAAGATGAGGTTGTTCGAGTCCTTACCAACACGCTCGAGACCACTAATGTAACCTCAATTCCGTTGAATCTGCTCGTGTTGTTATTGCACACAATTTTCTAGGGTTTCTGTTTACTTGCAATCGTATGTTTGTTTGTTTTGGATTCATTCTAGGGTTAGGTTACACAAATTCTTTAGTTTCGAACGTTTTATTATTATTATTATTATAGTTATTATTATCATTGTTGTTTGTTATTATGGTTGTATAAATTGATAGGTAGGGTGTTCATGAACTGTTTATGTTCGTGTTCGTTTGTTAAGGAAACGAACTCGTTCGTGTTCATTTGTGTTTGTTTGTTAATTTTTAGGTAACGAATGTTGATGAACACAAATGAGCACAAACTAATGTTCATGAACACACATGGAAACAAACGAACACAAACAGAAACACTGACATTTATTAAATGTTTTATCTGTTGGAATTTTGAAGTATTTAAATAAAATATAAAAACTAAAAACACTGATGAACTATCTTACATAAACGAACATGTTACCGAACGTTCACGAATATAAATGAACGAACGCGGCCTCTGTTCATGTTCGTTTATTTAACTAAACGAATGAAATTTGTTGTTTGTGTTCGTTTGTTTTATAAACGAACGAACACAAACGAACTTCCTGCCGAATAGTACACGAATTGTTTGCTGAACGCTATTCGCGATAGCGTCCTCTATGGACGCTATTGATAACTATGTTTACAGCCCTATTGGAAACTGAAATCCAAATGAGGCATTTTTTTTGAATTGATGGAACACTATAATTGGTGATATGAATGAGGCATTTGTAAGGTAAATTGCTACATTGTTTTGTTCTGTGTTTCTGAAGTGAATTGGTTTTTGGAGCAGTGTCCGCACATGCTGTTTTATGGTCCACCTGGAACCGGAAAAACTACCACTGCACTTGCCATTGCTCATCAGCTTTACGGGTAACATTGACTGCATATAATAATGTCTTGTGAATTCTTCTTTTTATTTTTTCTTGTTCGTTTTAGTCTATGACTTTATGAGTGATTTCTTACATTTCTAATGGTTTCTGCGGACGTATAGTTGACTTTGATGGTTAAAGGGTTGAATTAAAACACAACAGTTTGTTCTGAGGGTGGTGTGGATTTGATTGCTTTAGATGTTAATACATCATGTACTTATGCTCAATGTTGGCAAATTCTAAGGTAGTTGAACTTTAGGGTCTATTTTATAGGTGTAGAACAAAACTTGAGTAGCTTAAAGCGGTAACAAATCTAATGTGAAAACCCTTTTTGATATGATTTGTTAGCATAGTTAGGCATACTTTCTGAAGTACTGATGCATCATGTTAAGGACAAAACGTGACCATAATTTATGTCATTGCATTGTTCAAAATCCAACACCATTCGCAAGTTTTAACCGTATAGCTAGATGAGAGAAGCAGAAAGTTCAGGGATGTACTCTTCGCTTTGTTTAATTAAGATGGCTGCAACTGTTGTGATTTCTGCTTTAATATACTCATACAAGCAAGTGTTATTAATCTAAGTTTGTCATCCTTGGGGAATTAGAGGTCTTTAATCTTCATTATGTCGTGCATACTTGTGTGATCGAACTACTTTTGCATGAAAGTGCTAACTTGTTCACTAATCAATTTGCTGCCACCACTGTCTCTTTCTCTTTACAGTCCTGAACTCTACAAGTCAAGGGTTCTTGAGCTCAACGCTAGTGATGATCGTGGAATCAATGTAGTTCGAACTAAGATAAAGAATTTTGCTGCAGTTGCCGTTGGTTCTGCTCATCAAGGGTATATAAATTTACTCTTTTTTCGTAAAGAATTATAAGAATGAACATAAAAAATGAAAAAAGAGACCCAACAGCCAGTTTTTCTGAGTACGCTTTGAGTTTTAGTTATATGTTGTTTTCTCTCCCCGTGATGTAGGGGTTATCCTTGCCCGCCTTTTAAAATTATAATCCTCGATGAGGCAGATTCAATGACTGAAGATGCACAGGCAAGCTCTCTACTTATTTTTTATTCATTTCGTAGTCACCTTTGCTATCTGAAATGCTACATGTCTCTTTTTATCTTTATTAGTGCAACGAGTTTTATGTTGACTAATACATGGTGTTGAACTTCACATATGTTACATTACATGATTGTTTTTAAGATAATTAAGTTGTTTTGTCATTTTCCTTGGAGCATCAACATCTCGTTAGAAATACAACGTCCATGCATATTTTAAAAAAGGGAATGGTGTTTTTGTTAATATTATGCAGTCCAAGGTTGTTCACATTTAGATAGATTTGTAAGTAACGTGTTTTTTTTTTGTATCGCAGAATGCTTTACGTCGTACTATGGAAACCTACTCAAAAGTAACACGATTCTTCTTTATATGCAATTACATCAGCAGGTCAGTGCTAAAAGTTTTCTATGATAATACTTGCTTTTGCGTTTAGTGATACATCTCTAGAAAGGTAGTATACTTCTTAATTTTTTGTTGAGCTTGTTTCCTACTTCATCTTGCACCTCTGGTAGATGGACAAAGATACATTGAATCTCCTTAAACTCTGCGTAAATAGTATCTTTAAAATAAAACCTCACAAGAAATGCAACTGGAGATGTTACTTAACTAGAAACATAATTGAAAACTCATATCAAATTAATGGACACACTTCTTTTCTATGCACTTTCTTTTGGTTTCTTGTCCATGCATCTTGATTCATGTTACATACCTGGTGCAGGATTATAGAACCTCTTGCTTCTAGATGTGCAAAATTCAGGTTCAAACCACTCTCAGAAGATATCATGAGCACTCGTATACTGCATATTTGTACAGAAGAGGGCCTTAACTTGGACTCAGAGGTGCTGATCTTGTTTAACTCTGCATCTTCAACACTTTTTTATTGTTGGTAAATTGGCCTTTTGAGTTAATATATGTAATTGCTTATAGGCTCTCTCAACCTTAAGTTCCATATCTCAAGGAGATCTTCGTCGCGCTATAACTTTCCTGCAGGTAATAAACTTTATCACTTTTCGTACAACCTTACGACAAAAAAAGGACTTGCATGTATTTCATGTAATTTATCCAATCATATTGTGACATCAGCCTTGCGTTTTGATTTCTCACAGGGAGCTGCTCGCCTGTTTGGATCTTCAATTTCTTCCAAGGATTTGATTAGCGTTTCTGGGGTAACTAGATTTCGTTTCTTTTTAATTATTGATTGGTTTGCCAAATCAGAGGGTAATGTGATGTGAGTCACGACTAGTGTTTTATGCTGCTTTACACCATAGTTATTAATAGCGCTCGTAGCTAGTGCTATAGTGAATAGCGTAGCGTAGCACTCATGTGTCGATATTTGATTTTGGCGCCTCCATAGCGGGCAAATAGTGGGATTATAGGTTTTTTTGTTTTTTTTTTCTGCTTTAATATAAATAGCAGGATTTTAGGTTTTTTTAATTATACATATAAAACAGCTTATTTGGATATAATATACATATAAAATATTTCTAAAATTTTCTCCTAGTGTGTCGCTAAACATTAAATAGCCCGCTATTTCATCGCTATTACTACGTAGCGTATAGGTAGCTTGTCGCTGTCGTTTACTATTCGTCATCAATAACTATTCTTTACCGTCTAAGTTACTTCCAATATAAATCACCTTTAAAATATCTTTTAGATGGTAATCAATTTTCTAATCATATTGTCAAATACTTAGATTTTGATCTCATCAGGTCATCCCGCATGAAGTTGTTCAGGCTCTCCTTGCAGCTTGTAAAAGCGGATCATTTGATAACGCAAACAAAGAAGTCAATAATGTTATTGCAGAGGGGTATCCCGTCAGTCAGATGCTTTCTCAGGTATATATTGTTATCTTGATCCATAATCTTATCATGTCAAAATGTGTCTCAAATATTTGTATGATGTCATTGCAGTTGTTTGACATGGTGGTTGAATCTGAAGATACTTCTGATGAACAAAAAGCAAGAATATGCAAAAAATTTGGTGAAACAGACAAGGTATTTTTCGTGCCTTTTTTATTTTTCTGTATAGTACTTCCTTTCGACACATTATCTTTTGTAAATTTCTTTTCAAAATTGTTATAATGGCTTTTCTCAAAGAACCACAACTCACGGTAGATAATAATTTTCAACATGAAACGGGTCAACTATAATGGCTTGTCATTATGGATCCCACTTAGAACACATTTACAAGTTAATCTCTAATGGGGCATGAAAGTTGATAATTACCAATGATTCAGACCATTCCGAGCCTAGTGGTAGGGTCAGACTTTCAACATGAAACGGGCCAACTATATATTTAAATCTTATATTAATTTTGGAGAAATAATAACACTTAAAGTAAAAGAAAAGGGTTGGTGCAAAGTAACTTACCCCTGTTAAAAAGGCGGCGACATTTGACAGCAGATTAGTGTCTTTTTGACTAATGATGAAAACCTTAAATATACATTAACAGGACAATAATGCGAGAACATGTGAATGAAAGTCAATGTCATAATACAAATCGGTAAATAGGTAGAGTTGGATTGAAATATTCATGGAGCCGAATATTGGATTTGACTTTAAAAGTCAAAGATACATGTAATTTGTTTGCACTTGCTAAACAATATATGAATATGCGATGATGCACAAAGCCGTATTACTTTGATTCTTGTATTATGCAGTGCCTTGTTGATGGAGCGGATGAGTATTTGCAACTGTTGGCTGCTTGCAGCTCTATGATCAAAGCATATTCAAACATGCCCGAAGTATATTCCAACGACATGTAGTGTGTTTCTTCATCATATTAACTATGAGCCCCGGGTATTTTTGTGTCTGGTTGTAACATGTATGGTGTTATGATTGTCATGCGTTGTCTAATGCTCTAACATAATCATGCACGTTGAGACTAGAATTGAATTGACCCGTTGGGCCAAAACGGTTTGATATGTATGTTTATCCGGGATGTGAAGAGGTAGAAATCTAGACCTGTTCGTTTCGTTTAACTGTGCTGTTGGGCCAAAAGTGTTTGATATGCCAAACTGCATTTTTTGAAACATGAAGATGCATGTGACTTGTTTGCACTTGCTATTTTGCTAACAATGTCAATATGTATATGCAATTAAATGGTAACTTTTTAAAGGTTAAGTAAATACGTAGCGACTATATAGTCACGTGTTTTTCTGCTCAAAACCTAAATTTCGATTGTCAAGAAAGCACATGACTATGCTTTTTTAGAACGACTAACTTACGCACTCACTAATCCTACTCTTAAATCTATACCTTTTGTTAACTATGGCACTTAAACTCTCGGACCTAGGATCAATTGGGATTGACCTATTGCCTTTTTTTTTCCTTCCTAAATTTGCACCTAATATATGTCTTTACATTATTTTATGAAACTTGAGTCAAAATTAGTATGAGTTCCTACTTATTATCCACCAACTTGCACATGTATATGCATTCAGGGGTGATCGGGTTCGGATTTTGACTTATGAACCAAAGACCTGAATTGGGACCGCCTGATTATGACCTGAATCGAGACCACATGAATGTGACCCAAATATATTCCATGGTTTATTCTTTGGATTATGTAGTTAATGAATTTCGGTTTGGAGTCAAGCTTATAGTTTTGTCCTTGCATAGTACTTTTCATAGGACCACATGTGAAAGTGTTATTAGCCCACTTGATTCTCCCGATTGAATGTTTTATTAAAATGATGCTAGTTCATATGAATACAAGAGTATAATTGGTAAATAAAAATGATGTATGATATAGGCGTGTTGTCTATATATTAGACACATAAGCATAAACTACCAATGTTGCTGCAAGGATCCATGGAAAGGCTATTCGGATCATTAGAACTATTGAGGAGATGGATCAGTCACACTTCGTTTTCACTTATCTATTGTTGATCTGCACGCAACAATGAGCACCTGTTAGACGGGGTCAGAGATTGGGGGGTCTCTAGACCACCCTCTGACGGTCAAGTTAGTTTCGATCTCCATGTACATACATAGAATATATTAGAATAAATAGAAAAGATGAGATAGTATTGGTGTGGCTGTGAAGAGTTAATCTCTTGGTATGAGTGGTTCCATGAGAGTCCCTCACAATGGGGTTAAATCCTTCTTATACATGTGGGGGGGGGGGGGGGGGGGGGTAGATGGGCTTTTAAGACATTTATGAATCACTTATGTAGTAGTTGTAAATCCACAGGATAGACCCGGTAGGGGTATCCTTTACAAGTACCCCAATCCATGATTATGCAACCCAAGCTACATTACAATGGACTTATCACTTACTATACTATCATTGTATGAGGTGCATAATTCGGTTAAAAAATAACCAAACCGTTTTTTATTTGTTAAAAATTAACAAGCTATAAAAATAACTGGTTGGGTTAATTACCGGTTTTGTGTGGTGAAAAACTATAACCTACTATAACCGATTAAGTTACTAACTGGTTCTTATTCTAAATCTCAAATCGGTTCCTAACCTACCGTTATTTTTCTAACCTAAAGCTATTACTAGTGTACTAGTTACAAACTTGAAGGGGTATGGTCCCAAATCCCGCACAACGCATTACAAGACATACGCGCAAAGTACCATACCCAGACTTAACAATACTATACTTAGTTATAACTAGAGCATGCAACGCAATGACAACTAAGACAAGTACAAATAGTACAGATGACAGGAGTTGCAGCCAATCAACGTGTGCCAGACTCAGTCCAGACAACTCCTACGATGATCAATCGTGTAGGAGACAAGAAGTACAAAAGGACAGTAACGTGTAACCAATCAGGTTGCGTTGTTCACTGCTCCATGATCTCCATTCAAAGCTGGTGACAAGCTCGACAACAAAGACAACTTCAGGCCATGTGGCACCAATCACCGCACGCCAATGTCCTGATTCTCTGCAAACACTAACGGTCGTGTCAAAGGAGACAAACCGGATATTCCTTTTTGCACCTCCAACTCCATGTTAGCATGTGGGCTTTATGCAAGTTTCTTAGCCCAAACTCATTAGGTTGGGCCTAGTTGAAGAAGATTCTCTGCAACTCCATCTGCTTCGGCTTTACAAACGAAATGAACCCTTCTTGCTGCATGTTCATAACCCCAACAATGTCTTCAAAGGGTTCTCATACTCACATTACAAACCAAATCATAACTGCAATCATCCAAAACCGATCATTCGACACACACCTTGCAAAATCCCCCTTTATAACCCACCATTTTTCAAACCCACAACGCGCAACCCAACTCATCACAGACACCCTCCGCTCCATACCCAGATACTTCTTCCAATCCCCAAGATCCATGGGTCGTCAACCCGGATCCAGACACCGAACACCTCTCAAACAACGAAACCTCCATCAAGAATCCATAAACATCCATAAAGGCATCACCTTTTTTGGTCCTGCTGCTTACAGAGACCCACAAAAGGTAAAATTAGGGTTGGATAAAGCCCTAGAGTTTTATCACTGGGTTGAGTCCCAATTAGGGTTTAATCATACTGAAATTACTTGTAGAGAAATGGGTATTATATTAGTCAAAGGGAATAGATTGAAGGAATTATATAACTTTTTGAAAGATATGTCTAGAAGAAGTAGTGGTGGGCTTGTTACAACAATGACCATGACCTGTTTGATAAAATGCCTAGGAGAACAAGGGCTTGTGAACGAAGCGTTGTCGGCGTTTTATCGAATGAAGCAGTTTCGTTGTCGACCGGATGTTTGCGCGTATAATACGGTGATTAACGCGTTGTGTAGAGTTGGGGATTATAAGAGGGCTAAGTTTTTGTTTGAGCAGATGGAGTTGCCGGGGTTTAGGTGCCAGCCGGATACTTTTACGTATACGATCTTGATTAGTTCGTATTGTAAGCATAGTTTGCAGACCGGGTGTAAGAAGGCGGTTAGGAGGAGGATGTGGGAGGCTAACCATTTGTTTCGGGTGATGTTGTTTAAGGGGTTTAAGCCGGATGTTGTGACGTATAATTGTTTGATTGATGGTTGTTGTAAAACTTATAGGATCGAGAGGGCTTTAGAGTTGTTTGATGATATGGGCAAACGGGGTTGTGTTCCGAATCGGATAACGTATAATTCTTTCATAAGGTATTATTGTGCTACTAATGAGATTGATAAGGCTATAGAAATGTTGCATAGGATGCAAGAGTTGGATCACGGGTTACCTACTACAAGTTCGTATACTCCTATTATTCATGCGTTTTGTGAAGCAGGAAATGCGTTAGAGGCTTGGAATATGCTTGTTGAATTGGTAGATAGAGGGTCAATACCCAGGGAATATACTTACAAAATGGTTCATGAAGGGCTAAAATCTGTAGGGAGAATGGATTTGTTAGATAATGAGATTTGTGGAAGAATTGAAGACGGGATCAAGATTAGATACAAGCAAGTAATGAAAGTGAAAGCGGTTATGTCCGCAGAGCCCCGGTTTTCTTTGGGTGATAACTGTGATTTGGAAGAACATGAAGTTGCCTGATTGCTGTTTCAGACAATGGTATGTTGTTTGTTTCGTATGCCAATGTATGTTCTTATATAATTCTATGAGATATATTATGCTATATCAGTATATCTATCTACAGCAAAACCTCTATAAATTAATAACCTCGATAAAATTAATAATTTGTCCAGTCCCAACTTGGGACCGGTACAAAATTGGACCCCAATCGATATAATAATAAGACCACCCGTAGTGGGGGGTTTTTTGGCTTCCCCCCCCCACAAAAAAAAAAAAACGCCCCCCACGCCCCTAGACCACCCCCTGGGCGTTTTAAAAAAAATATTCCTCCGGAGCGTTCTTTTATCCACGCCTTTGTTCAATTGTTTGGCCAATGACCGTTGGCAACGGTCAAAAAGGTAACGGCTATTTTTTTTTTATTGAACTTTTATATATATACCAACCTTTTACGCCCATTTTATACAAACCAAAACCAAAAACCTACACTTACAACATCAAACAACAAACCTTTTACGCCCCATTTTATATAAAAAATGAATTCCCCACCTCCTCGTCGTCCATTGCAAATTTTTATTACAAAGAGTTTTTAGCGGATGAGGGTGACTCGACCGATGAGGAGGTCGAGCAAGAGGCGGTTACGAGTGCGTGCGAACTCGCGGCTCGGTATATGAAGCATTGTAGCCGGCCTCAACGTGAAATTTTACCAAGAGAATATAAGATAATAACCTTTTTGAAATCCCAGTGTATATAAATTGGTCCCAACGAAACTATAAATTAATAATTACTAAAAGATTCCAAATTCTAAGATTGTCTAGTTAAAAATGAATCTATTTGTTTTTTTGTTGAACTTCAAATCTATCTTGAGTTCATATTTAAATCTCCTCATTGCACATAAGAGTTGGGGCATTGTCTTCTCGTATTACAACAAAAAATTGTGGAGAGTTGTTGCCGCTTGCAATGCACTTAAGAAATGTGCATTGAAACTTGTTTTTGTAATTTATTTTTTGGTACCATGAATTAACTTTTTGTATTAAAAAACAATGAATTTGACAAATTCAATTAATTTGTGAATGTATATTGGACTTAGAAATTTAAAGGTCATACGTAAAACCACGCTAAATTAAAAAAAATATTAATTTATCGATATAATATATCTCGCTAAATTAATAAAATATCTCAGTCCCAACATTATTAATTTATAGAGGTTTTACTGTAATTGTTTTTTTCTTGCCGTTCAAAAAAAAAAAAATTGTTTTTTTCTTAATAAGTCTCGAACTTGTACTACTAGATATCAGGTACAGCTCTTTATGCTACATAAGAACATTAATTAACCATCTGTTTACATGGAACCGTAGAAACTTTTACTCAGTTTAGTTTAAGAGTAAATTGCCATTTTAGTTCCTAAGTAGGACTCTGGACTCCTGAGGTTTGGCCCAAAATGCCACTTTAGTCCAAGTAGTTTTTTTCTCTCCCCTGGGGTCCCCGACGTTTCTGTTTTTGGTCCTTTTTGTTCATTTTGTTAACTCCCTCAAAAAAACTCAGTTAAGTCAGGGGTAATTTCGTCAGTTCGCTAAATAGTTTGGTATTTGCCTTTTTTATCCAAAAACCTTTTTTTTTCTTTTATTCATTTATATATATAAAAAAGCTTTAATTAAAAAAACCCTTCAATTAAAAAACCCTTCAATTTAAAAATATAATACTTTTTTTAATATAAAACCCTCCAATCCCCATCCCTCTCTCTCTAATCTCTCTCTACAGCCCTCACCACAACCACCATGTTTAGATATATTCATGAATACTAATGAAATTTGAGTTTTTTTTGAAGCTCTAAACAAATGGTTTCCACCTACAGTTAGTATGGATGCTTTGTAGTTCAATAATTGTTAAACCAAAGTGTTTCAACCGGTGCTTGTTAAAGCTAACATTGTAGGTCCCGTATACTTGTTTCAGGTTCGAATTCTAACATCAGTGAACTGTTGGATTATATCACCTGAGGAAAGAATTCTCACTAAATCATCATGTTTGCATCTCGTTCGCTAGAAACAGGTGAACTTCCTATGACCTTTGAGGACAGTGTTTTTTTTATTGAGATATATGATTCGTAATGGCACTTGTAAAATGTGAAAATATATACTAACATGAAGTAAAGCATGTCAGAATAAAGGATCTTAAATGATTGTGATGATAATTATACAAGCGCACTTGTTAGTCATTTTACTATCTTTTTATTTAATCAGATAACAGTAATTACGTCTTATGACCAACATTCTTTTCATTTCGTTTTGGAAAGCAAAGGAAGTTACTTTAACAACTATGCTTGGGTCTGTAATGTTAGTGCTAATTATATACAACGTCAGTGCAGTTTGGCATAACGAGGGGCTGCTATGGACAATGATTGGATTGAAACAGGGAATGGCGGGCTTATCTGCGTAAACATTCAATCGTTTAGGTTAGTTTCAAACCTTTTCATCATAGCTAGATGTGGCAAAATGGGTGGGTCAAGTTGTTTGGGCAGTGCTTCAAAACGGGCTAAATGTGTTGGTGTAGGCCCGACCTGAAACAACTTTGGTCCAACACTTAATTTTTTTATTCTTGTATGTAATAAGCTACTTATTAAATAAAATGATTTGTGGAGCAGCCCATTCGACATGTTCCCTTATGGATTTTTATCTTCTCTATGTTATCTATTTGACCTAGGGCTGCAAACGAACCAAACGTTCGGCGAACAGTTCGTGAACCGTTCGGCGGGAAGTTTGTTTGTGTTCGTTCGTTTATTAAACCAACGAACACGAACAACAAATTTCGTTCGTTTAGTTAAATGAACAAACATGAACAGAGGTCGTGTTCGTTCGTTTATGTTCGTGAACGTTCGATAATGTGTTCGTTTGTGTTCGATAGTTCATTAGTGTTTTTATTTTTTGTATTTACTTAAATACTTAAAAATTAAGACAAATTAAATATCTAATAAGTGTCAGTGTATTATATATTCTGTTTATGAACAATTGTTTGTGTTTGTCTGTTTCTATTTGTGTTCATGAACATTATTTTGTGCTCATTTGTGTTCGTCAACGTTCGTTTTTGTCCGTTGTCTAAAATTAACAAACAAACACAAACGAACACGAACAAGTTCATTTCCTTAACAAACGAACACGAACATAAAATCTCGTTCGATAAGTGTTCGTGAACAGTTCGCAAACACTTAAATTTCTTAACAAACGATCACGAACAAGGTCTTGTTCGTGTTCGTTTGGTTCGTTTACAGCCACTTCAAATCACAATATTTCTTAAACATGCTCGGTCAGTGGTTAAGGTGTTAATCGCCCCAATCTCATCACGTCAGTTGGAGTTTCAAGAAACATCATTGCTCGATCTAGTACTAGAGTTGAATACCATGCCCTTGGCACCTTGCACATGTCGACGCAGGGGTTCGTTGGATTATGTATGTTATGCATGAGTTATGTTTATTTGTTTGTGGTCCTCTCACTTTGTGGCGCTACAATATTGTAGCTACTTATTTAGTCGTCAATCCAATATTTTTATCAATGCCCAAATCATCTTGAAATCAATCTATACACTATTCAGATTCACAAGGTGTGATACGTTTCTATTACGAACCAGCTTAACGGGTTAGCGTCCCCTCAGTTTGCCTATCTATGATTCCACTGGTCCGTTAGTGATCCAAATTTGCCGTTAAAAGAAAAAGTTTAGCTTTCTAGTGAATGTTAGAATTGTCACATGTTAATTAGTCAAGTTTGTTAGTGATGTGAAGGTCGATAGCGGTTAATCAACAATCTGTCGACTAACAGATTCAATTAGTTTGTTAATATACAGGTCTATAATTAGGACTGATGTTCATTGCATTTATGCTGAAAAAAATATAATACATAAACTGCACAAGTTCTCTTATGATTTGTATAACATTTAATCAATCAATAAACCATATATGATGTTACCACCAATATATCACAAAGCTACTTATCATGTTGGATCAGGGTAGGGGAACATGATGAGGTAACCATCACCTAGCCCTTGTAGGTCTGAATTTATGAGGAACAAATAGAGCAAAGGGGGTGTGCCGGGTGCCGAGGTGCACACATCGAGTATTTTTCTAGCATCTGGTTTCGGGTGTGGAACCGGATTTGGGTATGATTGGGTACTGAGAAGAAAAACCCAACCCTATGTACCTAAGTAGAGTATGATCAAGTTTGGATATAAACGCTTATTTTTTTAAATTAAATACTTAAGTTATATTACGATAACAAAAATGTACTTATGTACAAATAATTTAAATATAATTGTATTTTTTACTCAAGCACAACAATCTAATACAAATTATTTACTTTATAATATGCATTTTTTTTTAAATTTAAATACAAAAGTTGTGAAGTAAACATAAAAATATACTCTAAAGATTCGAGTATACCATCATGTATTAAAATAACGGTATCATGTATAATCGGTATAATCGGTTTTGGGTATAATCGGGTACGATTCCTAGCACGGGTGTTGAGCTTAATATGTATACCTAACCGTACCTTACATGTAGGATCAGGTTCAGTTATGGCTATGAAAAAACCAGGTTTTTTTTTCAGGCACGGGTTTTTGTGCATCACTAACCGGGCAGCCTGTCTCACAAGACCCATAATTTTTTAGGCCCAATATTTTGTTTTCCTTGTTATACATCATCATTCTATCCGGGTTTTAAACGCAAAGTAGTGATGCAAGAGCTAGTAAGACCCTCTTCACGCCACTTGCAATGTCACGGACTCGAGACTTGACAACTCTGCTTTTTTTCTTTCCGCTCACTTCTCATCCCTCTTTGTTTCGTTTGTGATTTACACATTTCACATTGCCCAAACGAGACAACAAAGGTGAGAGATAGCTCATCTTTATAAATTGAGAATTTGGTATCTCATTCAAGTACTCCTTGAGCATAAATAAAAAAGAGTAAACAAGTTTAATTAGTGCTTGAATAGTTGAACCCAATATAAAATGGGCTGAGCTAAGTTGGCTCGATTTATGAACGATATGAGCCCAAGCTCAAAAATGAGCCTGAGCTAGCCTTGGCTTGGCTCGTGAATAATCTATCGTCGTACCAATGAATCTTTTTTATATATAAGTTCTTATTTCAAAGGTCTATTAAACTAGTAGCGCAAAACCTTTATAAAATACGGACTGGCCCTAAAGGATAACATAAGCATATGTAAAGGAACACTTTATACCCGGAGCTCGCTACTCGAAAAGATAATACATGATCATCACAAACATAAGCATGTTTTATGATACTATAAAGGCGATAACATGTCCGTACGCCTGGATCAGCCGTTAGCGGGAGTAGGGGTGCAAATGAGCCGAGTAAAGCCCGAGCTCATTTAACTTATGAAAGCTCGAGCTCAACTGATTCGAGATTTGCTTCTAAAGCTCGAGCTCGGCTCCTTCACTATTTATTAATCAATATATAACTAGTAATTAATATTATTTAAATATATTTATTATATTAATTAAAATTCAGATAAATAGTGAGCTCTTTTAAGCTCGCGAGCCGGTTTAAACCTGATAAGCGAAGCTCGTTTGCTGAACAGACTTGTTTTTAAGCTTGGGCTTGAGCTAACCCTTGTGATGAGGTCATTGATGTTGCTTTACTTCTCAAGTGAAGTACAAGGATCTTCTAAAGCAAGTTCCACACAAAATAATGCAAGTCATTTTACTAAAAATAAAGAATTATACTTTACGTTTCTACATTTCTTTTACGTTCGAGTAAAATACCAGAATGGTCCCTGAGTTTAAGTTACTTTTGCCATTTTAGTTCAAAAATAAAACTTTTTGTATCTGTGTCTCCAAGGTTCAATTTTTGTTGTCATTTTAATCCAGTTGGCAAACTGGGTTAGAATTTTCTGTTAGCTTCTCCTCATTTTTGTCGTTTTCCTCATTTAATTAATATATATTATGGCATAAAATGACGATTATACCCTTTATTTAAATGAGGAAAACGACAAAGAGAGAAGTTAACAAAAAAATTTAACTCAGTTTACCAATTGGATGAAAATGGCAACAAAAACGAAACCTCAGGGACCCAGATACAAAAATAATTATTTTTGAACTGAACTGACAAAAGTAACCTAAACTCAGGACCATTTTGACACTTTACTCTATACATCTCTTCTACAATTTTTGTGACATGCTTTGCTTTCTCGTGGGTACATGTCGTGTGTAGGTAATGTTCTTAACCTCACGTGATCCTACGTTGTTGTCTGGCTAGAAAAATGCAATGTATTTTAATTCTAGTTTATGATATACTTTGTGGAACAAATTTACTATATCTCGGTGGCATATAAATGAAAGATCGGTGGTCTATACTACCGACCAAAAGTCAAAACAACCCTTAACTCTTGGCCACCGATAAAAACGACCCTAGACTTTCAAAACTAACATTTACACGTTCTACACTTTCTAACTACCTTTTATAAAATATCATTTTTACTACTTGAGTTTTAACTTTTTGAATTTACCCTAATGTATCTTTCATTCTTTAACTTAAAAGAACAAACGTTTAGTTTCTCACGTGATTATTTTTATGTACGTACGGTATAAATTCGCGTTTTGACGTTAATTTTTTCGGAAACGAGTTGAGTCAAATATAATGCGCTTTCATGCTTATTTTTATATATGTTTTCAGTTGGTCTACGTTTTGACGTACATGTCGTTATAAATTCACATTTCAACGTAAACGATATAAATTCACATTTGACATTAATTTTTTTCGGAAATGGGTCTGGTAAAAGATAATATTTTTTCATGCCTATTTTTGCGTACGTTTTTTTTGTTGGTCTACGTTTTAACGTAAATTGTGTTCGAAAATGAGTCGGTCATATATAATAAGTTTTCATTCGATTATACAAATTCGAGTTACTGTACATTTTTACGTTGCTTCGTCTTGATACAAAAGTAAGGGTGATGTAGTGGTTAGGTGGAACACTCACTAAATGAACCAAACTGGGTTCGATTCTGTTTCTTCTGTAACCGTAATGTTTATATAGGTTACACTAAGTTAAATCGGAGCGTTTTCATACAGTTAACACATCACATAACGTGCCGACAGCTCTAAACAACCAAGGTGTTGCCGCTGCAACACGCGACTTATAACAACAATCTAGTTATATTATATTATATTATATAAACATACAAATTTGAAGAGGGTGTACAGTAACTCAAGGGGAGCCATTTAAAGGCAACCATCTGTATTTCATTAGCCTTTTTTTTATTTTTTATTTTTAAATTTCTACAACATGTGTGCATATCTAGAAGCAAATATATAAAAGTAAGAGGCTGTTTGGTAACATCTGAATGGTTAAGTACTGAACCAGTAAGATGTCTGAACCATTAAGTGCTGAACCAGTAAGAAGTCTGAATCATTAAGAGCTTGTATAATGCTTAACCGTTAAGAGGCAAATGTCTGGTCAATCCGATTAGAGTTCTTAACCATTCAGACTCTGTATAAATCTTAACCATTCAGAGGCAAATGTTTGAACCATTAAGAGGTCTGAACCATTAAGAACCTTATTAAGAGGTAAACAAACAGCCCCTAACAAAATCTATAATACCTCAGATGGCTAGGAAATTTACCATTAGTATTTTTGCGTGTGATTTAGGGAAGCATTTTTTTAAGAGTTAAATGCTTGGTTGGTCCCTGTGGTTTGCAAAAATTGCAAACTTGGTCCCAATGCTTTACTAATTACACTCGTGGTCCCGGAACTTGTCAAAAGTGCACTCGCTTGGTCCCTAGCCCTAACTGAAGTTAAATTTCTCAGTTAAGTCCATGTTAAATGACCAAAATACCGTTGCTTATTAACTCTCTTCTTCACTGTGAGACTGAGTTCATTTTTTTTAAAAACCCACCACAACCTGCATCATCTTCATCACCTGCATCATCTTCCCAACCACCACCGCCATCAATCCCCACCACCACCATCAAAAACGGATAACAGAATTTGAGTGAGATATCACCCCCACCATAAACCACCGATCTCCACTACTTCAGCGGATGCACTGCCTCCCTTAACCTTAACTCCTGCCACCGTTCGACCCTACAACTCTACCGCCAATCCGTCGTTCACCGTAATAGATCACCACTTTAACCCACCACCTACCTGCGACCACCCTATTCTAAAACCCTAACCGAGTCATACAACACTTGACCCGAATTCTAATCAATCCGGGCCAGATCAGAAAAACAGAGTGTATATGAAGATTTGGGTAATTTAAACAAATTCAAAAGATCCGATAGTGTAACTGTAACCCACCACCTCCACCGTCCGCACCCACCACACCTGCCACCACCATTAGCAGACAAAGAACACGACAACGTCCCCAAATCCGCACACCACTGCACAACCCCCAAATCTGTACGCCACTACAACACCCCCAAATCCGCCGGTGACACAATTTTCACCAAAAACTCACAAATCACAACCCTAATTCAACAATTTCCAGAAATTATAAGCAAAAATGAAGAATAGAGCAGATCCGAACAACCAGACCACCACATCCTAAAACAAGCCGCCGCCGTCACCCGATGGCTTCACCACCATCCCATCATCCCTGAACCACCACCGTCATGACACCCCCGGAAAAACCCTAAACCGTCGCCGCTATTTGCCACAACCACCTCCACCGCTAATTGATCTGACTGTATTCGTGTATGGCTGCTCTGATGATGGTGGTGGTGTATGGTTGCAGGTGAGGAGGTGTTGCATAGTGGTGGTGGTGGTGTATGATGGTTATGGTGATTCTCGGTGGTTGTTTTCTTTATAGAGAGATAGAGAGACTCAGAGTCTTTGTAAAAACTGGTGGTGTATGGTGGTGGGTTAGAGAGAGAACCTGGGGGAGAAATAATGATGGTGATGAAGATGATGCAGATTATAAAGAGAGATAATAAGCAAGGGTATTTTGGTAATTTAACATGAACTTAACTGAGAAATTTAACTTCAGTTAGGGCTAGGGACCAAGCGAGTGCACTTTTGACAAGTTCTGGGACCACGAGTGTAATTAGTAAAGCATTGGGACCAAGTTTGCAATTTTTGCAAACCACAGGGACCAACCAAGCATTTAACTCTTTTTTTAATGGTTTTTCGTTGGCCCCTTCAACAATTTATTTTTTAATTATTATTTTATTATAGTATTAAACTTATGATAATTGTATATTTACCACTAAAATTTAGTAAAGTTTATATTTATTTATATTTTGATGATTATTATTACTAATTATTTTATTTGCCCTTCAATTTTCAAACAGTTTAATCTATAAATTATATACGTTTTTAATCTATTTAGTTTGATTTTCTTTCCCAACTTGTGTTTAATTTGGTATAAATTTTGTTAACAATTGGTATGTTAATTAAAAAAAATATTTGGTTGTGTTTGGTTTGGTATAAATTTTCTTAACAATTGGTATGTTAATTAAAAAAAAATATTTGGTTGTGTTTAGTTTGGTATAAATTTTGTTAACAATTGGTATGTTAATTAAAAAAAATATTTGGTTGTGTTTGGTTTGGTATAAATTTTCTTAACAATTGGTATGTTAATTAAAAAAAAATATTTGGTTGTGTTTAGTTTGGTATAAATTTTGTTAACAATTGGTATGTTAATTAAAAAAAATATTTGGTTGTGTTTGGTTTGGTATAAATTTTGTTAACAATTGGTATAAATTTAGTTAACAATGGAGTTGTATTAAAAAAATATATTATTTTTCTCAAGTTTCGGCACTGTGTCAATACTTTGATAAACCGCATGGATTCCAACCGAACATTTGTCAGAGTTTTGGTATTGTCGAAACCAATGTGTCGATATTCCTTTTTGCATATGACGACTTTATGTATTTGGGTTTCCTCTTTAGATTGTTATAGCGAGTGCCGCTACCGTAATCAACCGAAATGATACCGACCAAATTCCCGCCAACCCGCTGCGGAGCGCGGGTATTCCCACTAGTATTGTTTAAAATCAAACTATTACTTTTTTTTTATCCAACTATAAATTAATCAACTATTTAAACCACAAATTATCATTTTTTGATTTCAAAAGGCACTATACTAGTAAAAACTATTTTGTATTTCACAACTAAAACCGGGAAAAAAACATGTATAAATAACTAAAAAATGGCATCTTTTTAGTATTAAAATGAAATAAAATAACTTAAAATATATTTACACAAAATAATGTTCACACTTAAATAATGAACATAACCCACCAACCTATAAAAACCATGTTTGCCGTGCAATGCAACAAATATGTTGTTTGTCTTCTTTAACAACTCCGCCATCTCTTTCCATCTCACATTACAACACCATTCTAATTCCAAATGTATATTACATCTCAATTTCCTCTCTCTCACTTTGTTTTAGAGAGAGAAAGATATGGTGTGGTTCGGGTTGTGCCTAATTCTACTAGTGGTGGTCAATGGCGGCCGAAACATGATGGTGAAGGGAGCGAATGTGAGTTACGACGGGAGGTCGCTTCTCATCGATGGCCAACGCAAGATTTTGTTTTCGGGTTCAATTCATTATCCTCGAAGCACTCCTGATGTACGTATACATATTCTCTCTCTTTTCTCTGAGCCTGGCTCTTTGTCGGACCTGTTATGATATCTGTTTCAGCTGTTAAAAAATAAATTATTTTATATGAACGATTAAATATTAAAGTGTTGATAACAAAAACATTTTAGAACACTTGTACTATAAAATCATTATCATCAATAATTCGCAAACCGAAATTTTCAATACATAACCAATTTTAGGTAAACAACCGCGGAAATCATATGATTTATTGGTTAAGCAATTGTTTACGTATAACAATTAAATCAAAAGGCACATTTGTGTTATGCAGTTCTCGTAGTTCTTTTTTAAAAAATAGTTATGTATTATACTATTAAAAATGTCCTAGTTAGTATTAAGGTATAGGTTATAAATTGATAAATTTTGGTAAAGTCTCATATAGTAGACAAGATTTTGTTTGGAAAATCATAATATTAATTCTTGTATCTTTTATAAAAGGAAAATTATATACATTTTTTTACTAGTGCACAACCACTTTTTTACTCCCTTCAATTTAAAGAGTTGAATTTTAATTTAAATAAATATACTCACAAGATATTTTTAAAGTCTAAGGTCACATGATTTATTTATATTAAATTTAAAACATTTTAAAGAATAAATAGCGGGAAAATATTTATAGAAGGAGGTGAGCAACAACGTTTTCTGTCCATATGTTGTGGCAACAAATCACAAGGTTGCCAACTGTCCCTTGTACATTAAGACGATCTTTTCAATGTCTTCTTTTTTGTTTTCTTTTGTTTATATTTTTTGGAAAAAAATTACATACTTGAACTTGTTTTCTTTTGTTTATATTTTTGGAAAAAAGTTTACATACTTCAACATTAAATACTATTAAATCTCTATGTTTTTAATGTTAATATAACCTTGATACTTTTACATCAAATGCACTTTAAGTATATACTTTATTTAAATCATATATCAATAATTATGTGTCTTGCTCAAGCATATACTAAATGTACAAAATGTAGAAGGGTTCAACCACTTATTTTTTTTTATATACTTCTATATATATATTAACGCCAAGTATACACTTTTTTAGATACTTCTATATATATTAACACCAAGTATACACTATTAGAAAACAAACTTTTAGCGATGAAAAATCACAAACGAATCAAACAAAACCTCAGTATTTTAAACGGATTATTGTCAAAGCAAACAACTTATCCAACAATAAAAATGAGTTTCATATGTTTTTCAGTGATCTGTCGTGTGTCTTGACGATCACCATTGGATCTCCATCACACGTCCAAACATAAATTCCCTTTCTTTAATAAAAAAAGCATAAAAACCGATTTTTTTTTTATATTTTTGGCACGGCCGGCCCGTTAGCGTAATTGGGCTAGGCGACGGCTTAGGGCCTCCGAAAAAACAGGGCCTCCAAAATTAAAAAAAATTGTATTTATAAAAAAAGAATATTATAATTACGGTTATATTTGTTAACGTTAATAGAATTGTAGTCTAGTGATAAGAACAAGATTTGGTTTTTGTAGAGGCCTGGGTTTGAATCCCATCTGCTACGCATTTTCAAAATTATTAATCACCTCACTCACTCTTTTAATAAAGGGTTATAAATGCATCTTTTTTAATCATCTCTCTTAATTTAATAAGCTAAAATATGTTGTCACACAATTATTAACATGACACGTCCTTGTAAAATTTTATTTAAAAAAATTGTTTTCTAACTAATAACAATAGTATACTTAAAATAAGTAGCATGTTTTAATTCCTTTCACACATAATGTAAATTGTTATTTGTTAGCTTAAACTCTTTTAACCAACTTAATTTGATTTATGTATTAGATACCAACATATTGATTAGGGAGATCATCTAGTTTATATAACAATCAAGTGTTTTATAAGTTTCTTCCTGATATATTTCATGTTAGATAAAAACCGAAATTACGAGTCTAGAAAAATTTTTAATTCGCTTTGGGCCTCCAAAATTCTATGAACGCCATTTTTTGGCAATTCTATGAGTGAATATTATGTCGATGGTCCGTTAGTGATACGGTCACCGATGATCCAAGAGTATTGTGTTGCTATTGTTGTCAGTGAAAGTCTATTGATTTGTAGTGAGGGTGACTTAACCACATTTTATATGATGTATAGGGAGTTTTATAAACACTAAATAAAGTATAGTGACTTAACCATGGTTAAACTATTGGCAGATGTGGCCATCTTTGATAGATAAAGCCAAGCAAGGTGGTCTAGATGTCATACAAACTTATGTGTTTTGGAACCTCCATGAGCCACAACCTGGCCAGGTCTCTCTCAAACTCACACCCACGTGCTACTCACGTGTTTACCAACTCATAGACATAATTTCATATATACAACACTAATGTGTTTTTTTTTGGATTAACTTGTAGTATGATTTTACTGGAAGAAATGACATAGTAAGTTTCATTAAGCAAGTCCAACAACAAGGTCTTTATGTAAGTCTTCGAATTGGACCATTCATCGAGGCCGAATGGAGTTACGGGTATGTATTTATTACTAGAAAACGTATATCGTTTTCGAGTCGAAAATCATTTGCTATGAATCTGTCTTTCAGAGGTTTACCATTTTGGTTGCATGATGTTCCTGGCATTGTCTTCCGAACCAACAATGAACCATTCAAGGTAACCACACTAACTTTGACCCTCAATGTCAAAGTCAAAGTCAAAGCAATAGTAATTCCATTTCCAAATTTGATATTCATATTTGTTTTGTCGGATAATAGAGTAAAATGCCAAAATAGTCCCTAGGTTTAGGCTACTTTTGTCATTTCAATTCAAAAATGAAAATTTTTGTATCTGGGTCCATGAGGTTTCATTTTTGTTGTCATTTTCATCAAATTGTCAAACTGGGTTATAATTTTCTGTTAATTTTTCCTTTTTTTGTCGTTTTCCTCACTTAAATGAAGGGTATAATCGTCATTTTATGTCATAACTCTATTATAGAGTTAATTACTGTTTTCGTCCATGTGGTTTGTCAAAAATCACTATTTCAGTCCATTAGTTTAAAAATTGCGATTTCAGTCCCTATGGTTTCACTTTCGTAACTATTTCAGTCCACCTCGTAACCATTTCAGTCCCCGTACTAACATAATAAATGGATTGAAATGGTTACGAAAGTGAAACCGTAGGGACTGAAATGGTTATGAAAGTGAAACCACAGGGACTAAAATCGCAATTTTTAAACTAATAGACTGAAATAGTGCTTTTTGACAAACCACAGGGACGAAAACAGTAATTAACTCTATATTTTAATCAATTGAGGAAACGACAAAAAAAGGGAGAAGTTAGCAGAAAATTCTACCCCAGTTTACAAATTGAATGAAAATGGCAATAATTGAACCATCGGGGATCCAAATACAAAAAATTTTATTTTTAAACTGAGATGACAAAAGTAACGTAAACTCAGAGACCATTCTAGCATTTTAAAGTATTGTTGTGTCCAATGTTATTTATTATGTAACACTGTACACATTAAAGTTAATTTAAATAATTGAATGTTAAAAAAACTCAAATTAAATCCTAATTTTAAAAGTTGTTTGTTTGGCATAACAAAAAGTCAACAAGTTTGAAAATATTGTGTTGGTGTTTTGTAGTTTTACATGCAAAACTTCACAACCAAAATTGTGGACATGATGAAGGCAGAGAACCTGTTTGCTTCACAAGGTGGCCCAATTATTCTATCTCAGGTTTGCAACAAGTTTATTGCTTTTTATATGTAAATTCGCCCCATTTAGCTATAAGGAATAATAGATTTAAATAATCCTAACTATTATTAATTATAAGGAATAATGGGTTTAAATAATCCTAATTATTATTCATTGGTCGTCATCGGTCCCAACTACAAAAATCATCGTTGGCAGTCCCAACTATTATGGATCCTTACTAAAAGAACCCTAACACCGTTAGTCATCGGTTGCCGGAAAAACGTTTTTAGCTGGAAAACTCAACATTTTCGTCCCAAACTTCTTTGTAACCTTAGATTGGACCTTTAGGAACCTTTTTTCTAGTAAAAGCCCAAATTATTAAAGTCACGGAAAAACAATTTTTTTTGCCGGAACACTCCTTTTTGGTTAGAAAACTCAACATTTTCGTCTCAAACCTCTTTGTAACCTTAGATCGGATCTTTAGGAACCTTTTTCTAGTAAAAACCCAAATTATTGAGGTTGCCGGAAAACTCCTTTTTTGGCCGGAAAACTGAACATTTCCATCCCAAACCTCTTTGTAACCTTAGATCGGACCTTTAGGAACCTTTTTCCAGTGACCGGAGGCTAACGACGTTAAGCTTCCGTTAGTTAGGGTCCGTTAGAGGCCAATATGTTAATAGTTAAGACTGTCAGTGGTGATTTTTGTAGTTGGGACCGCTGACGGCCAATTAACAACAGTTGAAATTATTTAAATCCATTATTCCTACTTATAAACGAGTGAAAATTTTATCTTTTAGATGTAAGTCCCATGACATGATCCCATCCATTTGCAAGTATGGACCAACCCGAACCCGACCTATATTGACATACACTAAACAAGTTATCTTTTATGCCCAAACTCGGGTTTGAAAATTATAGATAGAGAATGAGTACCAAAACATCGAAGGATCGTTTCATGACGACGGATCACGATACGTGAACTGGACCGCACAAATGGCGGTGGACCAAAACACGGGTGAACCGTGGATGATGTGCAAGCAAGATGATGCTCCGGATCCTGTGGTAACTAGTCTCTTAATCATACTTTTAAAAAGTAAAAAAAAAAATCTTTAATTGCCATTTGACTTTAGAGGTCAAACATTTGTAACTTGCAGATCAACACTTGCAATGGGATGAGATGTGATGAAACATGGAAAGGACCAAACTCACCAAATAAGCCTTCCATTTGGACTGAAAATTGGCCTTCTTTGTAAATACTTGCTTTCTTACCAACATATTTAAAAAAAATAATAATGTACATTTAAATTTATTTAAAAAAAAAAACTGTCTTTTTTAGAAAAATATGTATATGAAAACTGGACCCAAGGTCTCATCTTGGTAGCTACCCAAAAACTGAAATAAAAATTTGCTTTTTCATTTTTATTTAAAACATAATTCACTTTTTCTCATGTAATATTTCCTAAATATATATTACATTTTTGTTTGGTTTTCTCTTCATTTAATATACATTTTTTTAAAACTGAGTTGTATATAATATAAAGTATTTTTGGTCTCATAACATCTAAAAATACAATTTATATTAAATATAACTCTGTTTTCATTAAAATTTACATCGAAATGTATAACAGATAAACAAAACTGTACATTTAGACTTTCATTAAACTGTATAATTTATAAAGAAAAACAGTTTTATTCGATTTTGGTGGCAGCGAAGATGAGAACCCGGGGTTATAAATCCGGTTACCCTTTTTTTAAAAGCGAAAAAACACATTAGTTATAAATATACCATAGTTTTAAAAAAAGGTTGTACTAAACGAAACTCAAAACCCGAACATTACTAATTTACTTATCCGGTTTGTGAAGCTTACAAGGATTTGGAGAAGAACCATACATGAGATCAGCCCAAGATCTGGCCTTTCATACAACAATGTTCATCATAAAGATGAATGGAACCTTTGTAAATTACTATATGGTACTAACATCAACAAATATACAATTTATATACATGTGCAGTAGCGGAACCATGAACTTTTATTACACTTGTCATCATGTTTCTCAACTTTCGGTTATAAACTTAGATTTTTATATATAAAATCTAAGTTTATTTTTAAAAGAAAAACATGAGTTGGACCCACTCGGATCTAAAAAGTTCTGATTCCTCTACTGCGCCAATATACATTTATATATTGATTAATTTTGTAAATATGCATGAATCTCATGTACCTTTTGTTTTATGACAGTTCCATGGAGGAACAAATTTTGGCCGAACTTCGGCAGCGTTTATTATTACAGGCTATTATGATCAAGCTCCCCTTGATGAATATGGTATACTCAGACAACCGAAATACGGTCATCTTAAGGATATGCACGCGGCATTTAAGCTATGTTTGCAGACACTACTCTATGGGAACCTCGCGATTGAACATTTGGGCGACAATCAAGATGTACGCGCATATGTTTTATGTAATCTTGACACATACTATGAATATGTTTGTTGTACTTATTTAAGTTATAACAATTGCGGTTATAAATTTAATTGTGTAGGCGTATGTCTACACTGGAAACGCTGGCGAATGTGTTGCATTTCTTGTTAACAACAGTAGTAAAGAAGGTGTTGACATGGTGTTTCGTAATACTTCGTACACTTTGCCAGCGAAGTCGGTTAGCATCTTACCCGACTGCAAAAATGTAGTCTTCAATACTGGCATGGTACGTTTTTTTTTTTTTTTTTTTTTTTTTTTGTATTTAACAGGTTTGTTTGGGAGTCTATGTGATGAGATTAATGCATGTTGTTTGAATGTAACAGGTAAACACACAAGTTAGTACGCGATCAATGCAACCAGTTATAAGGTTCGACTCGCCTCAGCAATGGCAGGCCTTTAGTGAAGCCGTGCCTCAATTTGACCAGACCTCGTTGAGGTCGGATACATTGCTAGAACAAATGAATACTACGAAAGATACAACAGATTATCTTTGGTATACAATGAGGTAAGGTTAAATAATGTTCATTTCGATTAACTTCCATAAACCAACACAAATTTAATGTTTGTGAACATATAGGATGGAGCTAAACTCATCAGAAGCTCAATATACGCTTCATGTGAACTCTCTTGGACACGTTTTACGCGCATATGTTAATGGAGCCCTTGTGGGTATGAATCTTGAATTGATATATGTATCTTGTGATCATATATGCATTGATAACATACTGTAACTGATAATAGTATCTTTTATTTATGTTAGGTTCTGCGCATGGAACTCGAAAAGTTACAAACTTCACGTTCGAAAACAGCATTTCTCTCCAAACCGGAACCAACAACATTTCCGTCCTGAGTATTATGGTTGGATTGCCAGTAGGTTTCAAAACCTTTTATAGTCAAATTTTGTACCTAAAACAGAAAGGGAACAAACTATGTTACTGATTTTTAAATCGAATGATCGAGTTGTGAAGGATTCAGGTGCGTTTATGGAGCGTCGAAGCGCAGGGTTACGTGAGGTGTTGATTCAAGAACTCAACTTCACTAACTCCCCTTGGGGATATCAAGTAAGCAATGACAGCTTGCAAAATACTTGTTAATAACTTTTCGTTTTGAACGAGTATACTTGTTAATATCACACACATGTCCTTGTGATATGCGGGGGCTTTGTTGAACGATAAAGGTCGGACTGCTAGGGGAAACGCTAGCGATTTACACAGACGAGGGGTCAAGTAAGGTCTCATGGAGCCAGTATCAAAATCCTAGCACTATAACTTGGTATAAGGTGAGCCTTAGACACCTTTCTTGCATCAAGTTCATTAGGATTATTATTATTATTAACATATACTTCCAACATGTTTGTGTTAACAGACAACATTTGATGCACCAGAAGGTACCGAACCGATTGCGTTGAACCTTGGTTCCATGGGGAAAGGAGAAGTTTGGGTCAACGGGCAAAGTATTGGAAGATATTGGGTCTCCTTTAAGACCCCTGCAGGATTACCTTCACAAACATGGTTTGAAACTTGCATGCAATATTTGCTTATGCTTGTATTACTATAATACACTGTTTAAGCATATGTGACTAACAAATGTTTTGGCTTATGTTTGACAGGTACAATGTACCTAGATCTTTCCTTAAACCGACTGCAAATCTACTAGTTTTGTTCGAGGAAGAATATGCAAACCCGTTAAACATTTCACTAGATACTGTTTCCATCGACAAAGTTTGTGGGCGTGTATCGGATTCACATCCTCCTAGGGTAAATTCAAGGGAAGTATCCGGTCACTATCAATGGAGACCGACGCCTAGAGTTCACCTGCGGTGTCCTAAAAAACAAATTATCTCGAAGATTGTATTTGCAAGTCATGGTAACCCTTCTGGCGACTGCGAAAACTACTCCATTGGAAAATGTCATTCGTCTAATTCTCAACAAGTCGTTGAAAAGGTGAGCTAGCTTATCTTGAATTAAATCCAACACGCTGATCATTTACATTGTAGAACGAATACAACTCCCTTTGTTTGGAGTGTTTTAGTCATTATACGACTACAACACCATTGTAGAATGCCTATAACACTTGTTGTTATGGTCTATGACTACACCACCTTTTGTTTAGGGTGTTGTACTCATAACTTTTGCAACCATATGTTGTTGTAGTCATATAGTCTACGACTACAACACCTTTGTAGAATGACTATAACACCTGTTGCTGTAGTCATTCTACAAAGTACACAGTAAATAACTCGTAACTTTTGCAACCATATGTTTAAAGTTGACTTGCATTCAACACTTTTGATATTTCAGGCTTGTTTGGGAAGAAGGCAATGTTCGGTTTCTCATACGCCAGAATCTTTTGGTGGAGACCCATGTCCAGGCACACCTAAAACACTTTTAGTGGATGCGCGATGTGAATAAGTAGTTTGCTTCGTTTGCACACAAAATAGAAAGTAATAAACGCACAACAAGCGATATAAATTACATGCTAATTAACATACTCAAATTCATTTATTGTATATGTTCATTTTGAATGTACATTGATCATAAACTCGTATACAACTAAAGCAATGAGAATGCCAACTACATGGTTTAGTTTTACTAAACAAAATTCGCGTCATTGTTGTCTAAATTTGGAGTTTAGTATATGGTTCCTCTCTCGCGATTTTTGAAAACAAGCCCCAAGTTTATTTGTAAGTTGGCATCAACCGAAAATGCGCAACCTTTTTAATTGTAATTAACGACTGTTAATATGCAATTAAACTGCTTTAGTAGACGCTAAAGAAATCGATATAGAAACTCATTTTTTAGTTTCGGTTATGCCCCACAATAACCTTAGTTTTTCCAAGAACAATGGATCTCCAATCCTCTAGGGTGGGTTTTCCTGTGTATTAACCTCTTTCTCTGGCTTTAGTCGCATTCCACAATTTGGATGTCGGATCGAAAACATTATTATTGACTTCGTCAAGTCGTTAAAGATAATTTGCAACTGAGATTTGTTGTTATTGTTGGGACTAATCTTGTCATAACTCAAAAGTTGGAGGGTGCTAAGTGTTTTAGTTTATTTTATTTAGGTTTCCTAATTCTAGTCTAGTTTGTTTTCTTGGTCATCAAGGTTTATTAGATAGGTTTATCTAGTTTGTTTATTAATTTTATTAATAGAGTTTGAGTCGGGTTAGGACTAGAACAAGTTTAGTATAAATAGATGGTTAGGGTCATTGTAATTAGTGTGCTCTCATTGGTAAATTAATAAAAGAGTCGAACAAGTTTGTTCATATTGCGTGTTTGTTTATTCGATCAAGGGCCTGATTTCCAACAATTGTTATGATATGTTCTTAACTCAAACATTATTCTTGCATAATGTCACCTCTTAAGACTATAACCTCAAATCTCAACATGTATTTACTTATTAAATGGCTTATGCACACATTTCATGTAATTTGATCATTGTTGTGAAACTTCACTATGACATTTAGTACCCATGCTCAGATAACAAAGTCTACATCTTTATATGTTAGCATGGTGCTGATGGACTCTTAGCGTTTATCCCCATTAAAATGGCGTCATAAAGTGGACATTACCCCTTTAACGCCCCAAACACCATTACACTTCAATGAAAGGGGTGCCAAAGCAAGTCTCGTTAGCTTACTAACAGGCGTGAGTGGGTCCGGTGCTTTTTCCAACCAGACAAACAATTTCTTTTAGATATAAAAAATGGATTAATGATTGAAGCTTGGTTAAAACCACTACACACATGTGAATGTGTGGTTTAGACGGTTTAGTTAAAGGCTTCCTCTCTACGTGGCGTTGAGGTGGCTGGCACTTTAACAAGCAACTTTAACACAAACCACTACACAGTCTTAGGTGAATTTTAAGGGTATTTATTTCTTGTTAGTGTAATGTCAGCTTTCTATAGTGTAAACCTTGTTAAGTTAGTCTCCAAAGTACAAACCACATAGAATGATTAGAACATCCACAATTTTTTGATTTTTAAACTTCCAAGGACTGACATCCATCTCATTGCTACATCAGATTTTCAGACTTCCCTTAAAACCCCCAACTTTTCCTACAATGTACAAACCTCCACAAACTCCACCTCACACTAGAGCTGTCCAGAAAACTCATGGCTCAGAAAAGCTGGCTCGACATGACTTGGTTTGAAACGGTGCTGAGCTGGTTCGACTTGGTTTGAAAGAGCTCGACATGGTTATTAACAAGCCAAACTGGCTCGGTTTTGCTTGCTCATTAGCTCGGCTCAGTTTGTCTCGGATTAATTTACCTTTAATATATTTTATTTTCATCCGGTTACTCCCATTCTTCATAACTATTTCTTTCTCTTTAGCATGATTCAGTGTCGTCAATTCAGAACAACCCACTATGGATTTTCCATTCTCAATGCTCTACTGCAACTGTCATCGTATCATAAACCTAGTTTCTGCCCTACTACAAAGTGGAAAAACCCATATGAAAATTCAAACCATAACCCAATTCATTGTTATGGAAATGATTTGGATGGGGTAAAGTCATCCAACAGGATGATCACCGAATACATCCGTCAAGGCGATCTTGATTCAGCCTATAATGTGTTTAAAAACATGCCCATTAGGACCACTGTTACATGGAATTCGATGTTAACCGGATATTCGAAAACAACAGGAAGAGTTCAAGATGCCCGCCAACTGTTCGATAAAATTCCTGAACCAGATATTGTGTCTTATAACACAATGTTGAATTGTTACATGCGTAACTGCGGGATCAAGGCTGCCCAGGACTTTTTTGACCAAATGTTGGTTAGAGATACGGCGTCTTGGAACACGATGCTATCGGGTTTATGTCAAAATGGGATGATGGATGATGCACGTCAACTGTTTGATGAAATGCCTGAGAGAAATAATGTGTCGTGGAATGTTATGATTTCGGGGTATGCTGCTACGGGTGATTTAGTGGTTGCTGAAAAGTTGTTTAGGAATGCTCCTGTTAAATGTGTGGTTGCGTGGACTGCTATGGTTACGGGTTACATGAAGTCTAGAAAGGTTGATTTGGCGGAGAAGATGTTTGACGAAATGCCTGAGAGAAATCTTGTGACGTGGAATACGATGGTGTCGGGTTATGTGGATAATGGACGAGCGGATGATGGTTTGAAACTTTTTAGAACAATGGTTGAAACCGGGGTTAAGCCCAATTCATCGACCATAAGCAGTGTTTTACTGGGTTGTAGTAATCTTTCTTCGCTAAAACTAGGTAAGCAAGTGCACCAATTCATAAATAAATCTCCACTTTCTTTACACACCATGGTGAATACGTCTTTAATCAGTATGTACAGCAAGTGCGGTGACTTGGAGACCGCATGGAAGTTGTTTCGTGAAACTTTACATAAAGATATCGTCACATGGAACGCTATGATTTCAGGATATGCTCAACATGGTGAAGGCGAAAAAGCTCTTTTGTTATTCGATACTATGAAAAAAGAAGTTAAACCCGATTGGATCACTTTCATAGGAGTTCTATCAGCTTGCAACCACGCTGGATTGGTCAGTCGTGGGATTCAATACTTTGATTCGATGCAGAGAGACTACAAAATCGAACCCAAACCCGATCACTACACTTGTATGGTTGACCTTCTTGGTCGAGCCGGTAAGCTTGTCGAGGCTTTAAATTTAATAAAAGCTATGCCTTTTAAGCCCCACCCGGCTATATACGGGACCCTTTTAGGTGCTTGTAGGGTCCACAAGAATTTAGAGCTAGCTGAATACGCAGCTAGAAATTTGCTTGAGTGTGACCCGTCAAGTGCGGCTGGTTACGTTCAACTCGCTAACGTCTACGCAGCCATGAGGAAATGGGACGGTGTATCTAAAGTTAGAAGATCAATGAAAGAGAATAAAGTCGTTAAATATCCGGGGTATAGTTGGATTGAAGTAATGAATCGTGTGCATGAGTTTCGATCAGGTGATAGAATCCACCCTGAACTGGTGTTGATTCATGAAAAACTGAACGAATTGGAGACGAAGATGAAAGTGGTTGGGTATATTCCTGTTCTTGAATTTGCGTTACATGATGTCGGTGATCACCAAAAGGAGAAGTTGTTGTTATGGCATAGTGAGAAACTGGCGATTGCATATGGTTTGATTAAAATGCCACGAGGGGTTCCGATTAGGGTTTTCAAGAACTTAAGGGTGTGTGGGGATTGCCATGAGGCCACAAAGTTTATATCTGCGATCGAGAAAAGGGAAATCATTGTGAGAGATAATTCGCGGTTTCATCATTTTAAGGAAGGGAAATGCTCTTGTGGCGATTATTGGTGACCTTGAGGTCCATAATTGCAGTGAGATGTTCATATACAACTAAGACAAATGAACTGTCCAAACCGAAACAAGTCGTCCGGTTTGAGATCCAAATGGTTTGGTTTTCAGACCCGAACCATATCATCTACTCTGGACATATATCGACCAGTTGTCTTTTAAACTAATTCTATGGTTTGACCTGCGTTGACCTGTTAGAGACAAAATATAACCCACATTAGCAAATGGGTCGAAGTATACTTTGAAGAACCTAATTTGACCCTAAAGGTCAACTCAGGATAAAATCAAGCCATTTTCCAAGGTATGAGTTGACATATGTGTGATTTCCACTGACACATGCATTATTTTGCATATTATTATTATTATTATTATTGTTGTTGTTGTTGTTGTTGTTGTTGTTATATAAGGGATTAAGAGTATTATTATATTCTGAGAAATAATATTATGTGCAGTGTCCTCTTTTTTATAAAGACATGACTTTCTGGATAAGTTATTCATTCACTGAAAACAATCTTTGCGAAATTTTCTGAGGCGTTGTTGCCGGTGATCTTGCTGAGGAGGTATAAATCATCAGATTGCTATAATACTGATTTATCAATTGGTTCTGCTGTTTGATAGATCATCCAAAACTGTTATTTATTTATAGAGTAGTTAAATGTCATTTTAGTCCTTGTGGTTTGGGCCATTTTGCCAGTTTAGTCCAAAGGTTTCATTTTTCACACGTGGGTCCAAAAAGGTTTCACCGTTGCCATTTAAGTCCACTAGGTCAACTTCACCCATTTTTTTCTGTTAACGAGAAGGACAATTCGGTCATTTTATATGTAATTCTGTTAACTAGAATGGCAATTCGGCCATATAAAATGACCGAATTGCCATTCTCGTTAACAGAAATAATGGATGAAGTTGACCCAGTGGACTAAAATGGCAACGGTGAAACCTTTTTGGACCCAAAGGCGAAAAATGAAACCTTTGGACTAAACTGGCAAAATGGCTCAAACCACAGGGACTAAAATGGCATTTAACTCTTATTTATATTACATCTTACTACGAAAAGGCACAACCAGTGGCGAAGCTTGAATTTTTCGGCCGGGGGGGCGAAAACGTATATACCCAAAAAATTCTATAGAACCGGGGGGGCGAAAACGTATATACCCACAAATTTCTATACGAAAACTACATATATAACACTGCTGAGCGAAAAATTCGGGGGGGCGGGCACCCCTCCCCGCCCCTCTTATCCTTCGCCCCTGGGCACAACTGATTGACAACCTTACCGTCAAGACCAGCCATTGGTATAGAATCACATATCACGTTCTCTCACGTATCAGGTAGATTATATCTTCTTCTTCTTCTTCTTTTTATCAAAAGCAAATTTCAGTTTTCATTTTTAAATCCACAATTTGATGGATGGATGTTGATGCAGTGGAATGTTTGAGATCAGGTGCAAAGGCAGATGAAGGTTGAACTAAGATGAGCTGGTCATAGGTAAGATTGTATTTTTCATGCATTTAAATCTTTTTTTTTTCTTCTTAAATTGTAAGAGTGTATACATTTTGTTGATTGTAACAGTTCAAATTTTGGAGATAAAATACTGAACACATTTTTATGTATTCATGTTATATATGTCCAAGAATGTATACAATCAGTCGGTACAAATCTTGTTATACACCAGCAAGTCCCTCCTTGCTTTCATGATTGTATTGCAACAAGCCAACATACCTTATGATCCTCGGCGAGAGGTTACTTGTCCCTACCCCTCGATTAGCGTTTTGAAGATTCGACTGGGTTCAATTATTTTCGAATTTTGTTAATGAGAGGTTGTTTAATATTGTTATAAATTCTAAGATAGTGATTAAGTATGCTTGTTTTCCAATTATACATCATTATTAGAGTAGTTGATACTTGTTTATACACGTGTATAGGTGTTTTTAATACCAAATCAATTTTAAGTAGAGAACCATATAATGCATTTGTGTGTTATGTTCACCAAGTATAACAGGAGAGAAAAAGCGAGTGGGTAAGTTGTTGCATAACCGTTTTATGTATCAAAGCTAAAACAAGAAAGTAATGTATTTATACGGTTTTTACACTGTTCTACTCAAAATTAGTTTGTATCGAGTATGCTCATGTACATGATACATAGATACAAAATTATCAATCCTAAAGAATACAATTACAGGAATTTATGATTGTAAACTATGAAAACATAGGGTTGGCAGAAAGCTTTTCGCCTAACAAAAAGTTAATTATTGTTCTTCTAATATTTACGATCCATATTTGCTTTTATCATTTAATGTAACCTTTTTACTTGAAAAGAAAATATATATATATTTTCTCGCTGAATCAGAGATCTTACAAATTCACTAGATGATCATATACATATAATTTAAAAAAAGTTAAAAAGATATATGTATAATATCAAACATTTTTTTTCCTATGAATTTATAGAGTTACGTATGTATAATATGAAACTATCTTTTGTATGTATTCATAACTCATATTCATAATATTAATAATATATGAAGACCAGAATAAATAAAAACAAAAACTGAACTACTAAATGAATCGATAAATAATTTTTGAAACGAAAAAGGGACTTTTTTTAAAGTATCAAACATATTGTAAATGATACGTTACGTAGTGCAATAATAAAAGAAATTATGCTATATTAAATGATAGAAAAGTATACATGATTAAATAACAAAAGCTTCATAACTATAACTATTGTAAGGTGTTGCATCCTAAGTGCTGCGGGTTCTAATTATCTAATATACATTGACACGACTCGTCAACCCGATCCAAACCCGACACGAAGAAACAAGAGTTGGGTCGACTAACACGACCTATTTTTTTTTTCATATTAAAAACAGATCGGGTTCGGGTTGACCCGTTAACCCGTTTAACCATTTAGAAAAAAAAATATTTTGCTTTTTGTTTTTTCCGTTTCTATTTTACATGATAGTCATAACAGCGTTACTTTTAACCCATTATATCTTTTACTTGTCACACTCATTCTCAGCATTAAACATGTTACCGATAACCCGTTTAAAACCTAACAACTCGCTTATAAATCGTCAACTTGTATGCCTCATTTAAAAATACGGGTTAAAGAGATCGGCCGGTCGGCTTCAGGTTGACCCGAATTTACATGCGCGCGGGTTAAGATTGAAATCTTTGACCCGAATAATAATACAGGTCGGGTTCGAGTTAAACATTTCAACCCGTCAACCCAACCAAATTTCAAAGTAATAAAGTTTTTTTTCTTTTTTTTTTTTGAGAAAATGGTTTTAAGGCAGTCTTTTGTGTGTTTGGTTGTTCTACTTCCATCTTTGAAAATTTCAAAGTTTTTGGAGGGACAATACCAAGGACGACGGCAGCACGCCACCGTGAATCTCCACCAATGTCATTCACCACCACCACCAGATCTTCTTCAAGATCCTCCACCTCCCCCTTCCGCTCCCGAAAGTCATCGGACCCACCACCTGACACCACTCGCCGGACCACCAAACCTCCGGCGACTAAACCCTCTCAACCTCCTCCACTTTCTTCTTCTTCTTCACACAAAGTTAAAGAAAATGTCACTGTCACCGTCAGGCTTCGTCCCCTCAAGTAAGTTTGCTGTTTCACTTGAATTAGATTACATGGGTTTGTTTCTTTATGCTTAAAATTAAAAGCAAAAGTGTGTGATCATCTGTGACAGTTCAAGGGAGATTGGGAAAGGGGATGAGGTGGCATGGTTTGCTGACGGAGATTATTCCATTCAGAATGAGTTTAATCCCACTTTTGCTTATGGATTCGGTTAGTTTAATTTATAGTTGTACTAGGTTTTTGTAGGGTTTTTTATTATTATTTTATTTTTATTTTTTTATATATGTTTGTTAGCTAATTGTGGTGGTTTTTGTTAGAAAGTTGGGAGCTTTTTGGTTTCTTGATTTTGGATGGTTTTTAAGTGCAGATAGAGTGTTTGGGCCTGCAACGACTACCAGGCAAGTTTATGATGTTGCGGCTCATCATGTTGTGAATGGCGCAATGGAAGGAGTTAATGGTGATTGTTTCTTTTCTTTTCTTTTAGGAAATGTTTTCGTTATAGGTTTTCACAAAGAGGGTGGCATTTGTGTTCTTATGAGTTGTGCAGTTAATATCGGTGATATATTGGTTATATCGGTCCCCTAGTAAAATATCGGTGTCTAATATCGGTACGGATATTATCGGCGATATTGACCGATACATCACTGAATTATTAGTGTTAAATTGCTATATATATATAAATTCTGCATGATATTAAAATTACCAATATCTCACCGAGATAACCTATATCTCAAATATCGGTCCTTGACTGATATCCGTTATTTTACCGCATTAACTGTATAGCTTATGAGCCTATAATAACCAAAGTTTGCTGTCCGTAAAACATGAATTCATCATGGTGTTCTAGATCGAGTTATAGTTTTTTTTTTTTTTTTTTCGTTTTCAAATTATTGGCAAGCATGTCTTTGTTGTCTCTTATTTTAAGGGTTAACTGCGTATTATTTGTGTTTGGGTTATAGCAATCTATTGATCGTGGTACCAAGTAGCAAATGTTTAATTAGAATACTTGCATACAATTACAGATTACAGAGTTCGGTGTACTTGTTTACAACGCGTCTTGTTATTATGCAGGCACAGTGTTTGCATATGGTGTGACTAGCAGTGGAAAGACTCATACAATGCATGTATGCCACAACAATGCTTTTATATAATCTGTCTTTATCTGTGCCCTTCTTATATGAGTGACAAAACACGAAAACATTAATGTGATTAAGCCATTTTTAAAATACAAAATGCATCTTTTAACAACCTATTGTGCTGCTTGTCATCTTTAGTTGACATTTAGATGTAACTGTAGTCACTATTCACTAATAAAAAACTATTGCACGTTTAGGGTGAGCAAAAGTCGCCTGGTATCATTCCTTTGGCTGTGAAGGACGTGTTTGGAATTATACAAGAGGTATATGCTAATGCTCCACTTAATCATTTCTGTTTTTAGTAGATACTCTGATTGTAAAATCATGACACGCTTGTTTAACTGACACACTATAAAAACACTGTATTGCATCAGACGCCTGGGCGGGAGTTTCTGCTTCGTGTATCTTATCTGGAAATTTATAATGAGGTTTGCACCTTTGTATTCCTGAATATATTTGTTGTTGATCATGTCATTACGCTGAATGAATCTGACGTGTTTCTTGTCTCTAGGTCATAAATGACTTGCTTAATCCAACAGGGCAGAACTTAAGAATTCGAGAAGATAGCCAGGTTTGTAATGTCAAAATCATGCTACTCATCGTTCATTTATTGTTTGACGTTTATGAATCCTTTGTCGGTCTCGTATGGCTTCTGACAGGGAACTTATGTTGAGGGAATCAAGGAGGAAGTTGTTCTGTCACCTGCTCACACTCTTTCGCTAATAGCATCCGGGGAAGGTATGCTAATTTCGACTTATTTTTTATTAAAAATATTTTTTTTAATACATGTACTATATTTAAGCTGTGGCTTTCTTATGTTTATTTTTATATGGCTGCAGCACATAGGCATGTTGGATCAAATAACTTCAACTTACTCAGCAGTCGTAGCCATACTATATTTACCCTGGTAATTATATTATCATGATCTTTCTAGCAAAGATAGTTTACATGTCATTTTAAATATTAAATGAGTTTTTTTTTGTATATTTGTTTACCAGATGATTGAAAGCAGTCCATGTGGTGAGAATTTGGAAGAGGAAGTAACCTTGTCACAGCTGGTATTCAAATTACGCGCTTCATATTTAATTATTTATATCAAATTATGTTCATATCGGTTCATTGTCACTCTTTCTCTTGTAGCACTTAATTGATCTTGCGGGATCTGAAAGCTCTAAAACCGAAACAACTGGAATGAGGAGAAAAGAGGGTTCATACATAAATAAAAGCTTGCTTACTCTTGGCACGGTATGACTACTTATTGCCTTTTCGACTTATCGTACAACGGGGTAAATATTTTGTTTCTTCATTGGTTGTTTACTTGCAAAATTTCAGGTGATATCTAAATTAACCGATAGTAAGTCTGCACACATTCCTTATCGGGATTCAAAGCTCACACGATTGCTGCAATCCTCCCTTAGTGGTCATGGACGAGTTTCTGTAAGTTCAAAAATATAATTTATTAGTTTCTGTAACCCTTTCTGCTACTTCAATAACACCTTTTGAACTCTTATGTAGCTTATATGCACCGTGACTCCTGCATCAAGCAACACAGAAGAAACACACAATACGTTGAAGTTTGCACATCGTAGTAAGCATGTGGAAATAAAGGCTTCTCAGAATAAGGTGATACCGGACACGCCTTTCGAAGAAAATCGTCTGGTTCTAGCAGTTCGTCTTACTTATTTGTTGTTTGTATTCTAGATTATCGATGAGAAATCACTCATCAAGAAATACCAGAAGGAAATTTCCAGCTTAAAACAAGAGCTTCAGCAGTTAAAGCGCGGTATGAAGGAGAATTCATACATGATGGCACCAAACCAAGAGGATCTCGTTAACATGAAACTTCAGGTTTGTTACAAGTTTTTCCCGATAAAAGTAGTTGTAAGCTGTGGAATTACGCACGTGTATGGTTAACGGTTTTACGTTACCTTTAATATGTGACAGTTGGAAGCTGGACAAGTCAAATTACAGTCAAGATTAGAGGAAGAAGAACAAGCTAAAGCAGCTTTGATGGGAAGGATTCAAAGATTGACTAAATTGATTTTGGTCTCCACGAAGAACACGATGGCGTCAAATATACCTGAAAATCCAGATCAGCGTAGGAGACATTCGTTTGGTGAAGATGAAGTATGTGTTATTTAGTACATTCAGTTGTATAAATTTCTATGCAGTTAATATCGCCGATATATCGGTTATCGGTCCCCTGGTGAGACATCGGTGCAAAATATCGGTATTGATATTATCGGTGATGTTGACCGATATATCAGATTTTCCCGATATCAATACCTTTCTTCTTAGTTCTACCATTCGTCTTCTTCTTATTGCTGCTATTAGTGTTTTAAGTCTTAATTGTTAATTGTTAGTGTTTTAAGCCTTAATCAGTTCCTACTTGTTATAATTGTTAGTGTTTTGCTAGTTGCCAAATGTTAATTTGTTAATGGTAGGAGAGTATACTGAATTGTTAGTGTTAAATTGCTATATCTAAATTCTACATGATATTAAAATTACCATATCCCACTGTGATAACCGATATCTCAAATATCGGTCCACCGATATCCGATTTTTTACCGCATTAACTGCTTAGATAAATTTTAAACATTTCTTATTAATAACCTTTATTACGGTTTTCGCTTTTTCAATAGCTAGTATACTTGCCGGAGAAAAAACGGGGGATCTTTATTGACGATGATGCCGGAAGCATCGATTCCGAGGTGTTGGAAAACGGGAAGTCTGATCTGGCGAATCTTGACGAGCTGGTTAAAGATTTTAGGAAGAACAGAAGAAAAGGCATGCTTGGGTGGTTCAAGCTAAAGGTATGTTTTTTAGTAATAAACTTTAACGTATTACGTATAATGTGAAAGTGTAAAATACAATCTTCCTTAACGTGCGATGGTACGATATGAAATTACGCATGTTATAAAACTCAAAAACCCTAATCACGCATGAAGAAAAACCATAATCACGCATGGTTATGATTTTTGTTCATGCGTGATTAGGGTTTTGAGTTTTATAACATGCATAATTTCATATCTTACCATCGCACGTTAAGGAATATTGTACGTTAACCTTCCCCTATGTAATTAAGTAGTTTTCTGAATTCTTGAGTTGTGTTTGCAGAAGCCTGACCATGTATCTGGTTTATCACCACATACTGATCATGAAAGCTCGACAAGTGATTCGCCTACGTCTTCCAGATCATCAAAAAGTAAAGCTGTGTTTAGTGATACGAGAGATGGAGTTCGTAGTTCGGTTGGAAGAAAAACGGATGACGTGGCGGTTGGTGATTTGCTTCTGCAAAGAACACAAGCAGGCGACTTGTTTAGTGCAGCTGCTAGCGGTCGCCGCTTACCTCCGGTGAGAAACTTTTCTTCTGTAATACAACTCGTCACGTCGGTATTGTTGTAGAATATTATTATTAGTTACATAAAATTATATCTAAAAAAATGTGCGTGTCTCAGACAGGAACGACTATTACCGACCAAATGGACCTTATTCACGAACAAGTGAAAATGTTGTCTGGTGACCTGGCACTTTGCACTAGTTCCTTGAAGAGACTTTCGGAACAAGCAGTTAATAGACCCGAAGACTTGCAACTTCAGGTTACCTATTTTAAACACATGTTTTTCACCTAAAGTTGAAAGTTTCAGTCAAATGTTAGGCTGTTAGCCTGTTAGGCTGACCTCTATAATGCTGCTTCAATGGCTGTCTTTTTGTTAGGAACAAATGCAGAAGCTAAAAAACGAGATTAAAGGAAAAAAATCTCAGATACGTCTACTGGAGCAACGAATGATCAGTTCCGTTGAAATGAATCCTCATAACTTAAAAGGCTTTGAGACATCTCAGGTAACATGTGATTTTACATAGGGGTGCTAAACAGGTCGTGTTTCGTGGGTTGGCGGGTTTAACCTGACCCGAACCCGAAAATCATGGCATACATATGAACCCAAACACGACCCGAAAATTTGCAGGTTGACCTGAGCACGACCCGTTCAACCCGAACTTTTTTGCTTGTTTATTTTTCCCGCAAATTAATATATTAACATAAAAAATTTACTACAAAAAAACACAAATGTATAATACACTTACATATAAATTATAAAGCCTTATGTCAATTTCTCTTTTTAAGTTATAATTATGGCATCGAATACACACCCAATTTAATTTATGACATAAAACATATTGTAAAAAAATATAATATAATATAAATGGGTTAAACCGGTCAACCCGCCAACCCGACGGGGTTGACTCGAACCCGATCCATTTAGCTAAACGGGTTTGTGGTTTCAACCTGAAACTGACCTAAACGCCTTTAGACTAAACCCAAACCTGCGAATTTCGTGTTAGGTTCGGGCCGTGTCAGAAATTCACACCCCTAATTTTACATAAAGATTAGTTCCGTTGTGTTACCATAATGATTCATAGCCTTACCGTGCATGCATTATAGGTTCCCTCCAAGCTTGTTACTCAACTAAATGAGAAAACATTTGAACTTGAGGTAGGTTCTATGAATCTATTCTATACGCATTATAAGCTTCTTGACGATATCGCGTTATCAAGTGAATAATAATGCTAACGTAATAGCTCACTTGTTGAATATCTGGTAAAGATAAAAACAGCAGATAACAGGATTCTACAGGACCAGTTACAAGTGAAGGTATCTGAGAACGCTGAAATGCAACAGACTATTCTTTTATTGAGGCAACAGTTGGAGTCGTTAATGGCGGACAACGAATCGAGTCCTCTACGAAAAAAGTATATTAACGAAGAAAAATACGCCAACGAAAGTACACCAACCAGTGTTATGAGTTTGAACAAAGTATTCTCACAAGAGGACTCCATACATGGAAGTGGTGATACGTTTCTTAATTCTCAGCTTCTAATGCAGGTTATTTAAAACCCTTTTTCACTCTTATTTTTCATTGTTTGTTATGTTTTCTAAGAGTAAAATGCCATTTTTGTCTCTGTGGTTTGGCCAGTTTTGCGACTTTCGTCCAAAGGTTTGTTTTTTCGCACCTGGATCCAAAAGGTTTGAAATCTTGCGGTTTTCATCCAACTCGTTAACTCCATCCATTTTTCTCCATCAAGTCTAGGGTATTTCCGTCTTTCTTGTTAACTTAAACGGCAATTCAGTTTTTTTTCAGGGGTTTTCTGTCTTTTTACATAAAGTGAAAAAGACCGAATTGCCCTTTAAGTTAACAAAAAAGACGGAAATACCTGACTTAACGGAGAAAAATGGATGGAGTTAACGAGCCGGATGAAAATGACAAAATTTCAAACCTTTTTTATCTAGATGCGGAAAACAAACCTTTGGACAAAAGTTGCAAAACTGGCCAAACCTCAGGGACGAAATGGCATTTTACTCTTTCTGCTATTTTATTTACATTAAGTTGCAAATTGAGTTGATACAGGCGACAGAGATAGAGACGTTGAAGAAAGAGAAGGCGCAGATCGCTGAAGAAAAAGACGGGCTTATGATATGCAGCCAGAAACTCGCTGACGAAGGTTCATACGCGAAGGAGCTTGCTGCCGCTGCAGCAGTTGAGCTTAGAAACTTAGCTGCGGAAGTAACAAAACTTTCCTATCAAAACGCCAAACTCAACGCTGAGCTGGCGGTTACCAAAGAAGCCTACGATAACTTATGTAAAAAGAATAATGATATCGGTTCTCGTCAAGATGCATGTGTGAAAAAACCGGAAGACGGTTTGCTTGTAGAAGAGTTGCGGAAAGAGCTCAATGCAAGACACCAGAGAGAAGCTTCGTTGGCTGGTGCGCTTTCGGAGAGAGATAAGTTGGAAAGCGAGCTACGAAAAAGACTAGATGCTGCGAAACGACACGAGGAGGATTTGGAAGCTGAGCTGGCAAACATGTGGGCCCTTGTTGCAAAGCTGAAGAACTCTGCTAGTTCGGAAGATATCTTGGCTGATCAATCGTCAACTGTACGATGCAATGTAATTTTCCAGGAAGATGACGAGACACAGTCGCTTAATGATATAAGACGTATGTATGATAAAGAAAAAGAAAGGTGTCGGGAACTCGAGCGTTATGTTTCAAGATTGAAGGTACTTGTTTTCATTCATTATCGCACATTTTGATTATGCGGAAAGTGTTAAAATGTACAACTTGATTTTTATCGTGTCAGCAGGGTGATGATATTGCTGATCTGGACATTAATTCACTGGAGGAGCTCCAAAACCTTAATGTTGAGGCGATAACCAAGATCTGTCATGCAAAGGTAATGTAGAGATTGGCATGATACTTTATGTACGTATATATGTATTTACGTATACGATGTGCATACACACATTCGTTTACCAACAAGTTTGTTGATTACGCAGGCATCATACAGGCAAGATTTGTGTAGCTAGCTGCGGAAATCATTTTGTAATAGATGTATTTATTTCTTCAAAATTTCCATGTACTCAGAATGTACATTGAGACTACTAAAAGTTACATCTTGTAACAACTGACTATTATGTATTTACCGGCACAATATAATAATTATTTCATGCATATTTTACATCCGAGTCTGGAACCTTTTTATTCATCAACCTTTTCTCAAGTTACTATGCAGCACAATAGGCTTGTAAGATGTCCATGTTGGATTCATCCGGCTTGCAACGTCCTCGACGATCTAGAGCTCCATCATTTACGCTGTTAATAAACAACAAAAAAGTTGATAAAAAACGCTATGTTTTAGTATTTAAGAAATCATAAAAGAAAGAGTCGGGACTTTGGGAGTTTGCTGCAGTTTGCAGGAGCCCATCCTATCCGTTGCTTATCGTTGTCGTAGATGATGAGTTTGTCATGGAATGATATGTCTGCAAACAGTCAAATACCAAGTAAAAAAGCAGCTTTATAACGTGTGTATACACCGACGAATGATAAGTTTGTTCGACTGATTTGTATCTTAAGCTTATTACCTCCAATTAGATTAACACTTTCAAGGCCGACTTCTGAACCATTCAAGATCCCAAGGCAGGCGTTACCATATTTCTGTACCAACATATGCAAATGTTAACATTGTGAATAAAGAACTGTTTTAGTTTTCTCATGACTCCTTACACTAATGATGAGGTATGCTTCGGGGTCCATCTGAAACCGAACATTCTTTGATTTTGCAAAGCTCAAAGTTACTGGGTTGAATAAGTTTTTGACGTCTTGAATCGACTTGAACGGTTTTGATCCTTTCCAACATACCGGGAGAGTTTTATCTTCATTTGCATCGTAAATCTGCTTTCCTTTAAGGTCATTCATAAGCTGCAGCACAATATATTTACCCGATAAAAATATAATTAAAATTAGATATACATATACCCATTCAAAATACTTCAAATTTAAAATTTAACCATTTCACTAAACTTTGTTTATTAAATAACACCATTATACCCTTATCTTTCGCCTTACACTATGAAAACACAATATCTGAAATCTGCAAAAAGTCAAGAATTCTTAAACTCACCAATGATACGAGAGCGTTATAAGCTTTTGCACTAAAGTAAGTGTAGGTACTTCCGCTATCAAACACTATCGGTAGACCTTTTATTCCACTTGTTTTTCCGGCAACAAGTAGCTCAGCAGCTCCTAAGTAGTAGTGTTTTCTGATAAAATTTGATAAGTTATGACTATTTATAATCTGCAAAAAAATAATAATAAATAAACAAATAAATTTTTACTCTATTTTGGTTGTTGACATGGGTATCCAGGTGACCCCGGAAGAAGGGACAAATTCATCTCCGAAAAACAAATGTCCGTCTCCTTGCGCGCTAAGACAATGAGCCACCACATTTTTTGTCACACCGAGTTCGTTTAATTGGCGTAAGATGCTTGCTTTGCCTAACCCTAGACCAAGGACTCCATCTGTGTAAGGTGGGTTCATTGAGGCTTCAACTGCTTGATCGTAACCACATCTAAACGTATGAAACTAAGATGCTATGAGTCATGCATTATTATTAAATAATAGAAAACAAAAAAATAGAAGAAAAAGAGCTGACCCAAATGCAAGACGAGGTTCGACTACAGTTCCATTGGTGTATTTTAAGCGAAACCTGTCATTGACCAAAAGACCAAGAGACGACCCGTGATCGGCATACTGAACTTCGTAGTCACACTGATCCTTCGGAGACTCACAGTTGAGTGTTTCTTGCCAGTGCACAGATGCACACAGTGAGTCCATGCATGTCACAAGGTTTTTGTTAGGTTTATAATGCTTGTGAGGAGCCTACAAAGATGAAGAAAACAATTGCTTGATTGTTGCTTTAAATGTTAAATATACACACATCCAAATACTTTGAATAATAGTGCTTACGGTTTTTAAAAATATAAACGCCACGTACTTTTTCTTAGTCATGATTTAAAAGGTTATTATGTGTATGTAGGTTGAATTTACCCAAAGCAATACAAAACAAAAGAAACAATGTAATACTATTAAAAGAAACAAGATTATAATTTTCAGAAACTAGAAGAGTTACCGGGAAGCATTTGGTGCAAGGTGCATCACACTGAAGCCAAGTGAGATCACTGCCAGTGTCGAGGTCCAACCAATAAGGTTTCGGTGGATTCCCTATGTTCACTGTCACATAATAGTACCTGCAGCATATACAAGTGGACCTCTTCCCTTTAATCACCAATATTAAGATCCATAATTTCCATCTACAAAAATTCCATACAATTTACAAGACTCTGCCGCTAATTTAAATGGCATTTTTCACTATTATTCGTTGCTCCTGAAAAGTTTAGTTAGGGAATTAACCCAACTAGGATCACTACAGGTTTGTGAGGCGTATTAGTGTAACATCTGACCCCGTATACCAACCAATATTGTCTGTCTTGCCAACTAAGAGTTCATATAGTTGTTTTTGGTTACCCGGTGAAAAATTCCCAAGCGGGTTGGGCTCACTCAAGCGTGCTTAATTGTGGAGTTCTCCTCTCATCCACAATCAGTGTGCCCAAAACGCGTTGTTATGGCCCAACGTCTCTCTCAAGGACAAGACAGAACGATGTGTGATTCGCCTAATGTGTTGCAATCAACCACTTTCTAGTTTCTACCTAAACGTATTTGTTACGGGACGAAAGCTTGACAAATGGCCATTATACCTAGGTGTCATGCTCTGAAATACTCATATTTTCACTCTTTTAGGATGCATAGAATACTCCCACTCAAGAACCAATTTTACGCCACAACTTAGCAAACAAAAAGACCAACTTTGAACGCAAATTCGAAAAGATTTCCATAATCAACAAGTAATCAACAACCGATCTTAAACTCGACAATATGAATGCTCAAGTAATCATGTCAAACATTTATGTGTAGCTTGATGCCAATAATTTTGCATACTAAACAGAATTCCATGATCACTTTTGGAGATCAATATAAAAATTACATAAACTCTGATTCAATAAACCTACAACACATGGTTGTAAAAATCCCGACTAGTCTCCGATTAATCACTAATCAGATGTTCACCGATTATGGCCGATTAATTGATAGGCAGTCAATGGCGGTCCAATTCTGGCCAAATTTCGACCAAACATTATAAATTCTCGCCAATTACTTAAAAAGATGGGTCAATGAGGGGTTAAAAACATGTCTATTTTAAAAAACTACATATAAAAATGTTTGTGTGTACATATATAACTAGTAATTACATATAAAATTCCCAATCCGATTAATCCATATTAATCCCGATTAATCACTAGTCAGTACCCCACCGACCGACTAGCGCCTAGCGATTCTTACAACACTACCTAAAAAAGTAACATATAATCTAGTGGATGTTATCATCATCATAATCTAGTGGATGTGCAAAAATTAATGGTTGCAAGAGTCGCTAGGCGCTCCCTAGTCGGATTCGGGAGTACTCGGGACGTACTCGGCTTAGGCGGAGATTACTCGGGGAGTAACGGGCCTAGGTGAACGGTACTCGAGCCTCGGCAGCCTACTTTGTAGCGAGTACTCAGAGCCTGGGCCCACATTAATAACAAGGGCAAAAAGGTCCTAAAGTTATAGATATCAAATAAAAAAATTCACATGATGAACATCATCAAGAAAAGATAGATACAAACATACCCTGTAGGATAAACATTTCCGGTGACTTGAAAGACGATGGAGGAGAATGATTGGTGGCCGGAAGTTGCAGAAGAATAACATCCGGTTAACAAGAAAAAGAGGGGTAGGATGAAGATGAATCTTGAATGCATGTTGAGTGATCACTTGTTCATAAAGTTTGATAAAAGTTTATAGACAATGAGTTTGTGATGACTAGAGTAGACCTTGACTTTGTCTATGTCTGAACTGGAGTGAGTTTTGACCACACTATTTCTTATCTTGTTGACAAATAGTTTATGTATGCATATAATAATAATAGTTGAGCATGGTAATAATAATAGTGGACCATAGATGTCAAATGAACAACAAGGTAGTAGGTACCGTATAAACATGTGTTTCTTTGTTTTCGATCGGTGTAATGTTTTCTCTTTCAGTTACTATAGCGAGTATTAGTACTGTAATTAATCGAATTAATACCGACTAAATTCCTGCCACGAAGCGTGAGGGAATATCACTAGTATGATTTAAAGTATATGCGATGAAATTCAAACTTAAAATACATAATATATAATAATCTATTTTATTTGTATTATTTATCATCCATGAATTTAATATATATATATAAAATAAAATTTTATAAAAAGAATAACATTATATTTTATTTGTACTATTCATCCTCCTGGGATTTTAGTATACACAATAATAATAATAATATAATAATAATAATAATAATAAACGAGTAGAAACTAAAATTTAAATATAAAGCTTTAAATGAATTGAGCTCAAAAAGCTTATGAGAAAACTAAATAGAGGATATTTTATAGAGTTGATTGAGGTCAAAAAGTTTATGAGAAAACTAAATAGAAGATTTTTTATAGAGTTTGAGAGGAAATTTGTGAAGTGAATGATGAAAGAGGGTTGGATATTTATAAAGTGGGAATGAATTTTTTTTTAATATTGTAACAATCATATCACTATTAGAATCCTTTTCCACGCCCGAAATAGTCATCATAAAGAAACTCATCACCACCGTGAAAACGTCGCATGCGGCGGTGTTTCATGGCCATCACACTCATCACAGTCCTGGAACTTGGGGCGCCCCCATGCACCCTAAGGGCCTATGTGAATCAATATCATCCACTGAGTAAAAATTTATATGGCCCAAATTTATTTTCACCGTTTGTACAATTAACATGGTTTATACAGAATCATAACTTAGACAAGAAACCACAAAATATTACTCACGACTCAAACAATCACAATGATCATCAAGAAAAAAAGGTAAAAATTTATACGACGTTAACAGTATGGAAATAATTAATGAGAAAAAAAGTAAAAGTTTATACTACGTTAACAGTATGAAGATTTCCACATAATGCAACACATGAAAACTACTATAATTTTAATACTAGGGCCGACTCAAAATATTATATTATAGGCTCGAAATAGATAATAAAATTGAGGCCCTTTTCGCAAAAGAATAAAAGAAAAAAAAATGTTTTGGATCCTATGATTCATATATCATCTTTGTGTATATATAATTAATTATATATATCATAAACCTCAACAATCTTAAATCCAAAATCACCCGCATATAATATGTTTTTTAGAATTTGCGGCTTTAAGAAAGTGAAGACCCAAAACGCTTGTTTTATCTCACTTCCATTGAGCCAACATTAAAAAAAAAAAAAAAAAACAACCACCATGTGTAATCTAAAGCTCATCTACCCTTCATAAATCATACCCTTATAATATTGTTCGAGGAACTTATTATAAATCCAAAGCACATCTCTTACTTTTACCCTACACAAATTAGACAATGAAGTAAAAAATCAGGGCAAGAATGGAAATATTTTAATTGTATGAGAAAGAACAAAAAAAAAAGAGAGGTAAAGAAAAACAATAAATTACGTAATTAGCCCACACAATAACACTTCTCTTAAAATTTGTAATTTGTGTTTGCCCACCCTTTTACTCTTCTCCTAAAATTTATGTCAAGTCTTACAAACATAAAAGTTGCAAGAATCCAAGTCACACATACAACAATAAACATTTTTTTTAAATTAAACTTCATTAAAACAACCTTCCACCCAAACGGACAAAATACCAAACAACAAACATATACACTTGTTGCCTTTTATTTTCCAAAATAAACCCACGCACAAGCTAAATATATATGAAGCGAGGGACGATTAATCATGCATCATGTGGTGACATAATTTTATCAATTTCGTTGATAGCCGAAAAACAAGGGGGCACATGCACTAATCGGCTTTTGTCCTAATTGCTAAGTGTTATGTGCCTTATGTCCAAGGCTTGATACAAAACTACTATCAAGCCGGGGTCTCACCGGGAGCAACCTCTCTATTCCTACAGGACATATGTAAAACTGTCTACATTTTTTAATCGTTCTCAAACCCTATCTTACATTTGCTATTAGTAAGATTTACTGAGTTTGATGTTAGATGGATGGATGATAGAAACTCCTAACATAGATATGATGATACTTCAATTTATGGTAAACTAATACAACAAATTATACTTTTTTAAAAAGTAGGTACATTTTATAACTCTTAAAATCAGCTTCACGAAATCATATTACGTGTCAAGAAACCAACAAAAATAAGTATTTACCTTTTTTTTCACAATTGATTTGTCACGTGTTTCGTTAACTGAAACATAATTATATGTATCATCCATCTGTATGTATGTATTGTGATTCGTGACCATCTTCTTCTTCAACTTCTTCCCCCATCGGATCTACCAACAGGTAACTCCACTTATACGATGTCGTTTCATACTCATCCTCAATTTCTATTTTTATTTTAATTTTCTTTCTTCAAATATCTTCGGATCACTTGATCATGTTGATCTATTACTATGTTTTTAATTTAATTCATCACTGGAGGAGGATTTAGATCAATCTGTGAATGTGAAACGTTAAATTAGGGTTCAGTTTTTCTTTCAAATCCGTTGTTACAAGTTGTTATTAGTCAAGTATGTATGTAGATCGCACTTTTGTTTTGATTTTTAAGCTATGAGCCTTTGTGTTTTCAATTGATTATTGCTTCATTTTGTGTTTATTGTAGTTGATCATGTTTATATGATTGTTTTAAGTGTCAAATGTTATGATTTTCTTCAGATTATTAATCTCATTTATAGGTTGAATATGGGAGTTGCACAAAACAATATTGGCATGGAGGAGGGGACACTTGAGATTGGAATGGGTAGGTTTGCGTTATTATGTCGATGCGTATGAATTTCGCCTTAATTACCGTCAAATAGTGATGTTAAATGTGTTTTTGTGTGTGTGTGTGTGTGGGGGGGGGGGTGTTTCAAATTGAGTTCACTCATAGTTGTCAATAGCGAGCGTAGCGATCACTATAGCGCACTACACAGCGTATAGGTCTAGGCTCTCGCTATTAGGGTTGTAGCGATAGATAGCGATAATTTATTTTTGTTTTTTTTAAATATAAATAACAATTAAATATAGCTATAAAATAGTCCGATTTTAGTTTTTTGTTAAATATACATGTAAAATAGCATATATACCAGGGTATTTTGATGAAACATAGGTATAAAAAAAAAATTAATTTTTTTCTAGTGTATTATAAAATAGCCGGCCGCTATTTATCGCTATTCGCTATGTAGCATATAGGTGCCTTATTGCTATTTGCCATTAACAACTATGAGTCCACTATTGTTGTTTAAAGAAAGCATTAGAAAGTAGAATGTGAAATATTATGTCTCGATTGGTTGATGTCTGAAATTTTCTATTGCTTGATGTGTTCACAGAGTATAGAACTGTCTCTGGAGTTGCTGGACCACTGGTCATCCTTGATAAAGTGAAGGTTAGTTCCTGTTTTTTCTTTTCTTTTCTTTTCTTTTTTCTTCAGTGTTATTACTATTGTTATCTATTACTATTATTATTGTGATTACGGTTATGGTTATTAAACGTGTGTGCCTTTGAACTTTCCAATTTATAAGCATGCTTACGTAGATGAGACACAACATCAAGTAACCGGTTCATCCCTGTTTCTATCATGATAGGGACCAAAGTATCAAGAAATTGTGAACATCCGTTTAGGTGATGGAACAACTAGACGTGGTCAAGTTCTGGAGGTTGATGGAGAGAAAGCTGTTGTTCAGGTAATCGCCGCTTGGCATTTCATGCATACATTTGGTCTGTGCATTTGTGATTTTGAAAAGATGATCTACATTCTATTTATGTTTCTCAGTCATTAATTTAACGGGAGAAATATGTGACCAGTTGATTCACTTGTATAAGATTGCAGTCTTGATGCACCAAGTGGATTGAGCTTTTAATTTCATAGACAAAAGATTGAATATATTCTTCTGACAATCAAAGCTTGTATATTCAGATACTGCAAACTGTCTTGTAATTTTTGTAAGGGGGCATGACAAATGAAATTTATGATGGTATATACACCTTGCAGCATGATAACAATGATATAATTACCTCTTGGGAAAAAGCTTATACTAAATACACAGTTGCATAGCTAGTTAGCCATAAGCCAATGTGCCTAATAATGTTGTTTACATAAATATAAGCACGTGGGTAGATAATGTTAGAGGCGGCACCTTAGCTCTATCATTTCAACCATCTATTACTGTACCAACATCAAGCTTTTTCTGTAGTGCACATAGTTATTCAAAGTTTTTTCTTGAGTAAAATGTGTATATGAAGTCTACATGAAAGTAGTAAGTTAGTTACTAATTATTTTGCAGACTGCTGCACGAGCTAATTTCAAAATCGTAACTTTTCAAATATACTCTTACATAGTGTACAAGTAGTTATATAACCACCTTAAGCTATAATCCGGCCACCAACAAGGTGTCAAACTGTCAATTATATTAGTTGATTATTATAAGCTAGTGTATTTATGCAACAAATCAAATAACACCAATTTTCATGCAAAAACCTAGTCACGAATATATATTTTTATCATCAATATCTGCAATATTTTGTTTTTCTAAGTTAGGATGTATCTGTTGTCTTAATTTATCGTATTTGTTTACATGCTCATTACATAATCAGTAAAAGGAAGTAACTATTACATTGGGGATTTGAACCCTAGATATGAAATAAAGGAATCTACATAGCAAGAAAATAATCTGTAATAATTATAATATTTTGCACTATTTTGACCTAACGTAAACGTCATTATTCTCTTGACCAGGTTTTCGAAGGAACATCGGGAATTGACAATAAGTTCACCACTGTTCAGTTCACAGGGGAGGTGCATAATTTTCCGTCTATCCCATTTCTTTCCAGATATCTTTTGCACTTCATAATTTATCTGGATGCTAATTATGTTTTTTAATAATGTCATTGTTACATTTTCAGGTTCTAAAAACTCCTGTTTCTATGGATATGCTTGGACGCATATTTAACGGCTCCGGGAAGCCAATTGATAACGGTCCTCCTATTTTGCCAGAGGCTTACCTGGATATTTCTGGTAGCTTTTTATAACATTGAAAAATGTGAACTATAATTATTTGTTCCCATTTCATCAAAAAGATATGCCTATACATGGTATACTCTATATATGTACGTATATTCACTAGTCTATTATTGTTTCAGGAAGTTCTATTAACCCTAGTGAAAGAACATATCCTGAAGAAATGATACAGACCGGTATCTCAACAATTGATGTCATGAATTCAATTGCTAGAGGACAAAAGATTCCTCTGTTTTCTGCTGCTGGTCTTCCCCACAATGAAATTGCTGCACAGATCTGTCGCCAAGCTGGTTTGGTAAAACGGCTGGAGAAAACCGAAAACTTACTTGAGGTAGTTGATGGACAATATTATACGCGATTTAAACATTCTTTATATTTGATGATTTAAACATTCTTGATTACTTATTTTTCCAGGGTGGCGGTGAAGAGGACAATTTTGCCATTGTCTTTGCAGCTATGGGGGTGAATATGGAGACCGCTCAATTTTTCAAACGCGATTTTGAGGAAAATGGATCAATGGAGAGGGTTACTCTATTTCTGAACCTTGTAAGTCCTCCGTGTTTGTTTTTATTTGTTAATTGTTGGTTTATTGTTATTAGATATTTACTACTTGTTTTTATAGGCCAATGATCCTACAATTGAACGTATCATCACTCCTCGTATTGCTCTGACCACAGCAGAATATTTGGCGTATGAATGTGGGAAACATGTTCTCGTTATCTTAACTGATATGAGTTCCTATGCTGATGCCCTTAGAGAGGTAAAACAAAACAACTTTGCTTAAAAGGAAACAGGCGGGTCAAATGGGTTGAATGCGTCAAAATGCATTGAGTAAAAGCCATTTTCGTCCCTGAGGTTTGGCCAGTTTTGCGACTTTCGTCCAAAGGTTTGTTTTTCCACATCCGGATCCAAAAGGTTTGAAATCTTGCCATTTTCATCCGGCTCGTTAACTCCATCCATTTTTTTCCGTGAAGTCAGGGGTATTTTCGTCCTTTTATTTAGTAAGGGTATTTTGAATAGATGTATATAAAGTGAAAAAGACCGAATTGCTCTTTAAGTTAACAAAAAAGACGAAAATACCCGACTTGATGGAGAAAAATGGATGGAGTTAACGAGCCGGATGAAAATGGCAAGATTTAAAACCTTTTAGATATAGATGCGAAAAAACAAACCTTTGGACGAAAGTCGCAAAACTGGCCAAACCTCAATGCCGTTTTACTCGAATGCATTTTTAATGCATAAAGCCTCCTAAACCATAGTATAAGTTATGTAACCATGTTTGACAATAATCATTTATAATAATCTTTTGACCTGAACTTGTGTCTGACCCGTTACCCGACACGTCCATTTTGACCCGTACTCATACTGCACAAATTTCAGGTCTCTGCTGCTAGAGAGGAAGTACCCGGTAGGCGTGGATATCCTGGGTACATGTATACAGATCTGGCAACAATATATGAGCGTGCAGGACGAATCGAGGGCCGAAAAGGCTCCATCACCCAGATCCCAATTCTCACTATGCCTAATGATGGTCCCCACCATTCTCATACCTTTCCTAGTGTTGTCTTCCGTTTCACGTTTATCAGTTTCGCTAAACTTTTTCGATCATCACAGATATTACGCATCCCACTCCGGATCTCACGGGTTACATCACCGAGGGACAGATATACATTGACCGACAGCTCCATAACAGACAGGTAAGATTGAGATATCATAATCCCAATGCTAACCCTTTACATCTCAATTTCAGCTAGTTTAATAATATTATGGAAATTTACAGATTTACCCACCAATCAATGTGCTTCCATCCCTATCGCGATTGATGAAGGTAAGCCTAAAACTCTGCTTGAAGTTTACATATGGTTTTTAATCAAGAATGTTTATAATTGTAGAGTGCTATTGGTGAGGGGATGACTCGAAGAGATCATTCTGATGTCTCCAACCAGGTAAGATAACATTACTAATTGCCCGAACATGTCATCACACCTTCGTTTTAAAATGTGCGATGCGCTTCGATGCATTTTGATCCCAAAAGCTGATGCGCGATGCGCGCGCATCACGTATGCGAGGCGTTTGTTATTTAAAAAATTATTTGTAGATAATATTTTAACTTCTTAACTTTAAACACAAAAAAATTAGAGATTAAAATAAATAAATACAAAAAATAGCTCTAGTACCATCAAAGAAGTTCAATATAACCAAAATAAGCCTTGAATTCTTATATGTACAAGTAGTCTATGCAAAAGGTACAAGTAATCTATGTTGGAACCCACTTAACAACTTCATCGGCTCATTGTACAAGTTTATTAAGCACGTTGTACAATTTTACTCTACAGTGGTTGATTTTAAAATAACGCGCACATTAGGGCGCATCACGCGAGCGCATCAGGAGCACATTATGTGATTTATAGCACATCATATAATTGCAGCGCATTGCATCACCTGATGCGATCTCATCAACGCATCACGCATTATGCGCTCCTGATGCGCGCATTGTATGATATCGATATGGATCAATATATATGCTTTAAGTTGGAAACAGATTACCAACTTTTGTTACTTTTATATTTTCAGCTATATGCAAATTATGCCATTGGAAAAGATGTTCAGGCCATGAAAGCAGTGGTTGGAGAAGAGGCTCTCTCTTCTGAGGATCTGGTCTCTCTCCCTCTCTCTCTCTCTCTCTCTCTCTCTCTCTCTCTCACGCCCACACGCACGCACAAGATTAATTAAAGTATTAAATTTTTATTGTATAAATGTTACAGCTATATTTGGAGTTTTTGGACAAGTTTGAAAGGAAATTTGTGGCCCAAGGGGCATATGACACCCGAAACATCTTCCAGTCACTTGATTTAGCGTGGACACTTCTTCGGATATTCCCACGTGAACTTCTTCACCGTATTCCAGCAAAAACCCTGGATGCATTCTACAGTCGCGAGGCGTCCAGTTGAAAGGAACAAAGGTTTTGTATCATAATCTGGTTTATGTTGCTATTGTAATAAGGGTTCGTTATGTTTCCGTTTGGATTTATTTAAAGCCCAAGATCTGTTGTTCATTTCGATAAGAGGCAGTTAGGATTATTCATTTGGTATAGAATCAGGCCGACTGGCAAGACATTTTGGCGCGATTTATGTTTTTTTTTTTTTAAACCATGTGGCTTATAGAATTTGGGATGTTAGACCTTGAACTATATGCTTATTTATGTTTGAAGCATAATTTGTGTTGTCTGGATTTAAACTCTCAACCTTTTGATTTTTTTTTTTTCGTTATACATGTATCTGAAGTTCAAATAACAGTATAAAGGATGACAAAAGTGGCCGGTTGGGTAACGAGTTCTGAACAAAATGAGTTTGAGCTGAAATAAGTATTTTTCTAGCGGCTAGTGATGACATGTGGAGGTGGCGGGGCAGGCAATGATGAGGTGGTGTCAATTAGAGATGGGCATAATCGGGTATTCTTAAAACCCGGAACCGGTTCCAACCCGGAACCGGGTATGGATACAAGTGAGTGGAACCGGGTTCTCTGTGGAACCGGTTCCGGGTACAACCCGGGTACACGTCAATATATTTAGAACCGGCGTAACCGGTTTCGGGTACAATGGAACCGGGTCCGGTTCCGGGTAGGAACCGGGTCCGGTTCCGGGTAGGAACCGGGTTCCGGTTCCGGGTACGTACCGGGTAGGAACCGGGTTTTTTTTTTAATCGCGCGTACCCGCATAGCAATATTCAACAAACACATTAGTTTACTGCTTTTGTGTATGATTCTGGGAAGGTGACATTATCATCTTTGCACAAGTCAGTTCGGAATAAAGTTATTGAGATAGGTAATGCTACTTTCACTTATAATGAATGTCTTTCAACTCCATCCTCCTCTTGTTATGAGATTTTTCTGATATATCACAGGTGGAAATAAGTATCAGATCAAGGGTTGTGCTGGTAAGGGTGGGTTTGCACAAGTATACAAGGCGTGTATCAATGGTAATGCAGACCAAGTTGTTGCTTTGAAGGTGACTGAGCTTTAATGTTCTTCAGAGGTTGCACAGAGAAAGAAGCCCATCATACAGGTCCGGTTCCGGGTAGGAACCGGGTTCCGGGTACGCACCGGGTAGGAACCGGGTTCCGGGTAGGCACCGGGTCCGGGTAGGAACCGGTTAGGAACCGATTTTATTTATAAAATGTGGAACCGGGTCGGAACCTACGGGTTTTTTGAACCCGGAACCGGTTCTACTATTAGCCGGGTAGGAACCGGAACCGGGTCCAGGTCGGTTCCACCGGGTCGGGTTTGGAACCGGTTTTTTTGCCCATCTCTAGTGTCAATTGTGGTGGAGGAGGAGAGATAAGAGGTGGCAATGGCAGTGTCGGTGAAGCCAAATAGGTGTTGGCGACAAACAATGGTCATAGGTGGTGCTGCCACATTTGGACTGTTTTAAAGATTAGTTTTGTCGACCGGCGACAAACTATTTTTTTTTTTTTTACCATAACATGTCTATTATTATTTTTGTAGTAAGGATTAGTTTTGTCGACTGCCGACCTCATAAAAATTCCTTATATATTTAAATACTAGAGTAAATTGCCAAAATGGTCTCTGAGGTTTGATCACTTTTGTCACTTTAGTCCAAAACTCAAACATTTTGAATCTGGGTCTTTGTGGTTTCAATTTTGTTGTCATTTTAATCCAAAATCAAAATCTGGTCATATTTTTTTTTGTTAACATCCACTTTTTTTGTCTTTTTCCCCCTTTTAATGAATGGCAAAATGGTCTTTTAACGTTTTATTATAACAGATTAAAAAAATCTGACCATTTTGCCCTTTATTAAAAGTGAGGAAAACTTTTGGATGAAAATGACAACAAAATTGAAACCACAGGCATCCAGATTCAAAAGGTTTGAGTTTTGAACTAAAGTGACATAAGTGATCAAACCTCAAAAACCATTTTGACAGTTTAATCTAAATACTAAAATGTGATAAACACCAATTAATAGAAGCCCAGATACGTTACCAACTACTAAAGATGATATATCATCCATTTGTGCATAGATCCCTTTTTTTTATTAACTTGGATAGAATTGAAGAAACCACCACAAGTGGCCTAGTGGTGGAGTGACTTGGGTTCTCCAATGGAGACCCAAGTTCAATTCCCATTAGTGCCACTTTGGTGGCCACCAACACCCGCTTTAAAGCCGGACCGAGGACACTCGAGGTCTCGGGTTTGAAACATGTTTCTTACCCCTCTTTGATGGCTATGGGTATTTGCCGCCAGGGATCCTTGTCGGGTGGTGAACTGGGAAGGGAGATCTCTTCCGCGGTCAGGGGTACCGTGCAACTACCCTTTTTTTAGATAGAATTGAAGAGTATTTTTATACCACGAAAACAAAGTTAAGAGGTGCTACTATTTCTTTTACACTACACTAGGTTAGAACACCCTGTATTACACGAGTTGAATAAATGTAATTTCATATATTAAATAATAAAAACTTATATCTTTATGAACCTTGTATATTGTACGGGTTAAATAAATGTAATTTTATATATCAAATAATAAAAAAGTTATAACTTTAAAAACCATGTGTATTACACAGATTAAATAAATGTAATTTTGTATACTAAATACTAAAAACGTCGTATCTTTAAAAAAAATCGTGTATAATCGGGTTTAATAAATCTACCAAATAATAAAAAATTACATCCTTAAAAACCCTGTATATTACACGTGTTGTATAGATATAAAAAAGAGTTATATCTTTAAACACCATGTGTATTACACAGATTAAATAAATGTATTTTTGTATATTAAATACGAAAAACGTCGTATCTTTAAAAAACATGTGTATAGTCGGGTTGAAAAATCTACCAAATAATAAAAAAATTATATCGTAAATAAATGTAATTTTGTATATTAAATACTAAAAACGTTGTTTCTTTAAAAAAACTTGTGTATAGTCGGGTTGAAAAATCTACCAAATAATAAAAAAAATTATATACTTAAAAACCTCGCGTTTTACTCGAGTTGAATAAACATAATTTTGTATACCAAATAATAAAAAAAGTTATGTTTTTAAATAATTAGGATAACATTTAATATTAATTTATTATTTATATATTTAATATAAGATAAGCAGATAAGAGAGGTATTTGTTTTAAAAATATATTAAATTAACAATTTAGATTTGAGGATGATATTTTATTAAAGTATGATAAGATTTAATATTAATTTATTATTTATTTGTTTAGATAAATATAAGTTTGAGGATACATTCAATGAACGACACGTATCCAAAAGTTGGTTTCTTTTATTATTATAGTAGTTAGATTAGATTCGCCCCTATTGCTAAACATGGAGATATACTTACATGATTGACCAATAACATTAAATATGTATGAGCACTATCAGTTTAATAAAATATTCTAAATTTAAACCTTATAATAAGTTATTTAAAAACTAATTTGTCTTTATCATACTTTAGTTAAAAGTTTGTCTTTATCATACTTTAGTTAAATATGTTATGTTATGTCGACCCTAAATAGTAAAACTTAACCTATAAGTATTTCGCAATAGATAACATTTAATAAAATAATCCGTTTGACCAATTAAAAACTTTCATGCATATCTTATTATCTAGCCTATCCCCAAACACAAGTGTTATAATTAATTGTTTATAAATATTATACAATCAACTTACAAATAAGGTCTATGTCAAAAATTAATAAAATCAATAAACTTAAAAATAAGGTCTATGTCAAAAATTAATAAAAATCAAAGCCGTAAGTCATTTTCTAGACCATTCAAGCTTATGAAATTTTAAGGTATGGTTCTAAATTATAAATGCGTATATGACATTTTCTACGATAAGAGCACCCGTAGTGGCCTTTGTTGAAAACATGATTTCTGCTATAAATGCAGAAAAAATATATAATAATCAAGAAGAAAACTAGAAAATCAAATATAAGCCGTCAGGCATTTAATTTAAATATAAATAAAAAATAATTTTTTTTGACATAAACTCAAATGTCTTTAACATATCTCCTTTTTTATACATTATAAGCATAAAGTCCATAATTTTAAGCTTTCTAATTTGATACAAGTATTATTATATTATTTAAAAATGACTTTTAACATGATATGGAGCGTTAAAAAAACATGGATCAAGGAGCAGCGTCTCGAAACCTAAATGATTTGCAATGCACTAATTTGCAATTGTACATCAAAACCATTCTACGGTAGGTTCAAACGTAGCACGTGTGATGCATTGTGGTAATGTAATGTATTTTGACATACAAGTTCTACATTGGTACATCAAACTTATAACAAAAGGTGCGTCAAAATTTGTATATTTTGGCAAGAACTAGTCAGCCGCTAGTGAGTATGTAAAACACATGGCATATTTATTGTATACGACAGTGCAACTAACTCATATAACGGTGCATCCTATTCCTTATGATTAATTTCTGTTCGCATGTTTATATAATGATGGGTAGAAGTCTTCACAATTCGGTTTGCAAGACTTATAGAAAGAATACATTTAAAATCCATGAGAAAAATTAAATTGTAGAAAAATATTCATTTTAAAAATAAACTAAAAGCATAATTTTTATATACACAAAAATACAAATAAACTAAAAGCATAATTTTTATACACACAAAAATACATGCAATATAGAGAAAGCGTGTGCTAACTCTGGAGTCGAATAATACATATTTCAAACCATGTAAAAATACAAATTTTAATATACGCAAAAAGCATAATTTGAAAGTACATGTAATACTACAACAAAACTGTGTACTATCCTAAAGTCGTAATACAGAAATTAAAGTGTCCACACATAATGAAGAGATATATTATTCGTATGTCTAGAAAGTACTAGAGACCTATTCTAACAAATTTATTAAGAAAACGGAATTAAATATTATGACCAAAAATATATATAAATTAAGAATTTTTTCAAGGTCGGTTTTTGTTTAAAGCAGAGACCAAGCCGACTATTCCAATTTTAAAATTTATAAACCGGCTGACCATATTATTATAAATAGCTTGCCGCAATACGACACGATTACAAGTTTTATTGTTTAAACGAAACCTAATGGTTCATCTAACTTCATATGCTTGATTCAGCGTTTATACGTTTTGATAGTTTTGTATATAATAGTAAGTCTTAGTCATTACAATGGTGTGTTCAACATTGAATGTTTGATTTGTTTTTGTAATAAGCTTTAATGCATATGTTTATGATTGTGTATCAAACCAATCATAATAACGTATATATATTTAGCGTTTACAAAATAAACCAATGAGCTCCACATAAAAGACAATAACATGATAAGGATATAAATTCCACTAGCTAATTATCGTAAAACGGAGATATAAACAAGAAACTAAACATACATCGTCAGAGCTGAGAGAAGATGAGTCGGAGTCATTAAAAGAAGTGTCCTCACTTATAAACAACAGGAAAATAATATAGGTAGTAGTTGATAGTTAAGATAATAAGGAGGGATGTAAACCAATCAAACGAACACAAACAAGGCTTTGTTCGTGTTTGTTCGTTAAGAATATAATGTGTTCATGAATGGTTCATGAACACTTACCGAACAAGATTTTATGTTCGTGTTCGCTTATTAAGGAAAGGAACGTGTTCACGAACACAAACGAACACATATCAACGACAACAAAGATGGTGGCTAGAGGTGTATGGTGAGAGGGAGTGGCGGCAGACCTTGAAGCCCCTAATCGTTGAATAAATGTCAACAGTATTTTTCGATGTAAATAACGAGAAGGAAAGTGAAGCGGTGCATAAACAAGGTGGAGATTAGGGTTCCCTATTCTATTTGTTTGGATAATGAGATATATAAAAATTAAAGAATATAAAATGTTTAGATATATTAAATAAATGCAAAAAAAAAAAAAAAAAAAAAAAATAATAATAATAATAATAATAAACATAAACATAAACAAAAGAACATGAAAGAATGTTCACGAACACATTATCGAACATTCACAAACGTAACTAAACAAACGAGACATTTGTTCGCGCTCGTTCATTTAACTGAACAAACGTAAATGAATTTTCCGTCGGTTCACGAACTATTCGCTGAAAATTCGTTTACAACCCTAAAAACAATAGATAGAAATAAAATATTAATTTTATGCAAAAAAAAAATTCAAACATTTTGGCTATAATAAAAGAAGAACAACACTTTCATGTTCACATTTGAAAATTAGCCCCCAAAACCTAGAAGAAGCCATGCATCACCATTATTACACCTTCAATAATTCCACCTCTGTTTCTGCAACACCCCATCCCCACCTCATCAATCTCAGATCTCACCTTTTCTCTGACAATTTTTCCCTTTTCAATCTTGTCAGCACCCTAAATTCCAAAAAACCCCCAATTTTCAACCCATTTTTTCATCCTCTGCTTCTTCAATTTCAATTTCAAAACACATGGCATCATCACACATTTCAATACTCATCACACATTCATTGCCCCATTGCTTTGAAACCCACAATTCCCTAAATTCACCCCTCAATTTCTCCAATTTCACCTTCAATTTCTGTTTCTTGTTGTCAGTTTCTCACTCTGTTTCTTGTTTTAACGCAATTTGATTGTTTTGAGATGGTTTTGATACGAGAAGTTTTGATTCGAGAATTAGGGTTAGGGTTAGGGTTTCAATTTCAGTTATAAAGTTATAAAATTGATGGATTTTATGCCGGAAATTATGATTCGAGAATTAGGGTTAGGGTTTCAGTTTCAGTTATAAAGTTGTAAACTTGGATTGATTTGAGATGGATTTGGTGAAGAAAAGATGAGGATGCAAGAATTAGGGTTAGGGTTTGGGAAATGGGGTGTAGGGTTTCGAAAGTTGATGACTTGCCGTTGGTGATTAAGTGTAGAGAGAGAAAGAGGTTGATGAAGTGTGCTGTGGATTACCGGTATGAATTGTCTTGTGCACATTTGGATTACTTTCATAGTTTGAAAGATGTTGGTTTTGTGTTGTCTAAATTTGTTGATGAACAGCTTGTCATTGCTTCACCTGTTATTACATTGCCGTCTGATTCGGTTTCGCGTGTTCGTTCGGTTGATGGTAGGAATCAGGATAATGAGTCTGAGTCTGAGTCTGAGTTGAGTGTGTCTTTAGATGGTCATATTCATATACATGATGAAAATGATGATCATGATGATGATGATAGTGGTGGTTTTGAAAATAAACGGCCGCAGTCGTCTAACTTTAATCGGCCCGGTGACTATAATGAAATGAATATGAATGAACCTTATGTAAGTAACATAGGACCAAACCAGACTAATTGGGGTGAACCTTATGGAGTTGATAGAGGACAGCAGCCTTATCAACCTCAATGGGGTGAGCCTTATGTGGAGAATTCGTCCGCGTTTCCGTTTCCGTACCAACCTCCTTGGGGACCGAACGAAACTAGTTGGGGCGCGGGTGACCCTTATCAACCTCCTTATGTGATGAACCCATCTGCATCGCAATATCCGCCTCCTTGGGCGCCGTATCAAGCGAATTTCGATACTTTCGATGGATATAGTGGGAACTCGAATTTGAATTCGAATCCAAATCCGAATCGGTATGCTTTTTTTATGAAAAAACCTGCCCCGGCTAGCCACACTGTGATTCAACAAGAGGAAGCAAGGGGTTTTCGAGAAACTAGTCAATGGGTTGATCATCCACCGGGTTATGATCCATATGTAAGTGGATACGGGTATGGGTTTTCTTACGGTGGGGAACCGCCACCTCCCCAAGAACCCGAGAAGCCCAAAAGTCCGCCGCCTCCTCCTCCGCCGATGGAATCTGATTATTTTAACTTTTTTAACGCGTATGATAATGAGTATCATGGGTATGGATATGGGTATAATGAAACAATGGATAGTAGTCCGGATACGAGTGAAGTGAGAGCGAGGGAGGGGATTCCGGATTTAGAAGAAGAAACGGAAACCGAGTCTCACTACGAAGACGTAAAAACGAAGACATTTAGTAGAAAGAGAAATCTAGTCGAAGGAAAAGAAGACAGTGAAGATAGTACATTGAAGGGAACTTCAAGTGGTACGGAGGGTAGTTCTCGAAGAATCAGAACACCACCGGAGAAAAGTGAAGACACTGCAAACGCAGCACATGCCGAATCGAGTTCAAATTCCGTACCATTGGAAGTTAAACGAGAACATTCGGTTGGCACTGAAGTAGAGAAGCAGCATAGCTCTGAAACGATTGTTTCACAAAGCACAGAGGAGGGTAACAAGGGTGTAAGTGTTGATATCGATGAAGGGTCTACACAGGAGTTAGAAATAGAATCCTCGATTTTGAGTAGTTTGACAACGTTATCTCCTCATGGTTCTCGGGATCTTCATGAGGTAGTTAATGAAATCAAAGGCGAATTCGAGAGTGCGTTTAGTCATGGGAAGGAGGTCGCTTTGATGCTAGAGGCAGGGAAGTTGCCTTATCGATCGAAGTTTGCCGTTCTTAAGGGTAACGAAAATTTGATTTTTGTCACCATAAATCCATAATATAGTCATACAATGTTTTCCTTTTATTATTTATGCTTATGTATGTCACTTTGCAGTAATTTTATCAAAGTTAGCACCTTCATTGGTATCTTCAGACCGTCCAATACAATCTGCAAGATCAAGTTCTCGAGTAACAAAGTTAGCAGGATCCTATGATGATGCGGTTCTGGATGTTAGGCCCGTTAACCTTTCTTCTACTTTGGAGAAGCTGTACGTATGGGAGAAGAAATTATACAAGGAAGTAAAGGTAAAGCCATCATCATCATCTTAATAGTTCGTTATTAATGTTACAAGAAGCTGTACTTAACAATTGACTCTGGATGAAAGGGCTGCAAACAAACCGAACGAACACGAACAAGACCTTGTGCGTGTTCGTTTGTTACGAAATATATTTGTTTACGAACTATTCATGAACACTTACCGAACGAGATTTTATGTTCATGTTCGTTTGTTAAGGAAGGGGCTGTTTGGCAACCCTCTTAATGAATCATTAAGAGGTTCCCCTCTTATTCGGACAGAGGTGTATTTGTTTGGTTGGCAAAATACTAGCCTCTTAATGGCATCATTAGTGCTGAATCATACAGATATAAGATGTTGCTGAATGAAAAAAAAGACTATTGTTACCCTTTCCCTTCTCTTCTCTGTATAAACAAGAAACCCTACACCTTTCACCTCTCATCAGCCAAGACCTCCGCCCCCACCCCTCTCCTCACCACCGAACGCCTCCCGCCGCCCTCCTCCTCCCTCTCCTCACCACCGAACAGCCGCCTCCTCCCTCTCCTCACCACCTCCCGCCGCCTTCCTCCTCCCTCTCCTCACCACTGAACGCCTCCCGCCGCCCTCCTCCCTCTCCTCACCACCGAACAGCCGCCTCCTCCCTCTCCTCACCACCTCCCGCCGCCCTCCTCCCTCTCCTCACCGCCGAACAGCACCCAGGTTCGTTTTCTTGGTTATTTTTTTTTATTAAACTGATTTTTCATTTATTTATTTTACTCATTGAAGATCGTCTTGTTGTTGTTGAAGATCGGTGGTGGGTGTTGTGGTGGTGAAGCGGTGGTGGGTGTTGTGGAGGTGCAACGGTGGTGGTGACAGTGTAGTGGTGGTGGTGGTGGTGACGGTGGAGTTGCAGTGGTGTTGATGGTGGTGGTGGTGACGGTGGAGTTGCAGTGGGTGTTGTGGAGGTGCAACGGTGGTGGTGACATGTATATATATTTAATAATAAAATGGTTTTTTTAATTAAAAGGGGTAAAAATGTCATTTTACACAGTCATTCAGATGTGCAACCAAACAACACTTTACTGGTTCAGAGCCTCTTACCCATTTAGACCTCTTATTCATTCAGCACTTATTGATTCAGATGTTGCCAAACAGCCCCGAAATGAACTTGTTCGTGTTTGTTTGAAAATTTTAGGCAACGAACATTGATGAACACAAATGAGCACAAGCTAATGTCCATGAACACGAATGGAAACAAACGAACACAAACAAGCGTCCATGAACAGAATATATAATACATATAATACACTGACACTTATCAAATATTTTATTTGTCGGAACCTTTTGAAGTATTTAAGTAAAATATAAAAACTATAAACACTAATGAACTATCGAACACAAACGAACACTTCACCGAACGTTCACGAACATAATGAACGAACGCGGCCTCTATTCATGTTCGTTCATTTAACTAAACAAACAAAATTTCTTGTTCATGTTTGTTTAATAAACGAACGAACACAAACGAACTTCCCGCCTAATGGTTCACGAACTGTTCGCCGAACATTTGGTTTGTTTGCAGCCCTATGTACCTTAATAGTGATAATGATTCTGTGTTAACTGTTAAGCCACTCGGTTTCAAATTTTAGTTGAGTAATGTGAAATTGATACATCAGGTGGTTGGTCTGGTTTAGGGTGAAGAGAGGCTACGGGTGATTTATGAGAAAACGTGCAAGAGGTTGAATGAGTTGGATGCAAAAGGCGCAGAATCTAGTAAGATTGACGCTGCACAAACTTCTATAAAAAGATTAACTACTAAACTTAACGTGTCGATCAAAGCTATTGATGTCATATCTTGTGAGATAGACAAAGTGAGGGACAAAGAACTGCAGCCGCAAGTCAGCCAGTTGATCTACGGGTATGGAAATCTTTTAACAAGTTTAGTTTTTATACTATAGAACCCTCATGATTTGGTTTATTGTGTTTTCTACAGACTTATAAGAATGTGGCGATTGATTGTAAAATGTCACCGAAGGCAGTTCGAAGCCATCATGGAGAGCAGAAGTCGTACGTTAAGGGCAAACACAAGTCTCGAAAGAGATTCAAGCTTGAGAACCACTCTTGAGCTTGAAACAGGGCTTTTAAAGTGGGCCCAACATTTTAACAACTGGATTAACGCTCAGAAATCATACGTCAATTCGTTAAACGGATGGTTAAAACAATGCATTGATCACGAACCGGAAGTCACCATTGACGGTGAGGTTCCGTATTCTCCGGGTCGTTTAGGAGCTCCACCGATTTTCATAATATGCAACGACTGGCAGAGGGAAATTAAAGGCGTTTCTCAAGAAAAAGTATTGAAAGCGATGCATAGTTTCGCTTTAAAGTTGAGGAAATTGGTGGAGAGACAAGATGACATACAACGAATTATGGTCAAAAAGGAGCATCTTGCGAAGGATTTTGTGGGAAAAAGTCAAAGTCTTCGGCCTGATGAAACGCATGGGTCAATGGTTCCGTCTGAAGAACGAGTGAGTGTGGATTATAAAGAAGCTATGAAGTTGGTTCAGGACGGCGAATTAAGTAGTTTACAAGGTGGTGTAATTCCAATTTTTAAAGCTTTAGAGGTTTTCACTCGTGACGCTTTGAAAGCCTATGAGCATGTAAGATTGGCATGATTACTGTAACGCGTAGCAGCAATTGTATTACCAGTTTATCAGACGGTTTTGACCCGATGGTATCTGTGAATTTTGCTATGAGAGATTAGTGATTAATTGTGTTATACAATAGGCAATGTTAGGAGGCATTGTTAGCCATTTCTTTTGGACCTGCACTGCTAATAGGGTATTTTGTACATACAACTTTGCTATTCTTTCATATTCTTTTCTTCTAAAAATGTGATATATTGGCCACTGATATAGTGATATTACGCTATATATTAATCTCTTATGGTAGAAATAATATACGCTTTTAACCCAATAGTTTTATTTTCCTATTAAAACTTCCGTTAGGTTTTTTTTTTTTTTTTTTTTTTTACAAAAATTAGATACGCGATATAAATTTTTTGAAATCAGACAGACCAGCACCCACTGAAAAAAAAATTTACTTTTTTTTTACAAAAGCTAAATACATCATTTAAAATTTGTGAAAAATCGAGTCACTCCCCGCCGCTATAATAAATAATACTAAAACACAACTTTCTGGTTAGCGAACCCTGCCATACACAACCACAAGTGGCGGTTGTTGCGGGTTGGTATGTCGAGTCGCAACACCACGTCACCATTTTGCCTTCTTTTTGTTGTATTTTATTTCGCTTTTGGTCGTTTTACACATTGATATTTTGCAGCTTCACGGCGGTCCTTACCATTTGGTTAGTACACAGATTCCCGGGTTGCAAAACGGTGAGGAAACCCTAGTTTTCAAATAAAATAACAAAGTATGCACTATTCACTTTCACATAACCAAATATGTGTTTCAGGGTAAATTTGCAAGTCTCTGGGGGCAAAGCACATTTTAAAATTAAAAAAAAAAAATAACAATGTAGTATACACTATTCACTTTGAGATAACAAGATTTTAAACGTATAACTACAACTCACCAATCACAAAAACACAATGAAACCATGATTAGTAGCAAGCAAACACCACAATATTCAAATGTACAATAGGCTTTCATAATCAGCATTCTGGAAGTGAATGAGCAGAAGCATAGGGAGAAAAGCTAGCAGCAGAATCATTATAACGCAACAGGTGCGGCTGCTGCTGACTAGACGACCACATATAACTCGATGAACCATTTCCGGGACTTGGGTAATACGAAGACAGGTGTCGGGAATTTAACGGTGATACAGAAGGGTAGCCCAAAGAGTTTGACGAAACCAAATGAGAGGCCCGCGATCTGTGTGAAGAAGATGCGATGTTTCTAATGTCTAACGAGCTTCTTGACGGAGTGATGAAAGACGATCGGTGTGAAGAAGATGCAATGTTTCTAATGTCTAATGAGCTTCTTGATGGAGTGATGTAAGGGGATTGGTGATGGCTTTGAAGGGTGTAAGGAGTACTTGAAACGGAGTGAATGTTAGAATGTGTACGCGATGTTTGACCTATTTGTATTGCGGGAGATGATGGTGCGTATGATGATGAATATGTAGAAGATAATATGGTTGATGCAGCCATGGATGCTGGGTTGGATGAAAGTAACGGTGTGCGTTCTGAGGCTGGTGGCTCACCGTTAGCGGTCCTTGCATCACGTTTACAAACCGGGCAAAATGTTCTCCAAGAAGTCAGCCATGCGTCCACACACATTGCGTGAAATTCTGTCAATTTCTAACGTTAGTGACATGAAATACCAAATTCTCATGCATTATTAACCATTTATAATGGCACAAAAGTACGAGTCGTGTTGACCTCGCAAGACTTTTATGTCTTAATAATAATAATCTAAATTAAATAAAGAGTAAAATGCTATTTTCGTCCATGAGGTTTGGCCAGTTTTGCGACTTTCGTCCTAAGGTTTATTTTTCCGCATCTAGATCCAAAAGGTTTGAAATCTTGCCATTTTTATCCGGCTCATTAACACCATCCAGTTTTCTCCATTAAGTCGGGGATATTTCCGTCTTTTTTGTTAACTTAAAGAGCAATTCAGTCTTTTTCAGGGGTATTCAGTCTTTTTACATAAAGTGAAAAAGACCGAATTGCCCTTTAAGTTAACAAAAAAGACGAAAATAGCCCTCTGACTTAACGGAGAAAAATCGGTGGAGGTAACGAGCCGGATGAAAACGGCAAGATTTCAAGCCTTTTGGATCCAGATGCAAAAAAAAACAAACCTTTGGACGAAAGTCGCAAAACTGGCTAAACCTCAGGGACGAAAATGGCATTTAACTCTTAAATAAATGAAGAAAAAGACTTACTGTGTCGGCATGGCAGAATTCTAAGTTTATCGCCAACGTTATAATCTTCAAGGCAGATAGCACAAGTAGCCGAAGTGCAATTATCTTCTAAAACAGCGGTAAATACTAGGCTTGGCATGGCTTTGACTAACCGACTACTCATCCCATGGAATTCCCGAACACGAGAAGATTGGGGGTGTTCTCGTCTTATCCTATGCCTACGCACAAAGAAACAAGTTGCCAAAACAGCCGACATAGCCAGCAACGATATAAATGATATGGCCATGATTGACAATGCTGAATTCTCATAGCCCGGGATAATCCATAATTGCATTGAAGTTATACCAGCAAACTTACTCAACCTCAGGCCCGATGATTTTGAAACAAATACCGCATGTATCACTATACCCGTTGCAGTCCCTGCCACTGCAAATTTAGAAATCCTAGATTATTACCCCATTTGAATATAAATTTCTAAATACACATCGAAAGTATAAAGCGATACACGTCATAATAATGTAAAAGCAAATGCAAAAAGGATCATACTTGCAACAAGATCACTATCATCATTGTTATAGATAATGGCTGCCTTGAATCCTGCAGCTTGTGCTCTTCTAACTTTTTCCTCGAAACTACATCCTCCTCTAATAATCAACACAAAGGACTGGTTTACGCTTTCTTCAATCGACCCATTAGCCAAAGGCGCACACGCATCCAACGGCTCAGCTTGATACAATGTTCCGCATTCGCCAGTCCCTTTCACATGTGGAGCTGCAAAAAAATCAACAAATTACAACACAAAACTAAATGCATCAATCTACCATAAGCATTCTTGATTGAGTGTAAACAATCAAATTCAAATACCCAATGCTTAAACCTAGGGATGGTTATGTAATTTCAAGTTCAAGATTCTTCAACAACTAATGATCAAAAGAATCATCACATCAGAATGATCAAACACATCATCTATCTGCATAAAGTTGCAGTTTTTAATCAACCCAATAAAGAATATAAATAATCTTGACCTTCAATCAAGAATAACATGCATGATGCATCAGTCTACCATAAGCATTCTTGATTGAGTATAAAGAATCAAATTCAAACACCTAATGCTTAAACCTAGGGATAATTAGGTAATTTCACATTCAAGAATCTTCAACAACTAAAATAAAAAAAAAAAAAAAAAACATCATAACATCAGAATGATCAAGCACACTATCTATCTGTACAAAGTTTCAATTTTTAAGCAACCCAATAAAGAATACAAATCATCTTGACCTTCAATATCATAACAATCACATATTCACACAATCAAACACAACAGAAAAAAAAAAAAAAAAAAAACGCCTCACCAAAATTAGCTTCAATGTCATCAAAAGACAAAGTGACATTATTCCCCATCAAAACAACTTTAGCAATCACCCCTGAACTCACCAAACAAAGAAAGCAGCAAAAGATCCAGAAATTCAACATCTTTTTTCAAACCCACAACAAAACCTAAAGACCCTTTAAAGATCCAATTTTGGTTGTTGAAAAACTAGGGTTTAAAGTGGGATGGAAACATCAACTTCCATCCTCAAATTACACTAGTCAAGCATCATAAAAAATAGGGCTTTTTGGTATGATGAAATATGAAGTTGAAGTGGTGATGAATTTGGGTCAAATTCAATTGAAGATCAATGAAAAGATTGATGATGAGAATGAATTATCCTGTGGGCTATTGAACCGCCAGTAGCAGAAAGACAGTAGGTGGGACCAGTGAGAGCTAAGAGGAGGTTTCTAGGTTTGTCTGTTTCCCCAACTTGCTATATCATTATACAAAATAATAATAAAGCCCCGCTTACGGTATGCGCATATAATGTATATGTATATGTGTGTTTGCCATCGGGGGGCAAAAGTGAAAGTGCACTAATTTTAACGTTATTTTACTAATTTCGTGAAAATAACGTTAAAAGTTGAGGATGGTTAATCATGCATCATGTGGTGGCGTTGATAGCTGAAAGACAAAAGGGTACATGCACTAATCGGTCTTTGTCCCGATTGCTGAGTGTTATGTGCCTTATGTCCAAGGCTTGATGCAAAACTACTATCGAGCCGGGGGTCTCACTGGAAGCAGCCTCTCTATTTTACGGGGTAGAGGTAAGGCTGTCTACATCTTACCCTTCTCAGACCCTACCTTTGCTTTGCTATTGGTGGGATATACTGAGTATGATGATGATGATGATGATGTATCATTCAAAATATCTTAATTAAGTTAATTTTGTTAGGTTCATTGTGTAAGATATATTGATGTATTTAGATTTTAATAAGTTATGTTGTTTAGTGACATGTATTGCATGTGAATATAATATGCAAGTTGTTAATGTTAATGATTTAAAAACTTATAATGTTATGTGTTTGACGGGATAAAAATAATATAACGGTTTGTTTTTATTTAGTTTACTGGCTTTGTGATGTGATTATAAATGTTATTATCGTCGACATCCCATAAAAAAAGTTATGGGGTTATATTGCGCCAATGTATGTTAATTTGAGTGTCTGATTATTATGTTGCCGAGATTTGGACTTGATATTATATTATTACACAATGTTTCGTTTCTATAACACATGCCAGATTCTTTCTATGTATTTAACTCGTGTCTTGAAGTTTTGATGATGATATCTATGTGCCATGAGTACCGTAACAGACCCGTCAGACACCCGTCAGTCTTTGTCTGGTTGACCGGACCAAAACGGCGCGCTTTGGCCACAGCTCGACACTGCAGGGTGTGCATATAAGACAAAAAACATCTTTTTTGGTGTGGCTATCTACACACTTGGCGTGTAGATAGTTTGGGCCAATAATAATAAATCACTATCAATCATCATTCAAAATATCTTAATTAAGTTAATTATTATGTTAGGTTATTGTGTAAGATATATTGATGTATTTAGATTTTTATAAGTTATGTTGTTTAGTTGCATGTGAATATAATATGGCAAGTTGTTAATGATAATGTTTTAAAAACTTATAATGTTATATGTTTGATGGGATAAAAATAACATAACGGTTTGTTTTTCTTTTGTTTACTGTGTTTGTGATTTGATTATAAAAAAGTTATGGGGTTATATTGCGGCAATGTATGTTAATTTGAATGTCTGATTATTATGTTGCCGAGATTTGGACTCGATATTACACAACGTTTCGTATCTATACCACATGCCAGATTCTTTCTATGTATTTAACTCGTGTCTTGAAGTTTTGATGATGATATCTATGTGCCATGAGTACCGTAAACTTCGAAGGTAGTACCACATAAATAGATTATTATTCGACTATGTAAGTAACTCAAGTAAAGTTTTTGCAATAATATTTGTGGACTAAATCTATGAGGCCATGCCCTAGTGTTCGAATTAGACTAACTACAAAAATGTTATGCAATACAGGCAACTCAAACGTATTGAATTTTCTCACTTTGTAGGTCTTTTCTTTGGATGTTCCTTTGATTCTCGTCAAGCAACTACTAGTATTAGATAACCCGTCCATTTAAGCTTTCGTGAACACCTCTATGATCTAGTTTCTCTAACAAAACTATAACTATTTTTGCCATTTTCTAGCCTCTTGCTAGTTTTAGCGTGTTTTATAATACATTCTCCCGCTATTAAAAAAAGATCGCTTATTGATTGAGTAGCTTGACGCGATAAATGTGGTAATTATTTAGGCATAATGTTGGTAACCTCTTATCTTCAAGTTTTAGGAGTGTTTTAATGAACAAGTACCACGGGAAAAAAATGTTTGGAAAGTGATAGTATGGTTAAATGAGCTTGTTTTTGATGTTCTATAAAATATAATGGTTGTGAGCTTGTTTATTTTTTTCGCTCTTTAATATGACACACCCTAAGTTTAAAAGTATATTATAACGTACATTTCATTTATTGGTCAACAAGTGGTTTCACTTGTACAAACCGACCGTTGAGTATATATGTGATCAAGGACAAGAAGTGGGCAAACGTTTTCATCATATTTAGAAAGCTTTTCGAGGTGAATCAGTAGATTTACTAAAACTACGTAGATACTAAAAGACTCGATTTTCATGTCTTCGTTGTATCATGTGTTACTTTACATTTGTTTTATGATTTGTCAAATTTAATTGTCAAGTGGGTTTTATAATCATGTCGTTGTCATTAGTAGTTTTCGGTTCTTGATACCTACATAAATGTTAGATGATAATTGTGTATTCTTTGTGTGTAATATCTTCTATATTTGCCTATTGGTATGCTAGCTAATAAGATACTCATTATGTGCTTTTTATAGTATATGTCAACTTTGGAATATATCATAAATGTTCTTGATTCCTACACCTTGTGACCTTAGAGCACTCTACACCATAATCATAAATCATAGATTTTGCCTTAAACCGATCTTTATATAAACATCGCTTAGAGTTTCATCCAAAGGATTACCACATCTGATTGGAAGAGCTTCAAGGGAGGTAGGAGAATTTACAAGGAATTGCAAGCTTTATAGTTTGTAACATGCATGATGCATTTGTGTGTTGATGAACATGGTTTAATCTTGTGCATTTTCTATTTTTTGAATGCAATGCTTAGTGAGTAGTTATTTTTAGTGTTTGCTTGAATGGGATGATCCCTATCATAGGATATGATTGGAATGTTTCATTGGGAAGATGTAGCATGTCATAGTTTAGGGTTTTTTTTTTTTTTACGACCAACAGAATCATTCCGAGCACTTTCGGGACACCCACTGGATCAAACGGAGTACTCCGAGAGTAACCCGAGTCCACCATCAATTCTAGGGAAAATCCAGTAACCTACCTGCTCATAGCACGACGATGAAATTATCGATAAAACCCGTTCATGATGTATGTCATAGTCATGGTTGCAAAAGTCGCTAGGCGCTCCCTAGTCGGTCGACCGGGGAGTTGAGAGTACTCGGCCTAGGCGGAGAGTACTCGGACATGTTAAAGTATAAAGAAATTAGTTTTTGGAAATTATATATATGTCAAATTGTAAGACCCTAATTCGTATATGACTAAAGTCGCAGCGGAAAATTCGTACCATAAAAATTCCTTTCGTTACAAACACCTTGACGTACTTAAATTCATTTTTCAGATTAACTCTTTCTCAATAAATACATTTATTGAACTTATTTACAATAAGAAACATAACTTAGCTTCGCTCTATTACGCACTCTAACACTCCCGTACAATCTATCTTGTGACTCGATCTTTGATCACTCCTCTTCAATTAGGATAATCTGGCTCGAACAACCTGCACTCACCAAACACATACAAGACATAATATGTTATCAATATAAACGATAGTTAGCCTTGAACTATTCCCGTTCCATTACTCCTTTACATTAAACATTCCCTCTGAGTACCTCACCTTTGGTGAGTCTTCGATACTGTACCTGCATTACACCTAAAACTCCAGGTACACGAATAACACGTAAAAACTTAATCATACTGAATGACTTACATACATACCTAAACTTCATACATATTACTCTCATACATACATACTTACACTCATGCATTCATACCTACTTGTATACATACTCATACACATACATGCCCACTTACATACATACTTTCATATATATATATATATATATATATATATGCCCTCGATTATACTTACCTACATACATACATACATTCACATATACCTACTTACACACATTAAACATACACACGTGTATACCTACATACGTACACCCTGCTTGCATACATGCCCACTTTACATACAAATAAACATACAACTCCTAAACGCAAGTTAGATTAGTTATACGTAGTTTTAAACGTATTTAAACGGTTCCGCAATACGTATAACATCAAAAAAACCATTTTTCAAAGTCTGGACCCGTCGCGCGACGCGACGCTCCACTTTTTCCAGAACGTTTGCAGCTGATTGCTGCATTTGCCCAGCTCCGATTTCGATCGAAATTATAACTTCAACGCTTCATAACTTTTGATCTAGATGTCCGTTTTACGTGATTTTTTTTCCTACGTGACCGTAATTTAATTCTCCATCACATGGAGTGACAATCCAATATCTGGACTACCGAAAATTATGACTTTTAAGCCTTCGGCTTATTAGCCCTTTTACCAAATTTTGACCCGTTCATGCATTTAACAACATACTTGTTGGTTTGACCTTAACTTCATATGAACTTAATAATTTCAAGGTCATCTATCATAAAAGATTCGTTTCCGGATACCTTACACCTTATTCCACCCATTTTCGCTCAAAAGCTTATTTTGACCCGTTAAGGGTAAATGCGCAATAAAAGGGTCCATGACTTACAAAACCATACTCCCCTCTTTCATACTTGACCAAAACCTTACACTAATCGAATAGTTTGTTTCTAAACTACTTTTAAGTTCGTTTGCCCACTATACCCATCAAGGGCATTTTAGTCAACTTTAATCTCTTTATTTACGACGAAAGACTTCAACACATATTTGACCTCAAACATCATGTTTAATTAATTAAAACACTATATTACTTAATCGAACTAAGAAGTGATTACGGAAATCACTTACCTTATGCGTCCGTGCTCGTATCCGATTCCTTGCCTCTTCTTGATCCGTTAACACCTCATGCTTGAGTCCGTCTCGACGTGATTCCTATACTTTCATTTCATCGAAATCACGCTCTTATTAGCATACTCATTTGTACATGTAACAATCATATCACTCGCATATTTCACACTTAACTTTCCTTAGTCATTTCTAACAAGCATAAAACATATAATCAACTTCATATCCTTTCCAACACACGTAATTCATCATGTAATTACAAATAACGCATATTAACATAACATGTACCAAACGACTTCCTATAATCCTACCTTTACGACAACGAGTCAAATCATGTTTCTTATACTTAGTTTACTTTCAAGAGTCAACTATCAACCATATTCAACTATCGACTTATCATCATATACTCGTAACATCATAATCGACTATACGGACGACACTATATACATTTTATCATACGCTTGATGTGCGTACCACCTTTTAAGCATAACGTACAACTAATTCATACATAAATCTTCTAAACTCATACATAACCCATCAAAACCTACTACTAATCATCATGTATCATTTCAAATGAACATCAAACATAACATCATCATATTCCTCCTAATTCATCTAACAAGAATTCATCATACCCACATAATACATCAATCTTTCAACAAGACTTGAACATAGGTGGTGCTTCTAGTAATCATCTTCACCATAACTAACGGGTTTCACCTCTAATCATCAAATTAACGCAAACCATACATAACCCATGTTCTATACGAGGATTCTAACCCTTGTACATGATCAATTTCATATTAACTCCCGGATTAGAACATAACCCACTTCACCCATGATCACCAATATTAGATTTAAGACATACCTTATGATCCCCTCGTGATGGTGATCATTTATCCATGCTCGGTTATGATTTTAAGCGTCATCTTGCCTTTCAATTTAAGCATAAAGATGAAGTTAGGGTTTGAGGCTCCATGGGAGCCTCCTGCTCCTTCTCGAACACACGTATGTGTGTGTTTGTGTGTGATTAGATATTTAATAACTTAACTTTCATTTGTTCCACTTTAACCCCTCGGGTTTGCCTTTAAAACATAACTGACACTACCTTCATCATTTAATACTTTTGACCATACCCTTAACTAGGTTAAATAGCCTAGTTATTTATTTCATGATGTCATATAGGAACACACGACAAATATTAACATTCGGATTTTGGGGCGTTACACAAATAACATAAATAAACTAATATCTAGAACAAAATACGTGAAAATTATATTAATTCTTTAATATGATAGACATAGAAATTATGTTTTATTATTTTTTAAGTCAAACTCGGCCCGAGTTGAGCTACTAGATACGATTTTGGCAGAGGTTGACCGTGTTTGACTGATTTCGAGTAATTAGGCGGAGTCAAAGAAAGTCGACTCGGCAGCCTACCTTGTAGCGACTACTCGGGGAGTATTCGGCCTTGGAAACCTTGTTTTACAACCATGGTCATAGTTAACACCAAGTAAATACATCATGTTCATGATGTATGTCTTATCACCCTTGTTCTAAAAGAAATAGATACATATTCTTAAGATTGAGAGTTATCAACTAATGTTCAAATTTGTATATAAACACTACCAAGAATCAATGCTATTTTTCAAATTTGTATATATAGTAGTTTGATATTGATATTGGCCATAGGCAGGTAGATGAATGAAAATACAAACATTTCATACATTTTTTGAGGGGGGAATAGTGTCGGACAGCTGTCTGACACTTCCTCATTGACCCGTACAAATGACAATTTTACCTCTAGTTAAGAATTACGATTTTGCCCCAAATTCAAAATTACAGTCTTGCCATCATTGTGGCTTTTGACAAATGACGATTTACCCCCAGTTTAAATTACAGTCTTGCTATCGTTGTAGCTTTTAACAAATTAAGATTTTACCACCAGTCAAAATTACGATTTTCCCCCAGTTCATAATTACAGTCTTGCTATCGTTTTAGTTTTTTTTTAGCAAACCTATGGCAGTATTTTGTTTTAATTGGTTGACTAGATGTCATTTTTATTTGCTAGCGTTCGCTCATTGGTCCTGACAAATTACAGTTTTGCCTCCAGTTTAAAATTAGCAAAACTATGGTAATGTTTTGTTTAATTTGATGAATTCTATATGTATCTATGAGATCAAGTATGGAATTCTGTTTACTCACTTTAAATTGAGTATCCGTTTCCCTCGTTTTCCTGCTAGGATTGGAAATCCTGTATTTTACATATCCATACGATTAAGTCCTTGGGTTTCCGAAATAGTGTAAAAAGAAGTGCTTCAAATCATTACTGTTTGACTCGGACCTCCTCTAAAAAGTCGAGGTATTTCGAATTGTTTGTTGACGTAGACAAAGTCATGAAAAACCTCTGAGCCTAGTGTGCCGCAACGCAGACGGGGCATAAAACTGGTATACATACATTTTATTTCAAAAGTTGAAACAGATATTTTATATAAAAAATATAATTATAAAAATCTACAAAAATACATTTCCAGGTTTCCAGCCGCCAGTGATCTCACTTACACCAACTTTGCAGTCGTTCAAATCCTTCAAACGCGTCTTAGATCACTTTTATACCCTACCCCCCCCCCCCCCCCCCCCCCCCCCCCCCCCAAATCACTTCAATTCATTCTAGGGTTCATCAACACTCCCAATTTCATTCATCTACACATTCATCATCTATAATTCCACATCTAACCTCAGAATCTCACCACCACAAACCCTAGCTTCATCCAATCAATGTATTACTAACTGTTAATTTGTTAATTGTTTGTTTTTAATTGTTATCAATGGCAGCACCGAGGAGTTTGGTGGTGGATACTGGAAGGTTGATGAAGGATGAAGAGACTGCTACTGCTGCTGAAGATTCACCTACCAGTAAGAAGCCTGCAGGTGCTAAACTGGACGGGAGGTATCCGCTAACCGGATGGGAGTTTTCGGTTGCGTTGAGTGTGTTTTCGGTGTTTACTGTTGGATTGTTTTGCATTTATCTTACTATGCCTGAAGCTGAGTATGGAAAGCTTAAGTTGCCTCGGTCGATTTCGGATTTGAGATTGCTTAAGTAGGTATCTTATCCTGCATTGTTATTGTTTTGATGTAATTTGATCGCTAAAAGTAGGCCTATAAACGAACCGAACGTTCATTAACTGTTTGTGAACTTGTTTGGCGAACGACCACTAACACAATATTTTGTTCGTATAATTAAACGAACAAACATGAACACACATCTTGTTCGTGAGTTTGTGTTTGTGAACGTCCATTTACATTTGTTTATGTTTATTCGTTTATGCTTGTTCATTTATGTACATTTCAATTTAAATACATGAGTAGTTATATTTATATAAATATCAAACGTAAAAAGGACTTCCAAACTACTTATATAAATATAACTAATTGGTAATTGGGCTTTATAGTAATAAAAATGGGGTTTTCAATGGAATTTATCATAATAACTACTAATTTATAAAAAAAATTACTTTATGTTCGTTTATGTTTAGTCAATTATGTTCATTTGTGCTCATTTATGTTATTTACGTTTGTTAAGTTATGTTCGTTTATGTTTGTTCGTTTATGTTCATTTCAATTTAAATACCTAAGTAGTTATGCTTATATAAATATTAAACATAAAAAGGGCTTCCAAACTACTTATATAAATATAACTAATTGGTAATTGAGCTTTCTAGTAATAAAAATGGGGGTTTCAATGGAATTTATCATAATAATCACTAATTTATAAAAAAAATTACTTTATGTTCGTTTATGTTTAGTCAATTATGTTCATTTGTGCTCATTTATGTTATTTACGTTTGTTAAGTTATGTTCATCAAGTTTATTTGTTTGTGTTTGTTTACGTTCGTGAACTGTTCGTTTAGGTTTTAAACAAACGAACACGAACATACCCATTTTCTTAATAAACGGACACGAACAAAAAAATGTGTTCGATATTATGTTTGTGTTCGGGTTCGGTTAAAGTTAAATGAACGAACACGTGTTTGTTCGGTTCATTTATAGGCCTAGCTAAAAGCATGATCTGTTCCTGTATAGTTTTTATGTTTTATTGATTTTTATGTGTTGATGAGTATTGATACTTGTAGTATTATATGTTAGTTAGGGTTTACAAATTACAACCAAAGGGCTTGAAATTGTTCTTTAAGTTCTTATTTTGTCAACACATTTTTATAAACTTTTAATATACATGATACATTATTATGGGAGGAAATTCACTACTAACATTTCTGATATGTTTAAATCTGGTATTGGTTTTGTCAGAGACGATCTCGGAACATATGCAAGCATCTACCCAACAAAGTTCATTCTTGGTTACTGTTCAACTTACATATTCATGCAAACATTTATGATTCCCGGAATCATTTTCATGTCGTTGCTCGCTGGAGCTCTTTTCGGTGTAAAAGGTATCTTCTTGGTCATCTTCAATGCCACAGCCGGTGCATCATGTTGCTTTTTTCTGTCAAAGTTGATCGGAAGGCCCATTGTTTTGTGGCTGTGGCCAGAAAAGTTGAAACTATTTCAAGCAGAGGCATGCATTGTTAAAACTTAAATCTAACGATATCCGTTTCACTTCAGTGTCTTGTCTATTCACGTTTGATGTGTTTTTTTAGATAGCAAAGCGCGGTGACAAACTGCTGAATTATATGCTCTTTTTGAGGATAACTCCAACCCTACCAAATCTTTTCATTAATTTGGCATCTCCAATTGTGGACATTACCATTTCACGTCTTCTTTTTGGCTACTGTCGTTGGCCTCATTCCGGCCTCTTATATAACTGTGAGAGTAAGTTGTTTAGATGAATCATTCTTTCAATTGTTTCCTTAGAAATGTTTTAAACCGATTTGATTTAGATTTTTGGTTTTGGTTACAGGCTGGGCTTGCTCTTGGAGAACTTAACTCGATTAAAGATCTATACGATTTGAAGACGTTAACTGTACTTTTCCTCATTGGATCCATCTCCATATTACCAACAGTGCTGAAGAGAAAACGGGTATATGAATAAGCAACTATAGATTAAAAAACAAGCTGTTGTTCCTCTGTATGTTCTCGTTTTATATAAACGAAACTTTTAAGACATCGCTGTTGAGCACCAAACAATGTATATGGGTAGACATGGGTATACAAATTACTAAGTTATCATACTTTTCCATGACAAAATAGAACAAATCGGTCTAAATTGCGACAAGAGTTCAAAGGCATAGGTGAAACAACAAACTACACCTGACCAAAATTGGATGTAGGGTACAAACTTGTCAAGCTCTTTTGACCCATCACCGGCACAATTCAGACCCACCAACCCGTTAAACGAACAACCCCTTCCCTAAAAACTCGACAAAAAAGTGAAACTACAATCATCCTACAAGCAAAAAGTGTGATTGGGAGGTTACATTTTCTTTGTACAAGCAAAACACATATCTGCACTACGCGGAGCCTGATCCAGGCATGAAGGACATGAAATCCAGTGACTTGAGGGATGTGGGGAAACTTCCGCCCTTCGGTGGGACCCATAATTTTCCATTGGGCAGCAATACCTGTGATTGACCACCCCTGCTGGTTGCTTCAATGCCTTCAGTGGGAACTTCCTTTACTTTCTTCACATACTCGAAAAACTCTGCGACTTGTCGAGCATACCTTCATATATGAACCAATAATCAATCCAAAGATAAAGACATTTTAATACTAAAAATTGTATCACCAGTATATAACCTAATATGACCCTTCAAGTCGTTTTTGGATGCATTTAGACTTTAGGTTTGTTTCAACTCGTAGGGGGTGCAAACGAGCCGAGCTACTCGCAAGCTACTCGAGCTCGGCTCGAAAAAAACCTCAAACGAGTCGGCTCAAGAGCCTAGACAAGCCTACCGCTTATATAACTTTTTTATTCATATGTTAAATATATATGAGAAAAATGCAATTTGCGTCCCTGTGGTATGAGCGAAACATCAACTTGAGCCCCTAAATTCTTTTTTTTGCTTTTTTGAGCCCCTGAACTTATAAATTCATAACACTTTGCGTCCCTCCGTCAGTTACTGTTTAAAAATTGTGAAATGTCCTTTATACCCTTAATAATAAACAGATATAAATCTTAGAGAAGGCTTAGACTCAGCATAATTTCCCTGGCTCAAGCATCAACCAAATCAAGTTTATTTGGTGCAACAAGCCAACTACTTTGGTTCTCTGACTCAAGCATCAACCATAAGAGTTGGGTCATTTAATGGAGAGATCTATGCCCCTTTCAAGACATAGTGTTTGGGGGATGGGACATAGTGTTTGGCCAGAGCCAAGGTGTTGGACATTGATCTCCAGAAGCAGTTAAGGCCTTACATGGAGTCCATGGTCCCACTCCCTGGTGTCTTTGACCCCGATTTCATCGCAGCCAACCAAGGCGAGCGTGCTGACAAGGTCATCAAGGGAACCAAAAACGAACAGATCCAAAAGATCATTAAGGACATCAGGGAGTTTAAGGAGGCTAACAAGGATAATAAACAAGCAGAGCCCTAGCCAAGCTCGAGCTTGAAAAATTAACAACGAGCCGAGCTCGAGCTTTCATAAGTTATACGAGCTCGAGCCTGGGCTCGGCTCGTTTGCGCCCATACTTTTTAGGTAGAATTTTTATTCAACCATTTGATATAAAACACAACCAAAACAAACCCGTCATAACTAAATGGGCAGACGAATCACGCAAACATAAAAATATTACTTGCAAACTGATCACGCAAACATGAGTACATTTTCAAGAAAGAACACAGCAACAAATATGGTAAGCATGTAAAAGCAAAGAAATCATACTGTTGTTTCGCTTCGATATCCTTGCTAAAATCAATCGTGGGCTAACAGTCAAGAATCAATGCAGGTACCTGTTTGTAGCATGTAGTCGATAAGAAACTATAGAACAACCATTAAAAAAGTCGCATTGGAAAAGTAAGTTCTACCTTCTGTATGCTCGGGTGCATACGATTTCCTTCCAAATAAAATACCCGGTCTTTAATATCAGGATGTATAGAGCAATCATGAACAGGAGGGTTGCTAAAAGATAACGTTCCATGATTCCCACTTTCAGATGGAAAAAGCCAACTTTCATGTTTTTCATGCAGATCACGAAGATATTCTAGGCTGACCCCACCTTCCTCTGATCTCTTACGTAGCATCATTCGTTTGTGGCAAGTATCTGGGCTAGCCCGAAGGTATATAAAAGCATCTGGAATAAGGCCCGGAAGAGAAGAAACAACCGGGTCAAACCATGAATCGTAGATGCTGATTTCCATCTCGTTCATCCAGTTAGCCTCATGAACAGCTCTCACGAAAACCTTTAGAAATAGAAAAGAAAATAAATGTCAAACATGGAGGTATAGCTCGAAAGCGATAATTCTAAAAGCTTAAAACATAATACATACCATCCGATCACTGAAAACGCTTCTCTCCATCAATCTGAGGGGCTTAATTCCGCTAGACGACTCTTTCTCCTGCATAACTCGCGTAACAAACACATAGTTTTGGAACGTGTAAGCATACCTCTCTGGCTCAGCATAAAAAGCATCTAATATGTTAAAGTGATCAGGCCCGATATCCTGCCACTTGTCAATCGGTTCAGGAACAATCTCAACAAGATCCTGAAGCTCAAGAGTTTCATTAGCAATTCTCTGCAAGAAAGTCGTCTTTCCCACACTTATATTCCCTTCCACACAGAAAGTAAGCCGTTTCTTTTGTGGAATGGTGTTCACACGATCATCTTTAAGCTCTTCATCCACACTCTCTTTGATGAATGTGGTTATACTTTCAGCATGGTTTCTGTGTTTAATCCCAACAGAGCTTCTTAAAAACTCCACCATCTTCTGATTCGACTTCCCAAAGAACTACAAACCATAAATATAAAAATTAACTACGGCTGCAAACGAACCGAACTTTTAGCGAACAGTTCGTGAACCGTTCGGCGGGAAGTTCGTGTGTGTTGGTTCGTTTAATAAATGAAGGAACACGAACAAAAATTTTTGTTCATTTAGTTATATGAACGAACAAGAATAGAAGCCGCGTTCGTTCATTTACGTTTGTGAACGTTCGCTAATGTGTTCGTTTGTGTTTAATAGTTCATTAGTAATTTTAACTTTTTATACTTTATTTAAATACTTCACTATTCCGACAAATAAAATGTTTAATAAGCATCAGTGTTGTTCATTGTTCATGAACGTTTGTTTACGTTCATTTGTATTCATGAACATTAGTCTGTGTTCATGAACGTTCGGTACCTAAAATTAACAAACAAACATGAACATGTTCATTTCCTTAATGAACGAGAACACGAACAAAACATCTCATTCGGTAAGTGTTCATGAACACATCTATTTCCTTAACAAACGAACACGAACAAGACCTTATTCGTGTTCGTTCAGTTAGTTTGCAGCCCTAACATTAACCCACAATTCAAAACGAAAAATGCCACCACAACCACAAAATTTGAACAATGAGAAGTTGAGAACTAATAATCTTGAAAAGATACTTGCTCACAAAAGACATATGATGATAAACAAGTCAATGACCACATATGTAACGTAACATGATTTTGAAGCACATGACAACTGTAAAATTACCTATATACCCTTTTATCCAGAAAAGTTATATCTAATATCCTTGAATAATAAATACTCTTAGACTAGAAGGTATGGGGGCCGGCCCCATGCCCGTCCGCTGCTCGCCGCCCCGGCTCCCCCACCCCCCTGCTCCGGCGCCGGGCCAGGCCCGTCTTCTCCGTCCGCTCACAGCCGAGCTCGCCGTCCCTCACTCCCACACACACACCTATACATACATACATATATATATAAAGGGGTTCATCCCCCACCCCCTAGGTCCATCCCCTTTAGGCCCCCGCTTACGTGACGGTGACGTGGCGGCCCATCCCCTTGGGGATGAGGCTCACCATACCTTCCAGCCTTAAACACATAACAGTTTGTACAAAGTTACCAACACAATCAAACACCCCCCTAAAAGCAATCCATAGAATATTCATCAATCACCCTGCAGGCATATCTTTTAAAAAAGTACATCCATATGTTACATTATTTAAACAAATTTAGGTCAAATTAAGGCTACCTTATCCTTGTAGATTTGCTTAAGTTCAGCAACTCCTCCTATCCCATTCTCAACCAACTTCCTCAAATTCCTCGGACCGACACCCGGAATCGTCAGCAAATCCGGGTTTCCAGCGAGCAACGGCACACCATTACCACCACCACCACCACTCCTATGATGTCTCCTATTCAATCTCACAATCTTCTCACCACCATCACCACCACTATCCTCACCATTATCTTCTTCAGAACTAACCGAAACCAAATTATCCGAAACAACAGAGGTTTGAAACCAAGCAACACGACGAGAACCACTTCGATTCTCCTTTAACAAACTCCAAGCCCTAGAAGGAACCGTATTAACACTCTCAACAGAACATCTACATTTACGACACGTGTAGGTTAAATTAGAACCTACACGAGTGGAATTCGAGCATGTGTTACGGCTGCTGCTAAAAAGGTTTCTAGAACCTATAGCGGTGGTGGTGGTGGCGGCGTATGGCATTGGAAGTGGAGTGTTGTGGCTAAACCCTAACCCTAGAGGAGGATGAATTGTGGGGATTTGGTTAAACCCTGAAGCGATAAGGACAATACGAGGGGTTAAAATGGGGGATGGATTAGTAGAGAAGATGGGGCCTCCTGCACGGCGTAAAAACATCTGCTGCATAGTGGCTGCTAACAAACATGGCCTTATCACTCTCTCATACCATTTTTGTTTGTCTTGTAGCTTCGTTTTCACTGTAATTTTCTGCAACTGGCGAGATGAGAGATAAACAGGGTTTTAGGTTTCTAGGGTTTTTGAAAGTCAGTTGCAACAATTGTCCCTTGACTTTTTCAAAATTACATGTTAAGTCCCTACAATTTTTGTATTTTTTTTTATTCGCAATAAGTACTGTTAATAAAAAGGCATGTGCTATGTGCTTAGTGCGTTATTTGGCTCATCATAACGTTGGAGCACGTTGCGGCCACCGTCTCTTAGGGCGTTTTTGGGTCATTTTATGGTTGGGCGTTTTGGTGAAAAAGCCGTGAAGTTTGTGGGTTTCGAAAACTTGTACCGTAGGACAATGGTTATAAAAAAAATTAGTTTTCAATTTTATTATTTACTTTTTCACCTACTTAAACCCCAATTCAACCCACTTTTTATACATTTTTTTACAACATCTTCTCTTATTCTTTATAAAAAACATACTATGCATCTTATTCTCTCCCCCCCCCCTCCCTTGGTGTTCCGTCTCGACCAAGTAACACAAATTCATATCGCTCGAACACCACCCAGTAGGGTTGTTCACGAGCCGAACCGAGCGGACCTTTGCTCGTGCTTGGTTCGTTTACAAACCGAACCAAGCGGAGCGGCTCATTTAAAACTGAGCCTCAAATCAAGCGAGCGTTTTTCTGGCAGTAAATATTCCGAGCGAGCGTCGAGCGAAGTTCGAGCAATTTGGACAACCGTGTCACCCGATTTAAATTTGCTGAGAGAGACAGTGACAATGTTTGGTCTCAAGTTTTCATGTCTTTAAAAACATGCACATTTCATGGCATAATATTTTATGAATAACAATATTGTGGCCGAAGAGACGATGATCATATTGCACGGACAATTACGTTGAGAGCAGGAGACGATCAACTTAGGGTAACGACATGAAACATTGAGGCGATGTGTGACAACTCGTATTTCCGAACCTATCTTTGTACTTTGAAGTAACGTATGTGTACGATATGTGATTTTGTGTAAGTGAATGATTATATGAATGTTATGTTGATACATGCTTTGTGTAATGTATGTATGTATATAAACGGCCCAAACGCACAACACTCACCCGATCGCACAAGCCCATTCGGGCCACACCTTTGCATCCGAGACCAAAGGGCAGCCCAAGATTGGGTTCGGCCCATTTCACTTGTGTCGCATAACACATGAGGGGGATGCAGACTCCTCATTCGTTTGCTAAACACAACACACACACAAACCCTAGCTTTCTCTCATCCTCTCTCTCAAACTCGACGGCAAACACTCCTTCACCACACCTTTGCATCCGAGACCAAAGGGCAGCCCAAGATTGGGTTCGGCCCATTTCACTTGTGTCGCATAACACATGAGGGGAATGCAGACTCCTCATTCGTTTGCTAAACACAACACACACACAAACCCTAGCTTTCTTTCATCCTCTCTTTCAAACTCGACGGCAAACACTCCTTCACCATCGGAGATCATAGTGCTCGGACCATTCTTTTATTCGGATCATTCTCGTTAGCCCCTCTTAACCGGTTAGTGTCTTGTTATTAATTGAAGTTATGTTATGTGATTATACGTGTCTCATGTGATGATTTGTAAACTTTAATATTGGTGTCCTTAAATTCGGTTCACATGTGTAAGATGAAATCGAGATGTATATTAGCAACCGGATGTGTATGATGATATTAATCGACTATCATGTATTGTTTTCGGGTTAGGTTGCATGATGAATGATGATGTTTATAATCTGTTGTATGTTCATGTAATCGGAATCAAATGATATGAAGTGATAAGTGATTGTTATGCTTGAAACATGATTAGGGTTGCATATTAGATATTGACACCACTGATTCGAATGATTCGATGATTGCTGTTCTTGAGTTGATTACAATTAGGTTGGTATGAATATGCATGATTGTAACACCTCGCAAATTTCGGGTTTAATATTAAAACGACACGTGTCATGTCAAACAAAAACGCGTTGAAAACCCGGATTTAATAAAGATGTTTTCGGTAGGATTTAAAGTGGCGTCATGTTAAATTATTACCTCTGAACACCTCAATTATAAATCCCAAGACCCGATTTAATATTTTGCACATCTATTATACCCTCAATTCAGGGAATTATTGCCAATAATGGAATTGGAAATGTATGATAGGATTCTACGAAGAAAAGAATGGAAACCCGTTGTTTTCGGGTCTTGTTATTGGATCCAATTGAAACAATGGATAATGGTAGGGTATGAGACTATTCTAGACACATTATGAAGGGCCCTAAGTGATAATTGATGCCCCAAAGTCAGAAGTTACGGCTACCCTTTCAAACCTTCAACAAACAAAACAATTCTGATCAGCATAGGGCGTCGCGTAGCGCGACGGCCCCTCGCGCTACGCGAGGGGGTGCCCAGCGACAGGTGACCTGCTGTTGGCTGTTGTGTGCAATTGTGACCCTCTTGGCCGGTTTTTCTTGCATGTGAAGGACCCTTAGACTCCCCTAGACACTAGAGACATGTGTTTATCATTTGTGGCTGATCATAGACCCTTGTGTCAATACCTTGTGGTGCTTGATTCTTGTATATAAAGACCCATTCATTCACAACCATTCTTGCAAACAATCTGAGCATTTAAGGAGCATCCCAAGCTGATTTCCAAGCATTCCTAATCATCATTAATCATCTAGTAAGCTTCCTAACCCTTCTAAATTACTTCTAGCTTTATATTTAGCTTAAAAGTCAAAATACCGTGTTTAACGGTTGACTTCTTGATTAAGTAACGATAGTTTAGTCGTATGTCAAATTAAAAGTACCGTTAGATAGGTAATTATATGGGTATTAAACCCTTATAAGGGCATGTACCAATTCCAGACCTAACTAGGTCGTTTGTCGGGTCAAACGTTGACCGAAAAAGTCAACAGAATTGCAAATTATGATTTAATACACGATTAATGATCCGAGAGGCGTGTAACCTGTTTTAACCTTAATATAACTTGGTAATAAGTATAAAAACTTGTCTACGCTTGCCCGACTCGACAAATTTCTGTTTAAACCCGGTTCGGAACCGAAAGGCGCAAAACCTTGACTTTTGCTTTGACTTCGGTTCTGACCCGTTTTAGTTTGATTCGAAGATGCCTTAGTGCTTCATTAGAGTAGGGTTGCATGTTAGTATAAGTCTCTGTACTTGTTTCGTTGATTATCCGATGCATGCACACGTTTCCGTTAATCGCTTAAATTGGACCATAACGCCCTTATGACCATACAACGAGAATTTTGAAAATGTGGAAGTACAATAATCTTAGTTACTGATTATTAAACATGTACGTAAATTTTCACGTCAATCGGAGGTCTAGATAAGGAGATATGCGCATTAGCGTAAATAATAAGCTTTTTATTAATTAAACGGCGCGATTAGCGCATAGCCTATCTAAACCCGATTTTCGGTACCAAAACTTTTACCCACTGATGTTAAATAATATTTTGGGATTTTTGAAGATTTTTAATTATTTTTAAACTGATCTTAAGCTAGGCTTATCGCATTGATTCGGTTAATACCGAATATGCCCTTTTAGGCCATAAAACGAGTTTTACGAATCCGATTGATACCAATCCAATTGCCACTGATTTAAAATAATAAATAGAGTGTTTTGAGCCTGTTTTGCTGATCAGAAAACTCAGAATGGTATTTTAAACCGTACGTCGCTTAAAACGGCTTTATACGCGTATTAAACGCATAGTTTGGGTCTAGAACCATTTTATCACAAAAGACTTTATACCAACTGTTGATACCTGTTAAAATTGATAATTTTTCTGATTAAACCAGACCCGTATCTCAGAGGTATTATAAATCCCTTTTATAACCTTCAAAATGACCGAAATACCCCTACGGGGCATAATTAAGGATTAAACTCGTTATGGGCATTATGGAAGATATCATGATGATATCACAACATATTTAAAGCGTATTAACTTAGGAAAACTGTTCGCGACCCTTTCGGTTACCCGTTATGCATTATACGCGTTCGGTTCGGTTTATGTAACTAGTTTGCATAAACTAGCCGAAACGGGTCAAACGATATCATTTTTATCTCAAAATCCAGAATGTGAATAGTAAACCCATATTAAACAAGTCCTCAAACTTGTCGGGTCTAAATCACATTCTATCCGGTCTTCGCTTAATCGTGCGTACGAACCGTATCATTAAAACTGACCGGTCTAAGCTTAAGCTTAATTAAAGGCCCGTTAGTATTCTAATAGGTTATATTAAACCTTCGTTCCAGATTAGGAGAACCAGTAAAAGCTATCTGCAATTTATTCGATTAAGGATTTATACTTGCAAAGGTAAATACTTTTAACTTATTTTCCCTATACGGGCTTGGGTTACGGTACATAGCGTACCGCTTGATCGAGCATCAAATCTTCCACGCTTAGTGGTTAATTGAATAATTTGATCGGCTCGTTTTAAACAGATGTGTTTACTTTACAGCCTTTGGGGGGTTAATGACCATGTCCCGGATATCCTCGGCATTATCTTACGAGATAGCCACGACCTAAGCACGGGGTGTAGGCGTACTCCCGTGTATAACTCACTTAAAGTGGTGTGTCTATTGATCTTTAACCCGGATACGTCCGGGCTACTGAACGCATAAGTAACATGTAAATCGTTCACAAGATTATAATATTAAATAATTCTCCCAAGTTAATAAAAATGTTTATGCCATGTGCATCCAAACCAATTTTCAATCATTTTATAAAATGAGTCAGTTGAATGTATTTACCAGTGTAAACTGACGTATTTTCCCAAAAAAAAAAAGATTAAATGCAGGTACTAAGCGAAATAGGCTGGGATTCTCTTAAGCATCAGTAGAAGTCTCGCAAGCTTTAGATGCCGAAGTCTGTTGAACCATAAACAATGTTTTTAATTCGATCCTACTGTGGATAAACACCGAATGATTGTGACTTTGTTTACAATAAATAAATTCGGTTGTATCTTATTTTAAATTTGCTTCCGCTGTGCATTATTATATTGAGTTGTTTGACTATTACGTTGCCAACCACGTCACGATACTCCCCCACCGGGCCCACCGGTGACACGTGGAAATCGGGGTGTGACAGGTTGGTATCAGAGCCAACACTGAGTGAATTAAACACTAGCCTTTTGTGTTTAATCTCAGTTACACAATTGCACATATCTAAACTTTCGAGTCTAGACTTATAACTTAGGACAAATTCCGCCTTTTCGGTATTTGTTTTGTCCTTTAAATTTTATATTTTTGTTATTGTTATCTTATGTTTTATTGACAGGAATAACAAAGATGCCTCCAAGATTCTTGCGTACGCGAGGGCGTGGAAAGGGGCCGGTAGCCGCCCCCAACGATCACGAAGCAGGACCTTCGAATACACGAGGTCCTATCCCCGCCGAGAGTGATGGTACTCGACGGAACCAGAGAGGTCTCTTTCAACCAGCAAGACGGTCGGTTTCGAACAGCTCGACGACTCCCGCTCAAGACTCCTACGGGCCACAATCAGAAAATGAGCCTGGAGACTCACACCATTCGCACATACCGTTACAGCGATCTATGTCGCACCGCCCTTTTGGAGACCCCACTCCATTCTTTCAAGGCCAGTTTAACCCGGCGAATTATATACAAGAACCAGTGGGTTTTAACCCATTGGGACCGGAGGACCATTTTTCTGGAGGAAACGATATGGACGAGGAAGACGACCCTGTAGAACCCGCATCAGGAACTCCCAACCACCCCATCGAGGTCTCGGATAGTTCCATTTACCACGGACCACCCTATAATGGTCCAGATAGCTTCCAGGCTATCTTTACTCGGCACGAATGGTATTATACACCTCCTCACCATTCGTCGCCGCATGAGCAGCAGCAGCCTCACCATTCGTCGCCGCATGAGCAGCAGCAGCCTCACTATTCTTCGCCGCATGAGCAACAGCAGCATCATCAAGATTCCTCTGGGAATCACCAGTTTGTGGCAGTTACGCCACCGCCTCCACCGCCACCAGTTCAACCGGCGCCTCCGCAACCGCAAAGACGTATGAGAACCGGAGCCCGGATGTCCACACGAAGAGAGGAGTTTCATTTCAGCTCTCCTCTACAATCAAGTGGCAGAAATTATCAGCCGGATCAAGAAGTTCCACAGATAGGTGGACCATCAAACCCCGTCGCGCAGCAACCGCCACCAATAGGTTTTGATAACCTGATACCAGCATACACGGGTCCTTCGATGTACAACCCGTTTGAGCCACTGACTCACACTAACCTCGGTTACGCTGAAGCCGACCCGTATTTAGTAGCAGCTAATTACAACGCCCTTAACCAGGAGGGACCGTATGGAGGTCCTTGGGGAGTAGGCTACCCAGTACAGGGATACCAGGTGCCTACACAACCCCCGTACTACCAACAACCCCCGCCGTCTCTGCAGATGTCGCCACCACTGCATCAGGAGATCCTACAAAGTATTAGGGAGGTGCGGCATGAGGCACGGGAAGACCGACGGCGTAACCAGGGGATGTTCAAGACCTTGACAAACTTAATCAAGGGAAAGAGCAAGAAGGATCAGTAAATCCTTTATGTGTGTATGTCTACTTTAAAATTAAGTCCCTGCGTGGACATTTATGTGTGTATGTAGTCCCTGCGTGGACATTTATCTTTGTACCTAGTCCCTGCGAGGACATCTATTTAAGTAATCAGTCCCTGCGAGGACTTGTGTTTTAAATTTAACCCCTGCGCGGGTAAGTACTTGTTTGACCCCTACGTGGGAAATGGTTTGTGTAAAAAGACCCGTTTAGGGCAATATGTAACCTATGTATAATTAATGGAATGTTTGTTTTATAAATTTCATGTTGCCATTATGTGCATATATAAATTGTAAATGAAATAAATAAATTAAAATCATTCCTTTTAAATTAATCTGCCTACGAAATTTATTTAATTAAGGATCTTAAAGTGTGAAACCTAGCCACGTGTCAAATATAAGACCGGGCCAAAATGGTAAGACCTATTTAAAAGATTCAATTCCCTGTTAACATCTTAAAACATGTTAACACTCCTGGCAGAAGTGATTCGATAAAATCACATACGTCATTTTTAAAAAGGAATTCTTTATGAGATTCCTAACCCAGTTTAATGATCTCTGAATCCTGGGTACATCATCAATTAAGATGATCATATTTTACCATACGTGGTAATATAATGCCTACGGGCCCTGCTCATTTCCATATGAGCCAAAAGACAGTGGTAGCTTTGACTCCCTGTCTAATAAAGGTAATGAACTAGGTTCAAACCTTAAAAGTCTTGATTCTCTGAAGTCATAGCTTATAATTTAAATTGTCCATGTGACCAAGCCTTATGTGCTAATATATATTGTTATTGTTTATGTTTAGGATAAATTTTAATTGAAATCCTAAATTAATACGATTAATAAGTTAGCCAAATATGGTCTCTGTTACCATGGTTAACGAGTTACCCTAAGGGGTAATTCCATAATAAACTCCCAAATAAATTATTGTCCTTGTTTTCTGCAACAGTTCAATACAAATGGCTAACTCTAATGAAGTCAATAGCCATCCTGTGGAGCCGAATGAGAACGCCCAGATTACATTAACGGGCGCTGAACTAAAAGCAATAATAGACGGTGCTGTTACTCAAGCTTTGGATAGACAATATGAAGAATACAGTAGTACCCGAAGTCAGACCCACTCTGTATCCCATTCAAAGCCAAGGACACATTCAGAGGCTCATAACAAGCCTCCTCCCAAAAAGGATGTGCCAAAGAAAAACGGTGATGATCGCCAGTCCACCAACCACCAAAGTAATCCATCTCAGCAGTTAGTACTGCATCAGGGACACCGTAACAAGGGTTGCACATATAAGTACTTTGTGTCTTGTAAACCCAGGGATTTTACGGGGGAGAAAGGAGCCGTAGACTGCATGACGTGGCTGGATGAAATGGACACGGTCGTGGACATCAGCGGATGCGCTGAAGGTGATGTGGTTAAATTTGTCTCACAGTCCTTCAAAGGTGATGCGTTAGCTTGGTGGAGATCTCTGATGGAGGCCTCCGGAAAGATCCCGTTGTATAGCATGACGTGGGATCAATTCATTGCCCTGATCAAAGAAAATTTCTGCCCTCAACATGAGGTGGAAAAGATAGAATATGACTTCCTATCATTGGTGATGAAGAACCTCGACTGTCAGGCTTATCTGACAAGCTTCAATACACTGTCCCGGTTGGTACCCTATCTGGTAACCCCGGAGCCTAAAAGGATCGCTCGTTTTATTGGTGGATTAGAACCCGAGATCAAGGCCAGTGTAAAAGCTTCTCGGCCAGTTACCTTCAGGTCTGTAACTGACCTTTCCTTATCCCTCACACTGGATGCGGTCCGGCAGAGATCGCTGAGGAATAAGAATGCCGAGAAGAGGAAGCATGAAGATGATGGTTCGCGTAAGTCGAACAAGAAGCACCGTGGGAGCGGTGATCACAAGAAGGGATCGGAATCGAGGAAAGATAGGCATCGTTCTGGAGAGAAGCCCACATGCAAAACTTGCAAGAAACAGCACTTTGGAAAGTGCAGGCTCGAATCAAACTCGAATAACGAGTCAAGGTCTTTTGCTTGTGGTTTGTGCAAGTCCAAGGAACACAAAACCTTGGATTGCAAGAAGATGAGAGATGCAACGTGCTATCGTTGCAATGAGAAGGGCCACATAAAGACTAACTGCCCTAAGTACAACAAGAAGCCTGAGGAGGCTAAGAAGACTAACGCCAGAGTCTTCAGGATGGATGCGAAAGAAGCTGTGCAGGATGATAACGTCATAACAGGTACTTTCCTTGTAAATGATGTCTTTGCAAGAGTACTTTTTGATTCAGGCGCAGATAAGTCTTTCGTAGATCATAAGTTTTGTAAATTATTGAATTTAACTGTCAAAACCCTAAAAGTGAACTATGAGGTAGAGTTAGCAGATGGTACCGTAGAAACCGTCTCTACTGTGTTAGATGGATGTGTTATATCCATTAAGAACCATTCTTTTCCTCTGTCTCTACTTCCGTTTAAATTAGCCGGTTTTGACATAGTTCTGGGTATGGACTGGTTATCTCATAACCAGGCCCAAATCGTCTGTAACCAGAAACAGGTGGTAATAAAGACTCCGTCTGGTGAATCACTTACCATTCGGGGAGATACCCAGTATGGGCTGCCTGAGCAGGTGACTATGCTCAAGGCTTCCAAGTGTTTGAAAAAGGGTTGTGTCATCTACATGGCACATGTAATTATCGATGAGCCCAAACCGAAGTTAGAAGACATCCCTGTCATCTCTGAATACCCAGAAGTGTTTCCTGAAGATCTACCTGGTTTGCCACCAGTTAGACAAGTTGAATTCAGGATCGACATCATCCCCGGAGCGGCACCAGTTGCTAGAGCACCATACAGATTGGCACCCACCGAAATGAAGGAGTTGCGGACGCAGCTAGATGAATTGCTAGCTAAGGGTTTCATTCGACCTAGTTCATCTCCTTGGGGAGCGCCAATCCTGTTTGTCAAAAAGAAGGATGGGTCGATGCGTCTGTGCATCGACTATCGCGAGCTTAATAAAGTCTCGATCAAGAATAGATATCCATTGCCCAGGATCGACGATTTGTTCGATCAGCTTCAAGGGGCAAGTTACTTCTCAAAGATTGATCTGAGGTCAGGATACCATCAGTTGAAGGTTATGGATGAAGACGTTCACAAGACTGCATTCAGGACTCGCTACGGTCATTACGAGTTCCTAGTGATGCCTTTTGGGCTCACTAATGCACCAGCCGCGTTCATGGATCTCATGAATCGTGTCTGCAAGCCTTACTTAGATAAATTTGTTATCGTCTTCATTGATGACATCCTTATTTATTCTAAGAACCAAGCTGACCACGAGAAACACCTTCGTTGTATTCTCAAACTTCTACGTCAGGAGAAGCTCTACGCCAAATTCTCTAAGTGTGAATTTTGGCTACGAGAAGTCCAATTCCTTGGACACGTGGTTAGTGAGCGTGGTATCCAGGTGGATCCCGCTAAAGTGGAAGCTGTTATGAATTGGCAAGAGCCAAAGACACCTACGGAGATTCGTAGCTTCCTGGGATTGGCAGGTTATTACAGGCGTTTTATTGAAAATTTTTCAAGGATTGCTGCACCCCTAACTTCCTTGACCAAGAAGAAAGTAAAATTTGTTTGGGGCCCTAAGCAGCAAGAGTCCTTCGATGTTTTGAGACAAAAGTTGAGCAACGCTCCTGTGCTTACATTACCTGAAGGCGCTGAAGAATTTGTAGTTTATTGTGATGCATCACACACTGGCATGGGGTGTGTGCTTATGCAGAACGGCAAGGTTATTGCCTATGCATCACGACAGTTAAAGGTGCACGAAAAGAATTACACCACCCACGACTTAGAATTGGGTGCCGTTGTGTTCGCACTAAAACTGTGGAGGCATTATCTTTATGGAATCAAGTTTGTGATCTTTTCTGATCACAAGAGCCTCCAGCATCTGTTTAACCAAAAAGAATTAAACATGAGGCAACGCCGATGGATGGAAACTTTAAATGATTATGATTGTGAAATCAAATACCATCCCGGCAAGGCGAATGTAGTCGCTGATGCCTTGAGCAGAAAGGAAAAGGTTAAACCCATTCGAATTAACGCCAAGCGTATGGAGGTAAAGAACAGTTTGATAGAAAGGGTGTTAGCTGCACAGAAGGAAGCTGTGTTAGAAGCTAACTATCCTAATGAAAAGTTAGGAGTAACTGAGGAGCAGTTAACTCTTAGCAAGGACGGAATTTTACGGTTAAACGGACGAATATGGGTTCCGATTTTTGGAGGACTTCGTGATGTCATCCTCCAAGAAGCCCACAGTTCCAAATACTCCGTTCATCCTGGAGCTGATAAGATGTACCAGGATTTAAAGGCAAATTATTGGTGGATAGGCTTGAAAAAGTCTGTAGCCGCCCATGTAGCAAAATGCTTGACATGTGCGCAAGTCAAAGCCGAGCATCAGAAACCGTCAGGTTTGCTACAACAGCCTGAACTTCCTACGTGGAAGTGGGAGATGGTAACTATGGATTTTATTACCAAGTTACCCAAGACAAGGAAAGGAAACGATACGATATGGGTTATAGTTGACCGACTGACTAAGTCAGCTCATTTCTTACCCATCAAGGAGACTTATAGCTCCGATATGTTAGCCCAGTTATACGTTGACAAGATTGTAGCCCTACACGGCATACCTGTAGCTATCATCTCTGACCGGGATACTAGGTACACGTCACACTTTTGGAAGAGTTTCCAGCAATCTTTGGGCACACGTTTGAACTTTAGTACGGCTTACCATCCTCAGACTGACGGTCAGAGTGAGCGTACTATTCAAACGTTGGAAGACATGCTACGCGCATGTGCGATCGATTTGGGAGGTAGCTGGGATAAGAACCTACCATTGATCGAATTCTCCTACAACAATAGCTACCACACCAGCATAAAGGCCGCGCCGTTTGAGGCATTATACGGTAGAAAGTGTAGATCGCCAGTTTGTTGGGCGGAAGTTGGAGAAGTCCAGTTATCAGGACCAGAAATCGTGTTCGAAACAACGGACAAGATTGTCCAGATTCGTAACAACCTCCAAGCTGCCCGGAATAGGCAGAAGAGTTACGCGGATCCAAGTCGTAAGGATTTTCACTTCGAAGTAGGTGACAAAGTCCTACTTAAAGTGTCACCATGGAAAGGGGTGATGCGATTTGGTAAGAAAGGCAAACTAAGCCCGAGATACATAGGACCTTTCGAGGTTATCGAACGTGTCGGGTCAGTTGCCTACAAGTTGAACTTACCAGAAGAGCTCAGTGGAATTCACAATGTGTTCCACATCTGCAATCTAAAGAAGTGTTCCGCTGACGATTCACATGTCATGCCACATACAGATGTGCAAATAGATAAGAGCTTAACGTTTGTGGAAAAACCTTTGTCGATTGAAGATCGACAGGTAAGGAAGCTCCGAAGAAAGCATATACCTTTTGTAAAGGTCAAATGGGATGCACGTAGAGGTCCCGAATATACGTGGGAATTAGAATCCACCATGAAAGAAAAATACCCTTATTTGTTTCAGTAAATCTCGGGTCGAGATTTATTTTTAAGGGGGTGAGGATGTAACACCTCGCAAATTTCGGGTTTAATATTAAAACGACACGTGTCATGTCAAACAAAAACGCGTTGAAAACCCGGATTTAATAAAGATGTTTTCGGTAGGATTTAAAGTGGCGTCATGTTAAATTATTACCTCTGAACACCTCAATTATAAATCCCAAGACCCGATTTAATATTTTACACATCTATTATACCCTCAATTCAGGGAATTATTGCCAATAATGGAATTGGAAATGTATGATAGGATTCTACGAAGAAAAGAATGGAAACCCGTTGTTTTCGGGTCTTGTTATTGGATCCAATTGAAACAATGGATAATGGTAGGGTATGAGACTATTCTAGACACATTATGAAGGGCCCTAAGTGATAATTGATGCCCCAAAGTCAGAAGTTACGGCTACCCTTTCAAACCTTCAACAAACAAAACAATTCTGATCAGCATAGGGCGTCGCGTAGCGCGACGGCCCCTCGCGCTACGCGAGGGGGTGCCCAGCGACAGGTGACCTGCTGTTGGCTGTTGTGTGCAATTGTGACCCTCTTGGCCAGTTTTTCTTGCATGTGAAGGACCCTTAGACTCCCCTAGACACTAGAGAGATGTGTTTATCATTTGTGGCTGATCATAGACCCTTGTGTCAATACCTTGTGGTGCTTGATTCTTGTATATAAAGACCCATTCATTCACAACCATTCTTGCAAACAATCTGAGCATTTGAGGAGCATCCCAAGCTGATTTCCAAGCATTCCTAATCATCATTAATCATCTAGTAAGCTTCCTAACCCTTCTAAATTACTTCTAGCTTTATATTTAGCTTAAAAGTCAAAATACCGTGTTTAACGGTTGACTTCTTGATTAAGTAACGATAGTTTAGTCGTATGTCAAATTAAAAGTACCGTTAGATAGGTAATTATATGGGTATTAAACCCTTATAAGGGCATGTACCAATTCCAGACCTAACTAGGTCGTTTGTCGGGTCAAACGTTGACCGAAAAAGTCAACAGAATTGCAAATTATGATTTAATACACGATTAATGATCCGAGAGGCGTGTAACCTGTTTTAACCTTAATATAACTTGGTAATAAGTATAAAAACTTGTCTACGCTTGCCCGACTCGACAAATTTCTGTTTAAACCCGGTTCGGAACCGAAAGGCGCAAAACCTTGACTTTTGCTTTGACTTCGGTTCTGACCCGTTTTAGTTTGATTCGAAGATGCCTTAGTGCTTCATTAGAGTAGGGTTGCATGTTAGTATAAGTCTCTGTACTTGTTTCGTTGATTATCCGATGCATGCACACGTTTCCGTTAATCGCTTAAATTGGACCATAACGCCCTTATGACCATACAACGAGAATTTTGAAAATGTGGAAGTACAATAATCTTAGTTACTGATTATTAAACATGTACGTAAGTTTTCACGTCAATCGGAGGTCTAGATAAGGAGATATGCGCATTAGCGTAAATAATAAGCTTTTTATTAATTAAACGGCGCGATTAGCGCATAGCCTATCTAAACCCGATTTTCGGTACCAAAACTTTTACCCACTGATGTTAAATAATATTTTGGGATTTTTGAAGATTTTTAATTATTTTTAAACTGATCTTAAGCTAGGCTTATCGCATTGATTCGGTTAATACCGAATATGCCCTTTTAGGCCATAAAACGAGTTTTACGAATCCGATTGATACCAATCCAATTGCCACTGATTTAAAATAATAAATAGAGTGTTTTGAGCCTGTTTTGCTGATCAGAAAACTCAGAATGGTATTTTAAACCGTACGTCGCTTAAAACGGCTTTATACGCGTATTAAACGCATAGTTTGGGTCTAGAACCATTTTATCACAAAAGACTTTATACCAACTGTTGATACCTGTTAAAATTGATAATTTTTCTGATTAAACCAGACCCGTATCTCAGAGGTATTATAAATCCCTTTTATAACCTTCAAAATGACCGAAATACCCCTACGGGGCATAATTAAGGATTAAACTCGTTATGGGCATTATGGAAGATATCATGATGATATCACAACATATTTAAAGCGTATTAACTTAGGAAACCTGTTCGCGACCCTTTCGGTTACCCGTTATGCATTATACGCGTTCGGTTCGGTTTATGTAACTAGTTTGCATAAACTAGCCGAAACGGGTCAAACGATATCATTTTTATCTCAAAATCCAGAATGTGAATAGTAAACCCATATTAAACAAGTCCTCAAACTTGTCGGGTCTAAATCACATTCTATCCGGTCTTCGCTTAATCGTGCGTACGAACCGTATCATTAAAACTGACCGGTCTAAGCTTAAGCTTAATTAAAGGCCCGTTAGTATTCTAATAGGTTATATTAAACCTTCGTTCCAGATTAGGAGAACCAGTAAAAGCTATCTGCAATTTATTCGATTAAGGATTTATACTTGCAAAGGTAAATACTTTTAACTTATTTTCCCTATACGGGCTTGGGTTACGGTACATAGCGTACCGCTTGATCGAGCATCAAATCTTCCACGCTTAGTGGTTAATTGAATAATTTGATCGGCTCGTTTTAAACAGATGTGTTTACTTTACAGCCTTTGGGGGGTTAATGACCATGTCCCGGATATCCTCGGCATTATCTTACGAGATAGCCACGACCTGAGCACGGGGTGTAGGCGTACTCCCGTGTATAACTCACTTAAAGTGGTGTGTCTATTGATCTTTAACCCGGATACGTCCGGGCTACTGAACGCATAAGTAACATGTAAATCGTTCACAAGATTATAATATTAAATAATTCTCCCAAGTTAATAAAAATGTTTATGCCATGTGCATCCAAACCAATTTTCAATCATTTTATAAAATGAGTCAGTTGAATGTATTTACCAGTGTAAACTGACGTATTTTCCCAAAAAAAAAAAAGATTAAATGCAGGTACTAAGCGAAATAGGCTGGGATTCTCTTAAGCATCAGTAGAAGTCTCGCAAGCTTTAGATGCCGAAGTCTGTTGAACCATAAACAATGTTTTTAATTCGATCCTACTGTGGATAAACACCGAATGATTGTGACTTTGTTTACAATAAATAAATTCGGTTGTATCTTATTTTAAATTTGCTTCCGCTGTGCATTATTATATTGTGTTGTTTGACTATTACGTTGCCAACCACGTCACGATACTCCCCCACCGGGCCCACCGGTGACACGTGGAAATCGGGGTGTGACAGGTTGGTATCAGAGCCAACACTGAGTGAATTAAACACTAGCCTTTTGTGTTTAATCTCAGTTACACAATTGCACATATCTAAACTTTCGAGTCTAGACTTATAACTTAGGATAAATTCCGCCTTTTCGGTATTTGTTTTGTCCTTTAAATTTTATATTTTTGTTATTGTTATCTTATGTTTTATTGACAGGAATAACAAAGATGCCTCCAAGATTCTTGCGTACGCGAGGGCGTGGAAAGGGGCCGGTAGCCGCCCCCAACGATCACGAAGCAGGACCTTCGAATACACGAGGTCCTATCCCCGCCGAGAGTGATGGTACTCGACGGAACCAGAGAGGTCTCTTTCAACCAGCAAGACGGTCGGTTTCGAACAGCTCGACGACTCCCGCTCAAGACTCCTACGGGCCACAATCAGAAAATGAGCCTGGAGACTCACACCATTCGCACATACCGTTACAGCGATCTATGTCGCACCGCCCTTTTGGAGACCCCACTCCATTCTTTCAAGGCCAGTTTAACCCGGCGAATTATATACAAGAACCAGTGGGTTTTAACCCATTGGGACCGGAGGACCATTTTTCTGGAGGAAACGATATGGACGAGGAAGACGACCCTGTAGAACCCGCATCAGGAACTCCCAACCACCCCATCGAGGTCTCGGATAGTTCCATTTACCACGGACCACCCTATAATGGTCCAGATAGCTTCCAGGCTATCTTTACTCGGCACGAATGGTATTATACACCTCCTCACCATTCGTCGCCGCATGAGCAGCAGCAGCCTCACCATTCGTCGCCGCATGAGCAGCAGCAGCCTCACTATTCTTCGCCGCATGAGCAACAGCAGCATCATCAAGATTCCTCTGGGAATCACCAGTTTGTGGCAGTTACGCCACCGCCTCCACCGCCACCAGTTCAACCGGCGCCTCCGCAACCGCAAAGACGTATGAGAACCGGAGCCCGGATGTCCACACGAAGAGAGGAGTTTCATTTCAGCTCTCCTCTACAATCAAGTGGCAGAAATTATCAGCCGGATCAAGAAGTTCCACAGATAGGTGGACCATCAAACCCCGTCGCGCAGCAACCGCCACCAATAGGTTTTGATAACCTAATACCAGCATACACGGGTCCTTCGATGTACAACCCGTTTGAGCCACTGACTCACACTAACCTCGGTTACGCTGAAGCCGACCCGTATTTAGTAGCAGCTAATTACAACGCCCTTAACCAGGAGGGACCGTATGGAGGTCCTTGGGGAGTAGGCTACCCAGTACAGGGATACCAGGTGCCTACACAACCCCCGTACTACCAACAACCCCCGCCGTCTCTGCAGATGTCGCCACCACTGCATCAGGAGATCCTACAAAGTATTAGGGAGGTGCGGCATGAGGCACGGGAAGACCGACGGCGTAACCAGGGGATGTTCAAGACCTTGACAAACTTAATCAAGGGAAAGAGCAAGAAGGATCAGTAAATCCTTTATGTGTGTATGTCTACTTTAAAATTAAGTCCCTGCGTGGACATTTATGTGTGTATGTAGTCCCTGCGTGGACATTTATCTTTGTACCTAGTCCCTGCGAGGACATCTATTTAAGTAATCAGTCCCTGCGAGGACTTGTGTTTTAAATTTAACCCCTGCGCGGGTAAGTACTTGTTTGACCCCTACGTGGGAAATGGTTTGTGTAAAAAGACCCGTTTAGGGCAATATGTAACCTATGTATAATTAATGGAATGTTTGTTTTATAAATTTCATGTTGCCATTATGTGCATATATAAATTGTAAATGAAATAAATAAATTAAAATCATTCCTTTTAAATTAATCTGCCTACGAAATTTATTTAATTAAGGATCTTAAAGTGTGAAACCTAGCCACGTGTCAAATATAAGACCGGGCCAAAATGGTAAGACCTATTTAAAAGATTCAATTCCCTGTTAACATCTTAAAACATGTTAACACTCCTGGCAGAAGTGATTCGATAAAATCACATACGTCATTTTTAAAAAGGAATTCTTTATGAGATTCCTAACCCAGTTTAATGATCTCTGAATCCTGGGGTAGCCCCCACGACCGAAATGCCAGATAACTATCATGGGGTAGCCCCCACGGCTGGATTGCCAGAGTTAATGGGTTAAACAGAATCACGTTTTTCAATCATGGGGTAACCCCCACGGCAGGGATGCCAGTTAAAGGAACTGTTTTTGGAATAACTTAAAACAAACACCCAACTGTGAACTCGCTCAACATTATTGTTGACTCGTTACTACATGCTTTGCAGGTCAATAGGTACTTAGCTGGAGCTTGCATGGGGAGTGTCGTTGTGGGACATGGACAACTGTGTGCCATGTTAAACCTTTGGATATTTAAACTTATGTTTTGGTTTTGAACATTATGCTTCCGCTCATAACTTAAACTATGTTGGTTTTGGACACTAATTGTGTTGGTTGGACTTTTATAATTAATTACTTGCTTGTTCAATATGATTAGTGGTTTGATCCTGGTCAGTCACGCCTCCAAGCGGTGATACTCCGCGTGTGGATTTTGGGGGTGTGACACGATGAGCAGCCTGTCGTTTATCGGTTTAGGGTTTACCTTTTAGATTTGATATTAAATTTTTTTAATTGGCGTGGTTGGGCGAGTACGTATAGATATAGTTGTAAATTTGTATATAGTGGACCAAAATCTAATATAGTGGTATATATAAAACTATAAATTTAATTTATATTTAAGTAAATTTATATGTATGTGTAATTTGTGTGTATATATATATAGGTGTGTGTGTGTATATATATGTATAATTTATATTTGTGTATATACATGCTTATATATGTATATGTATACTAATTAAAAATAATAATTCGAGCCGAACCAAGCCGAGCGGACCTTTGCTCATGCTTGGCTCGTTTACAAACCGAACCGAACCGAGCGGAGCGGCTCGTTTACAACCGAACGTCAAATCGAACGAGAATTTTCCGAGCAATTTCTGAACGAGCGTTGAACGATTTGAACGGCCCTACCCGATCTTATGTTCGAATCTTGCTTCATCTGGTTTCCTACCTTGACTTCTTGTAGGTTACCTGCCTAACGCAAGCTGCTATTTACTTAATCTTGTTGGTTCTTAGGGTATTGACGGTGTCCCATAAGTTTACCGGTAAAAGGTTCTTATGCTTAAAAAATAGATAAACATACCAAGATTTCTACATGGAAAGGATTTTATTTCTATACACAAACAATAATATATAGATACATATATAACATAAACCAAAAATCAAAAAGACCTCTGTAACAAAACAATCAGCCACTCAAATATGTTTCCTAGTTCCACAGAGCCATGGTTATAGACATCACTATCATTCCAACCCAAGGAAAGCCTCCAGGAAAAAATCTGATACCTGCAAAACCAAAAGTCAAAGTCAACAAATATTGATTGACTTTTATATAATATATAGTTCACAGTTCATATCAAATCTTTTTAAGGTTGAAGAACCAGCCAAACATTGACTGGTTCCTGATCCTGCTGTCTCACCTTCACTGCTATCACCAGATGGAGAACCATTTGGGGATGAAGCGTCTAACAAGCGTACTCCAAGCCTGCTGCAATCGCTTCCAATAGCACCTGTGTCAAGAATAAGATTCAAACTATTATTTAAAAATCTAACCATTTATGATTTATATATATGTATGTCAAGAAGCGACGGTTGATCGTACAACTGCTGAAGCATGGAAAGTGGGAGATATTCATGAGATTGGTGTATCCAGCCTTGCAGTCACATGTATACTTATATGTATTATTATTGTTGCATGTACCTTCTCCACAGTATGTCCAGTAACAAGCTGAATTAAACCATAAACATGACTAATGTTAATAAAAAGGAAAATCAGGAATACAGACATTTTTACTCACTTTTTGCTAAAATAGATATTGACTTTTAGCCCACAAAAAAAAAAAAAAAAAAACATATCCAAAAGCAATCAATCAGAAAACGTCACCTAAGTCGGCTGCTTGAATTTAGCTGGAACAAAAAACCTTAAAAAGTGCTAAAAGGTCCACAAAACAACCAATGAAATCAATACATGTGTTAAGCGCCGGATAAATTAGCCGGCGGATCTTCAAAGGGCTAAACTTTAGCCGTTGGCTAGAATTTAACCCTAAAAGAGTGGTATATTGGGCTGAAATTCAAGAAAGTTAACAAGTAAACGAATTACGACCAAAGAGGGAAATATTATTAGGGATCGGAGGACTCGGGGGAGGAGCTGGCATGCACGAGTAGTCAAGGGTACCTAAGAAAACAGATTAAGGTCAGTTATAAGGTCAAAATGGCTAGTTAATTGTAGTTAACACTTCATATGATCAATCTTACAGTTAGGGATGACACATGGTAGGAATTCATGAAAATCATCATCACCATCATGATCATCGTCATCTTTGTCTGACCGAGTTTGGCGCCATCCAGGATCACACTTGCAGGCAAAACCGAATGGTTTAGAAACATCAGCTGAGCAGTTTCCTCTTCCACAGTTGACCTCATCACAAATATTATCTGTTCAATCACATGGACACATATATGTGTCACACATCTATTAATTAGTATGGATTAAACACACACACACACACACACATATATATACTGCAAAAGAGGGTTAATTTAATTACAAGATAAAGGAGGGAGGGCAAATGGCATAGGCCAGTCTGATTTAGCCATGGAAGACAGGAACACAAGAACAACTAGCATGGTATAGATGGGAGCAAGTAAAGATTTGGAGAGAGCCATTGTATTCAACTGCAATGGAAGGAGGATATGTTTGGGAACTAGTAGTGACTTGTATGTTTTTATATTTCCTTAACTCAACTACCACATAACTAACTAATACTTTAACAATATATTTCTATTGATGATAGAAAAATTGCAATAACTTAGAAGAAGTTGGTGGGTGTCACTATACATATATACACATATGACATAATGGCAAAATTTGAATACTATATAACACATGTACATTTGTAATTTTGATTACAGTTTATCATTTTCTTTTTATTTTATTTAAACTGAAAGACAATGTAAATGTTTTAGAAATATATAGCCAGGCAAATTTATTTTGTTACATATCAAATTAAACATTAGATTTTGCAATCTAGATTATATAAATTCATATTTTATTAACCAGCAAATAAGAATTAATAGAAGCATAATCCATAAAAGTCATATGTTTACATGTCATATTGTATTCTCATTTGACTTATTCATTGCCTAAAGTTTAATACTATATGACTAAATCAATATCTTATATATTAATTTGGTATATTATATTAGGTTAGAAACTCGTATAATTGAGGTGCAACATCAATGTTTCTAACGAACGGTACGCACGATAAAGATGTGGAGTGGCAAATCGTTGATGTCTTCAAACAACATTTGTAGGGAGAAATGAGTATTTTATTAGGGTTAGCAATTTGAAAAAAATTGAATTAGTCTCTCTCATGTAGATGGCACATGGGGTATATTTTTGTTAAAAATTGACGACATTAAAGTTGAAGCTATACGTGCAACTCACTCACAAATGTTTAGACTAAGCTTGCAATTTTTCATTCCAATATGATCAAACCACAAGAGCCATTTATGCAAATAACTCATGCAATAGAGAGCCATTTATGCAAATAACTCATGTAATAGAGTTCGAGTTCGGTTTGTTTAGGAGCCCTACGTCTAAAGTTCTAGCTCTAGCTTTTCTTGTTTAGTGTTTATAAGTTGTTTTATTATTTTATTTTTGAGTAAATTGCCATTTTCGCCCCTGAGGTTTGGGCACATTTGCCATTTTAGTCCAAAATGACACTTTGGTACCATTTTGCCCCCCACGTTTGTAACTTTTTGCCATTTTCGTCCAAATAATGACACTTTGGTACCATTTTGCCCCCCACGTTTGTAACTTTTTGCCATTTTCGTCAAAAAATAAAGTAACTTGGTTAGCCATTTGGACGAAAACGGCAAAAAGTTACAAACGTGGGGGGCAAAATGGTACCAAAGTGTCATTTTGGACTAAAATGGCAAATGTGCCCAAACCTCAGGGGCAAAAATGGCAATTTACTCTTTATTTTTATACACATGTATTTACTTTTATATTGATTTATAAAATTTTTTTTTGAAAGGTGAACTTCTTAATGGTGACCATTGTCACATCCGCAAATCGCGGACCCTCGCCAAGAACGTGGGCCCAGATAGCAAGGCCAGCGCTGGAATTAACCAGTCTTGGGTCGAAGGCTTTCCCCCAGAAACCGTACTGCCTCTACACGAGTTGCCTCGCTAGAGTAACAGCCGGATGAAAACCGGAGTGACGCTCAGGATCAAACCCTCCTCAGTAGGGTTTTCACCATCATTGCGCACGGGTGTCCTACCCCCTATCGCCACAAGCGGGAGTCGAACCGGTGACCTCTAGGAGGACAAACCGGCCCCCAACCACTGGGCTATGACCTCTAGGAGGACAAACATTATAATTAATGTTTTTATATAACATAATTTATATTATTTAGTTATTTTTATCATAAATATATATAGTAATACTTGTTATTATATATGTCTGTTTTGTTAAATAAAAATTGTTGTATTTATATTAATAATAGGCTCGCTAGCCTTGTCAAACTCTGGCATGGCTTCTTTATTAAACCAAGTTTCAATTTAAGCTCAATCTCGAGTTAGAACTTGTTTAAGCTCGAATCAGTTCGATATTACAACATGTCATACTCGAGTAGCTTGCAAGATCGAGGCTAAATTCTCTTTTTTAGAAGTTCGTTGTATAGTATGTAAAAATTGCCTAATTATGTATATAAGGTTGCATATAGGTTGCGTTTTTTATATGCATAACCATAAGTGATATCACACATATATTGCGTAATTGTTCCCCCCCTTTGTATGCTTTACACGGAAATTCAACTTCCTAAACCAACCTCTATACACGATATATATGTATTCTTCCTGTGGAGACGGGGTAGATAAGATCACATATTGATCTTACAGAAACATTTACTAAAAAAATTTCAACGGGTGGTAGAGTGGTAAGTTGTTAATTCCTGTTTAGGATAGGTCTCATGTTCTAAACTTGCTTCAACTCGTTTCCTACCATAACCTCTTGAAGGCCACCTGCCAAACGCAAGCTGTAATTTACTTGACCGTGTTGGTTAGTAGTGTGAGTTTATCGGTAATGGATGCATGGTTAAAAGGAAAAAAAAAGAACATTACCATTTACCAATATTTCTACATGGAAAAGATTTTATTTTTTATATACAAACAATAATAGATAGATAAATAGATAGATAGATACATGTAAATATATAAACCAAAAACATCAATAAGGCCTCTTAAACAAAACAATCAACAATCCAAATATGTTTCCTAGTTCCACAGAGCCATGGCTATGGACATCACTATCATTCCAACCCAATGAAAGCCTCCAGGAAGAAACCTAATACCTGCAAAACCAAAAGTCAAAGTCAACAAATATTGATTGACTTCTATATAACATATAGTTAACAGTTCACATGAACTCTTCTTATGGTTGAAGAATCAGTCAAACACTGACTGGTTCCTGAGCCTGCTGTCTCACCTTCGTTGCTATCACCAGATGGAGAACCATTTGGGGATGACGCGTCTAACAAGCGTACTCCAAGCCTGCTGCAATCGCTTCCAATAGCACCTGTTTCAATATTCAAACTTTTATTCAAAGATCTAATATGTTAGGAATTATATATAATGGTCAAGAATCGACGGTTTTGATCGTACAACTGCTGAAGCATGGAAAGTGGGAGATGTTCATGAGATTAGTGTATCCAGGCTTGCAGTCACATGTATGCTTATATGTATTATTCTTGTTGCATGTACCTTCTCCACAGTATGTCCAATAACAAGCTGAAACAAGCCATAAAAATGTATAAAAATTAATAAAAATACCCTAAAAATCAGAATTTGTGCTGAAATTCAAGAAAATTAACGAGTAAACAAATTACGATCAAAGAGAGAGATATTATTAGGGATAGGAGGGCTCGGCGGAGGAGCTGGCATGCACGAGTAGTCAAGTGTACCTAAGAAAACCGCAGATCGATTAGCTAGGGTCACTTCTAAAAGTCAAAATGGCTAGTTAATTGTAGTTAACACTTCATATGATCAATCTTACAGTTGGGGATGACACATGGAAGGAATTCATGACCATCATCATCATCATGATCATCATCATCTTTGTCTGACCGAGTTTGGCGCCATCCAGGATCACACTTGCAGGCAAAACCAAATGGTTTAGTAACATCAGCTGAACAGTTTCCTCTTCCACAGTTGACTTCATCACAAATATTATCTGTTCAATCACATGGACACATATATGTGTCACACACATATATAATAATTATTAGTATGGTTAAATCAGATATATGTACTACAAAAGGGTTGATTGATTACCAGAGAAAGGAGAGAGGGTGAACGTCGCATGAACGTCTGATTTAGCCATGGAAGACAGGAACACAAGAACAATTAGCATGGTAAAGATGGAAGCAAGTGAAGATATGGAGGGAGCCATTGTATATATTCAACTGCAATGGAAGGGGGATATGTTTAGGAACTAATTGTGACTTTGTATGCTGTATATATATATTTCCAAAACTCAACCACCACATAACTAATTAATACTTTAACTTGATAATAGGAAAAATTGTAAAAACTTCAGAGGAGTTTAGTGGAGTCTGGTGTACATACATACATATATACAAGGCAATATATGAATACTATATAAGACATATCCATTTGTAATTATAATTTTGCATATAATACATGTACAGAGAGAGAAAGTGTAAATACAATAGAGCTTATCGTACGATGCGTACACGAACAGAAGATTGCGTCGCGTGTCACTCTCATAACATTCGTGATTACGTATTGTGCGTAAATCCGAAACACTTGAATACTCCTGAACTTGGGTAAGTCGGAACTCAAGTGAATCGGAACGTATGTGAAATTATGCAATAACGTGCGTGATTATGTATATAGCGTGCGGATTTCGGAACTATATGGCGAAATCCGGAATATAATATCCGGAACTTGGGTATTTCGGAACTCAAGTAATTCGGAACTTATGTGAAATTATGCAATAACATGCGTGATTATGTATATAGCGTGCGGAATTCGGAACTATATTGTGAAATCAGGAATACTTGAATACTCCGGGACTTTGGGTAATTCGGAACTCAAGTAATTCGGAACTCAAGTAATTCGGAACTTATATGCGGCTGTGATAGTCTACGCACCGCACGATAAAACATTGTACGTTAACCAGCCTCTCTCTATATATATACACACATAGAGAAAAAATATGAATACTGTATAAGACATATCCATGTGTAACTTTGATTCCGGTTTATAATTTTCTTCTTATTTTATTTAATTGAAAGACACTGTAAATATGCCAAGCAAATTTAATAACACTGTAAATATTTAAGAAATAGCCAAGCAAATTTAGTATGTTACATATCAAGTTAAACATTAGATTTTGCAATCAAGATAATATTGATTTATATTTTATCAACCAACAAATAAAAATTGGTATACACATAATCCATAAAAGTCATATGTTTACGTGTCATATTGTATTCTCATTTGACTTATTCCCTAGACTAATTCATTCCCTAAAGTTCAATACTTTGTGACTAAATTAATGCCGTATATATTGATTTGTTATATACTTATAGAGTAAAGTTCCCGTACAAATAATTTTAAGAGTTAAATGCCATTTTAGTCTATGTGGTTTGGGCCATTTTGTCAGTTTAGTCCAAAGGTTTCATTTTTAACCTGTGGGTCCAAAAAGGTTTCACAGTTGTCATTTTAGTCCACTTGGTTAACTTCATCTATGTTTTCTGTTAATGAGAAGGCCAATTTGGTCATTTTGTATGTAATTCTGTTAACTAAAAGGGCAATTCAGCCATATAAAATGACCGAATTGGCCTTCTCGTTAACAGAAAAAATGGATGAAGTTAACCCAGTGGACTAAAATGACAACTGTGAAACCTTTTTGGACCCACAGGTTAAAAATGAAACATTTGGACTAAACTGGCAAAATGGCCCAAACCACAGGGACTAAAATGGCATTTAACTCTAATTTTAATGTACTAAACGTACGAATAGCATGAAAAAAGCAAAAAAAAAAAAAAAACACGGTGACATTTTCGTAACTATTTGTTCGTAGGGTAATTATCAAAATTACTCTACAAATGATACTGTAGAGTAATTTTGATCTTGTAAAGTAATTTTGTAAAATGTTCTTGTAGAGTAATTTTGATCAAAAAAACTATACCTTACAAAAAAAACCTAACCCACCCCCACCCCCCAAAAACCTAACCCCCCCCCCCCCCCCACACACACATACACACTCAAACTAAATGCTAAAAACTAAACCATAAAGCTAAACCCTATAACTAAATACTAAAAAAAATTTACAAAATTACTCTACAAGAACATTTTACAAAATTAATCTACAAGATCAAAATTACTCTACAGGATCATTTGTAGAGTAATTTTGAATTGAATGTTCTTTGATAAACTTGCAGAGTAATTTTGAATTCAATGTTGTTCGATAAACTCTTGTAGAATAATTTTGATGCAGAGTAATTTTGATACATGTTGATCAGTTCTGTTTAAACTTAATGGAAAACATGAATAACATACCTGTTATAGCATTCAAAGCAGTGGAGAATCCAGTCAGAGATCCAGCCATTGAGTTCGACATACTTGTCAGGATGATCCGGTTCCTCCTTAGGGTGTAAGGTGATGATGGTGATGAAACCGAAAGTAGGGTTGATTTCGGTTATGGAGAGAGAGACGAAAATTGATGTTATGAGGGTTGTCTGTATTGTATAATTGTCTAACCCTTTAACTCTCTAATAAGCTCCTTATTTATACACCCAAGAGGAAACCCAATTAGTTAATAAGGATAATATGGTCCATCAACAATTACCAACTAATTATTAATAGGTTATTAATATATTTTGATCTAATATAATATAAATGATTATAAAGGCTACAAGATTAAATATTACATCAATAATATATTTAATCTCACATTCTCCCACTTAGCCGAGTAATCATTTATCATGAGTATTAGGTAAGCCTGGCCAGGAGTTAACACTCATTTTAGCCTTAAACCAAGAACTATAGCAGAGAAATACAGCCGTTGAATCATCATTCGACTCAGGACCCCCATTAGTCATACTATAGCCTCAATTTAAAACCTAATAGTTACGATCAAAATATGTATAAGCCCTTTAGCGTCTGATTTGTATTTATATTTGTCTATATGTCATTACACCGGCAGAACATATGTTAGAGACATACAAAATCAAACTGAGGAAATTTTATTAATTAAAACATAAGCTAGTACAATATGCCATTAAATAAGGTCTTTAGTAAGTCCCATATTCGATACATGTTCTTCGAAAACTTTAGGTGGGAGACCTTTAGTCATCGGATCCGCAAGCATATCTTTAGTACTAATATACTCAATACAAAGATTATTTTCCTTAACTCGTTCACGTACGAACAAATATTTTGTATCAAGATATAAACCAGCTCCAGTCGAACTGTTACTGTTTGAGAAACTAACGGCAGCTGAGTTATCACAGTAAAGCTTCAATGGTCTAGAAATGGAATTAACGATTTTGAGTCCAGTGATCAGATTTCTAAGCAACATTCCATGACAGGTTGCGTTGTAAACAACAATGTACTCTGCCATCATTGTGGAAGTTGTAGTTAACTATTGTTTATGACTCTTCCATGAGATAGGTCCGCCTGCTAACATAAAGATGTAGCCCGAAGTGGATTTCTTGTCATCTTTGCATTTGGCAAAGTCAGAATCAGAATAACCTACCACTTCTAAATGATCACTTCTTCTATAAGTCAGTTTATAGTCTTTCGTCCCTTGCAGATATCTGAGGACCTTCTTAGCTGCTTTCCAGTGATCTAGGCCAGGATTAGTCTGATAACGACCTAGCATTCCAGCAATGTAAGCGATATCTGGGCGAGTACAGACTTGAGCATACATCAGGCTCCCGACTACTGACGCGTAAGGTATCTGGCTCATTTGCTCCTTTTCAACCTCTGTTGTCGAACACTGGAATGAACCGAAAACATCTCCCTTAACTACTGGAGCGACGGAGGGTTTGCATTGTTGCATGTTGTAACGTGTAAGAACACGATCTATGTAAGTCTTTTGAGACAATCCTAAGATCCCTTTGTGTCTATCTCGGTGAATTTCGATGCCAATGACGTAAGAAGCATCTCCGAGATCCTTCATGTCGAAGTTATGCCAGAGTAAACGCTTCGACTCATGCAACATGTCTAAACTATTACTTGCCAATAGAATATCATCTACGTAGAGGACAAGTATAGTAAAGTTACTCCCACTCATCTTGAGGTAGGTGCATTGATCCACTTGATTCTTCATAAAACCTTGCCTCTTCATGACTTCATCAAACTTGAGGTATCGTTGACGTGATGCTTGTTTTAACCCATAAATGGATTTCTTCAACTTACAGACTAGATGCTCCTGACCTTCAGGTTTAAAGCCTTCAGGTTGTTTCATGTAAACATCTTCGTCTAAGTCTCCGTTAAGGAAAGCAGTTTTGACGTCCATCTGATGCAGCTCTAAATCAAAATGAGTTACTAGGGCCATAACGATCCTTAATGAATCTTTACGAGAGACAGGTGAAAACGTCTCTTGATAATCAATTCCCTCTTTCTGAGTGTAGCCCTTTGCAACCAATCTCGCTTTGTAGCGTTCAACGTTCCCATTCGGATCCAGTTTTGTTTTGAACACCCATTTACAACCTACAGGTTTGGCACCATTGGGTAATTCGACTAAATCCCAAACATCATTTTTCTTCATGGATTCAAGCTCATCAATCATTGCTTTGTTCCATTCAGAAGACTGATCACTGCTAATGGCTTCATTATAAGAGATAGGATCATTGAGCTTTCCAGCATCCATTTCAGTCAGCTAGGTAACATAATCATCCCAATTAGTAGGCCTTCTTTGCCTAGATGACCTCCTGATTTGATTATCGGGTTCAGCGTTGTCTTGGTTTTGAGCGTTTGATGTGCCTTCGTTATGAGGTATAATGGGTTCTGATTGTGTAGATGGAGTTTGTGCAGTGGCTTCAGGTACAATTGTTGCATGGGGTACAAGAGGAGTAAACGGAGTAATGATAAGCGACGAGTCTCCCCCCCGCGTCTTGTACTTCTTGCAATTCTTCGTAAGGGTTGGTACTGCTCCCACTGACCTTGAAATCCTCCAAGAACGCAGCACGCTTGGTTTCAACAATACGGGTGACATGGGAAGGACAATAGAAACGATAACCCTTCGAATGATCAAGATACCCAATAAAGAAGCAGGTAACTGTTTTAGGGTCAAGTTTCCTTAGGAAAGGATTGTAAAGTTTTGCTTCAGCAATGCAGCCCCATACTTTCATATATTTAAGACTCGGTTTCCTTCCTGTCCAAAGTTCATAAGGAGTTTTAGGGACAGACTTAGAAGGAACTCTATTGAGTATATGAACAGCTGCTTTTAACGCTTCAGTCCAGAGGAATAATGGTAAATTAGTGTTGGCTAACATACTGCGCACCATGTTCATAAGGGTACGATTTCTTCGTTCAGCGACACCATTCTGCTGAGGTGTATCAGGCATGGTGTATTGGTTCACAATCCCCTGGCCCTTAGAAAACTCATAAAATGGACCAGGAGCTTGACCCACATCAGTATGTCTTCCATAATATTCACCGCCTCTATCTGATCTCACAATTTTAATCTGACGATCTAATTGCTTTTCAACTTCAGCTTTATAATCTTTAAAAGTTGTAAGAGATTCAGACTTTTCCTTTATAAGATACAAGTACATGTAACGAGAATAATCATCAATGAAAGTGATAAATGAAGTATGTCCTGTTATACCAGCAATTTGATAAGGACCACTAATGTCAGTGTGAATGAGTTCTAATAAATTAGAGCTCCTAGTGGCACCTTTCTTATTTGCTAATGTCATTTTGCCTTTAAGACATTTGACACATGTTCCAAAATCAGTAAAATCGAGAGGAGGTAAGACTTCATCCTTTACGAGACGATTTAATCGTTCTCTTGAGATGTGGCCTAAACGTTGATGCCACAACATAGATGAAGTCTCTAAGTCTCGAACCTGTTTCATCTTTGTGAGTGATTCATTAATGTTATATGACAAAAAAGATTTGGAAAAATTATCATCTAGTTCTAATATATAGAGACCACCATCCAGAATGCCAGTACCATAAACAACGGAATCATAGAGAATAAAGAGTTTGCGATGACCATGAGAAACGACAAAACCGTCCATGTCTAACTTTGGTCCTGATACAAGGTTCCGAGTTACCTCAGGAACATATAAGGTATCATAAAGTTTAATACATAAACCAGTTTTCAAAAATAATTGTAATGTTCCTATGGCCTTCACTTCTAATTCCCGATCATCTCCAACTTTAAGTGTTCTTTGGTTTCTTCCCAGCTTCCGGATTGTAAGGAATCCCTGAAGTGAATTGGTAACATGAACCATAGAACCAGAATGTAACGCCCCAAAACCCGAATGTTTATATTCGTTTTATGTTCCCCATGAATATTCAATGAAATAAATAACTAGTCTATTTGACCTAATTAAGTGTATGGTGAAAACCATTAAAAGATGAAAGTGGTGCCAATTGTGTTTTAGAGGTAAACACGAGGGACTAAAGTGGTATGGAATGAAAGTTATGTTAATAAATAAAAGATCACACACACACACACACACTTTCGTGTGTGTTCTGGATAGATCGATCAGGGGCTCTCAAGAGCCCCAAACCCTAGTTCATGCAAAAGCTTCAAATTGAAGAATGAATCAAGGCCCAAATTCACAACCGAGCATGAATTAGTGATCACCTTCACAAGGGGATCGTAAGGTATGTCTTGAATCAAAGATTGGTGATCATGTGTGAAGTGGGTTATGTTCTAATCCATAAGTTAATGTGAAATCGATCATGTATAAGTGTTAGAATCATCATATAGAACATATGTTATGTATGGTTTGTGTTAATTTGATGTGTAAAGGTGAAACCCAATTGTTAGGGTAAAGATGATAGCATGGATATATCATCAAGGTCCAATTCTTGTCCAAAATTGATGTATCATGTTATGTATGATGGATTCTTGTTAGAAGGATTGGAAGAAATGTGATGAATTATGTATGAAATTAGAAGATTGTGCATGAATTAGTTGTACGTTATGCTTAGAAGGTAGTACGCACACCAAGTGTTTGATGAAATGCCTAGGTGAGCTTAATAGATGAAATTGTATGTAAGTAAAAGATGATATGTATATAGTGATGTCCGTATAGTCGATTACAATGTTACGGGTATATAATGAAAAGTCAAAAGTTAAAGTAAATGGACCGTTGACTTCTAAAAGTCAACTGTCATGTTGTCATAATTGTAAGACTAAAGTAAGTTATATGATGCGTGTTAGACGTATGTGTGTCTAATGCGATGACATTACGGACTCCACGAGTTGGAAATGATATGAATTTGGTTACATGTATTATGCTTGTTAGAAGTGACTATGAACGTCAAATATGAATTATACGATCGATATGATCGTTAGCTTGTACAATTATGTATGCTAATAAGAATGTGATTTGGTGACATGAAAGTATAGGAATCATGTCGAGAAGGACTCAAGCATGAAAGGCTAACGGGTCAAAAAGAGACAAGATAACGGACACGAACTCGGACGCACGAGGTAAGTGATTTCTGCAATCACTTCTTATGTTCGTTTAAGTTATAAGGCGTTTTAATTAACTAAGCGTGATGGTTGAAGTCAATTATGTGTCGTAGTCTTTCGTCGTAAAGAATGGGATTAAAGTTGACCAAAATGCCCTTGATGGGTATTTTGGGCAAATGATCTTAATAAGTGGTTTAAGAACAAGTTATACGATTAGTTTAATGTTTTGGACAAGTATGGAAATGGAAAGTATGGTTTTGTTGTCATAAACCGTTTAATGCGCAAATACCCATAACGGGTCAAATAGTTAGAAAATGATAATAAGCCGATAGAGCGTAAGTTAAGAATTTCCGTAATCCGGATGTGGGATTTTAAGTTCGTATGATAGAATGTGAATTTACAAGCATGTATGAAGAAACGGGAGGTTAAAGCGGGATCCCATAGCCCAGGTAAGAATCCCACCTCAGGTTCCTGAACCTTAAAGCGGGATCCCAAAGCCCAGGTAAGAATCCCACCTCAGGTTCCTGAACCTTAAAGCGGGATCCCAAAGCCCAGGTAAGAATCCCACCTCAGGTTCCTGAACCTTAAAGCGGGATCCCAAAGCCCAGGTAAGAATCCCACCTCAGGTTCCTGAACCTTAAAGCGGGATCCCATAGCCCAGGCAAGAATCCCACCTTAGGTTCCATTTGGGAACCTTAAAGTGGGATCCCGTACCCCAGGTAAGAATTATTAATTTAATTCTCATTGGTATGTATGCAATGATGTGGGAAAGGTTTGTATGCATGTAGATGTGTATGTATGTATGTGTAAAGATATGTACGAGGGTAGGTATGTATGCAATGATGTGGGAAAGGTTTGTATGTATGTAGATGTGTATGTATGTATGTGTAAAGATATGTACGAGGGTATGTATGTATGCAATGATGTGGGAAAGGTTTGTATGCATGTAGATGTGTATGTATGTATGTGTAAAGATATGTACGAGGGTATGTATGTATGCAATGATGTGGGAAAGGTTTGTATGCATGTAGATGTGTATGTATGTATGTGTAAAGATATGTACGAGGGTATGTATGTATGCAATGATGTGGGAAAGGTTTGTATGTATGTAGATGTGTATGTATGTATGTGTAAAGATATGTACGAGGGTATGTATGTATGCAATGATGTGGGAAAGGTTTGTATGCATGTAGATGTGTATGTATGTATGTGTAAAGATATGTACGAGGGTATGTATGTATGCAATGATGTGGGAAAGGTTTGTATGCATGTAGATGTGTATGTATGTATGTGTAAAGATATGTACGAGGGTATGTATGTATGCAATGATGTGGGAAAGGTTTGTATGTATGTAGATGTGTATGTATGTATGTATGTATAAAGGCATGTATGAGTGTATGCACGTATGTAAAGTTGTAGGGAAAATATGTACGTATGTAGATATGTATGTGAGTACGTATGTAAGCATGATTTAGAGACGATGAGGGTTAACGTTATTAATGGTGTGCCTCGAGAATGAAAAGTAATGCAGGTACATTATTGAAGCCTCACCAGGAAATGGATATGCAGATGAAATGCTTAAAGCTTAAAAGATGACGAAGTGTGAAGTGTACGCAAATGAACTTTGTTTCTTTAATGTGTGCTAATGTTATGTATGTATGTGGTGAATGCAGGTTGTACGGATAATGAGCGATTATCAGAAGGATTAGGGATTGAAGACCGAGTCACTAGAGAGATTGTACGGGGACGTTGAATGTAAAATGTAGTAAACGTAAGCTATGTTTTTAATTAGTAAATAAGAGGATGGCGGATTTATGAATAAGAATTATGTTAAAGTTAAATTTTAAATAAGTTGAGGTATTTATAATGAAAGAAATTTTATGGTTCGTGTTTCCGCTGCGACTTTTGTCAAATACGAATTAGGGTGTTACAAGTTGGTATCAGAGCCCTGGTTTGAGAGAATCAAGTGTAAGAAGGTAAGTGCTTGAACTCAAACCTGTGTGCTCTTGTGATAAGAAACCCGTACAATCCAAGACTCGGTCAAGATCCAAAGGTAAAAGAGAATGTAAGTATGTACTTATGTACACGCATAAAGAAACTGACGGTTTTGTATATGCAAGGTAAGTATAAGCGTTTGAAGAGGATGATCCGCGAGTGCGGTCAAGTACCGACACCAAGGCATGAAGTAAGATAAAGTTGAACCCAGGTACGTAAATTCAATATGTCGGTATATGAAATGGTAAAATGCATTAAGGGAAGAAAAAATGCTAAATGAAGGACCATGATGGTATAGTAAACATGTTTTGAAAAATGATACACGTGCCGAAACCTAATTCTTCGGACATAAGGTGACAATTACACGAAGACACGAAACTAGTATGTGGATTGTGTACCTGGCCAGTACACGTGAAGCATATGACGTTCGTGGGACCGTGATAATTAATACAGGTATGTCCGTTAGAATTAAGTAGTAGGTGGACGTGAGGGTGAAGCGAAATGTAAGACTCTCAAGAATGAGAGTATCAAATGCTATGCTAGAATCCGCGAGACGGATTCGAAACATGAAATGCAATGCTTGAACCCGCGAGACGGATTCAAGGGATGAAAAGCGTATATGCAATGTTTGAATCCGCGAGACGGATTCAAAGAATGAAAGATATGAATGCAATGCTTGAACCCGCGAGACGGATTCAAGGGATGAAAAGCGTATATGCAATGTTTGAATCCGCGAGACGGATTCAAAGAATGAAGGATATGAATGCAATGCTTGAACCCGCGAGACGGATTCAAGGGATGAAAAGCGTATATGCAATGTTTGAATCCGCGAGACGGATTCAAAGAATGAAAGATATGAATGCAATGCTTGAATCCGCGAGACGGATTCAAGGGATGAAAAGCGTATATGCAATGTTTGAATCCGCGAGACGGATTCAAAGAATGAAAGATATGAATGCAATGCTTGAATCCGCGAGACGGATTCAAGGGATGAAAAGCGTATATGCAATGTTTGAATCCGCAAGACGGATTCAAAGAATGAAAGATATGAATGCAATGCTTGAATCCGCGAGACGGATTCAAGGGATGAAAAGTGTATATGCAATGTTTGAATCCGCAAGACGGATTCAAAGAATGAAATGCGTAAATGCAATGTTTGAATCCGCGAGACGGATTCAAAGCATAGAAGGTACGAAAGGTATGAATAATGTGTTCGAATCCGCGAAACGGATTTAAGATATAAAAGACGGAACTAGTCTACATAAGAAGAAGTCAATAGCTTGACCATGTATGCGTCAAACAAGTCATGAAAGTAATGTAAAGCAAAAGAACAAAAGAATGATAGGAATGAAAATATCCGAATGTGCAAGTAACGTGAGGATATGTTTGGTACAAAAGATTATAGAAACGTAGAATGATGTTAGCTACGGAGTTAAGCACGTAGGTGTGACTATGAAATGGTAGTTTTGTTGTGATAACAAAACAAGGGTTAAATGTTATGCAATGCGTCTATAGAATGAAATCTTAAAGGATGAGATGAAGGTATTTAATCTGTTATAAAATGATCATATGAGTGTAAGCATTATTATAAGTTTGAATAAGAATGTATATTAACCTGTTTTAACGGGTCAAAGGAAATGAGAATGTTATATGAAAGTATGCCATGGAAAGTACAGCCTTGTTAAGAAGAAAAAGCCAATTGCATGAATAATTATGAAATGAGTTAGGATGATTACTTATGAATGTGATGAGAGTGTTAAGTCAAACATTGATGTGTGTGTGTAAGAGGAAATAAGAAAGGTTTCGGGGACGAAACCTCATTTAAGGGGGGTAGACTTGTAACGCCCCAAAACCCGAATGTTTATATTCGTTTTATGTTCCCCATGAATATTCAATGAAATAAATAACTAGTCTATTTGACCTAGTTAAGTGTATGGTGAAAACCATTAAAAGATGAAAGTGGTGCCAATTGTGTTTTAGAGGTAAACACGAGGGACTAAAGTGGTATGGAATGAAAGTTATGTTAATAAATAAAAGATCACACACACACACACACACTTTCGTGTGTGTTCTGGATAGATCGATCAGGGGCTCTCAAGAGCCCCAAACCCTAGTTCATGCAAAAGCTTCAAATTGAAGAATGAATCAAGGCCCAAATTCACAACCGAGCATGAATTAGTGATCACCTTCACAAGGGGATCGTAAGGTATGTCTTGAATCAAAGATTGGTGATCATATGTGAAGTGGGTTATGTTCTAATCCATAAGTTAATGTGAAATCGATCATGTATAAGTGTTAGAATCATCATATAGAACATATGTTATGTATGGTTTGTGTTAATTTGATGTGTAAAGGTGAAACCCAATTGTTAGGGTAAAGATGATAGCATGGATATATCATCAAGGTCCAATTCTTGTCCAAAATTGATGTATCATGTTATGTATGATGGATTCTTGTTAGAAGGATTGGAAGAAATGTGATGAATTATGTATGAAATTAGAAGATTGTGCATGAATTAGTTGTACGTTATGCTTAGAAGGTAGTACGCACACCAAGTGTTTGATGAAATGCCTAGGTGAGCTTAATAGATGAAATTGTATGTAAGTAAAAGATGATATGTATATAGTGATGTCCGTATAGTCGATTACAATGTTACGGGTATATAATGAAAAGTCAAAAGTTAAAGTAAATGGACCGTTGACTTCTAAAAGTCAACTGTCATGTTGTCATAATTGTAAGACTAAAGTAAGTTATATGATGCGTGTTAGACGTATGTGTGTCTAATGCGATGACATTACGGACTCCACGAGTTGGAAATGATATGAATTTGGTTACATGTATTATGCTTGTTAGAAGTGACTATGAACGTCAAATATGAATTATACGATCGATATGATCGTTAGCTTGTACAATTATGTATGCTAATAAGAATGTGATTTGGTGACATGAAAGTATAGGAATCATGTCGAGAAGGACTCAAGCATGAAAGGCTAACGGGTCAAAAAGAGACAAGATAACGGACACGAACTCGGACGCACGAGGTAAGTGATTTCTGCAATCACTTCTTATGTTCGTTTAAGTTATAAGGCGTTTTAATTAACTAAGCGTGATGGTTGAAGTCAATTATGTGTCGTAGTCTTTCGTCGTAAAGAATGGGATTAAAGTTGACCAAAATGCCCTTGATGGGTATTTTGGGCAAATGATCTTAATAAGTGGTTTAAGAACAAGTTATACGATTAGTTTAATGTTTTGGACAAGTATGGAAATGGGAAGTATGGTTTTGTTGTCATAAACCGTTTAATGCGCAAATACCCATAACGGGTCAAATAGTTAGAAAATGATAATAAGCCGATAGAGCGTAAGTTAAGAATTTCCGTAATCCGGATGTGGGATTTTAAGTTCGTATGATAGAATGTGAATTTACAAGCATGTATGAAGAAACGGGAGGTTAAAGCGGGATCCCATAGCCCAGGTAAGAATCCCACCTCAGGTTCCTGAACCTTAAAGCGGGATCCCAAAGCCCAGGTAAGAATCCCACCTCAGGTTCCTGAACCTTAAAGCGGGATCCCAAAGCCCAGGTAAGAATCCCACCTCAGGTTCCTGAACCTTAAAGCGGGATCCCATAGCCCAGGCAAGAATCCCACCTTAGGTTCCATTTGGGAACCTTAAAGTGGGATCCCGTACCCCAGGTAAGAATTATTAATTTAATTCTCATTGGTATGTATGCAATGATGTGGGAAAGGTTTGTATGCATGTAGATGTGTATGTATGTATGTGTAAAGATATGTACGAGGGTAGGTATGTATGCAATGATGTGGGAAAGGTTTGTATGTATGTAGATGTGTATGTATGTATGTGTAAAGATATGTACGAGGGTATGTATGTATGCAATGATGTGGGAAAGGTTTGTATGCATGTAGATGTGTATGTATGTATGTGTAAAGATATGTACGAGGGTATGTATGTATGCAATGATGTGGGAAAGGTTTGTATGCATGTAGATGTGTATGTATGTATGTGTAAAGATATGTACGAGGGTATGTATGTATGCAATGATGTGGGAAAGGTTTGTATGTATGTAGATGTGTATGTATGTATGTGTAAAGATATGTACGAGGGTATGTATGTATGCAATGATGTGGGAAAGGTTTGTATGCATGTAGATGTGTATGTATGTATGTGTAAAGATATGTACGAGGGTATGTATGTATGTAATGATGTGGGAAAGGTTTGTATGCATGTAGATGTGTATGTATGTATGTGTAAAGATATGTACGAGGGTATGTATGTATGCAATGATGTGGGAAAGGTTTGTATGTATGTAGATGTGTATGTATGTATGTATAAAGGCATGTATGAGTGTATGCACGTATGTAAAGTTGTAGGGAAAATATGTACGTATGTAGATATGTATGTGAGTACGTATGTAAGCATGATTTAGAGACGATGAGGGTTAACGTTATTAATGGTGTGCCTCGAGAATGAAAAGTAATGCAGGTACATTATTGAAGCCTCACCAGGAAATGGATATGCAGATGAAATGCTTAAAGCTTAAAAGATGACGAAGTGTGAAGTGTACGCAAATGAACTTTGTTTCTTTAATGTGTGCTAATGTTATGTATGTATGTGGTGAATGCAGGTTGTACGGATAATGAGCGATTATCAGAAGGATTAGGGATTGAAGACCGAGTCACTAGAGAGATTGTACGGGGACGTTGAATGTAAAATGTAGTAAACGTAAGCTATGTTTTTAATTAGTAAATAAGAGGATGACGGATTTATGAATAAGAATTATGTTAAAGTTAAATTTTAAATAAGTTGAGGTATTTATAATGAAAGAAATTTTATGGTTCGTGTTTCCGCTGCGACTTTTGTCAAATACGAATTAGGGTGTTACACAGAATCAAACCACCAAGAATTAGCAGGAACATTTAAATTAAAGGACTCAAGTATCATGAAAAAATCATTACCTTTCTTAGCCAGCCACTCCTTGAAGTCAGGGCATTCCTTTTGCTTATGTCCTGTTTTCTTACAGAACTTGCAATAGGGTTTGCCTAAGGAGTTCTTAGAGCTGGAAGGTGCACTTGTATTAGGAGTTGGATTTGGCTTTTGAACCTTAGAAGCATCCTTTCTTTGATAATTGTGCTTCCTCTTCTTTGAGCTGGAGGTGGTGAAGTTAGCAACATCAGTAGTGCGATCCATCTTCATACGCTCTTCCTCCTGCACGCACATAGCGATCAGCTCACTCATCGTCCATTTGTCCTTCTGAGTGTTGTAATTGATCTTGAATGCTTCATAGGACGAAGGAAGCGAAGTGATGATGAAGTGATGATGAAGTGAACAAGAAAACCATCACTGATCTCCATCTCTAGGCCCTTCAGCTTATTGGCCATGTCATGCATCATCATGATGTGTTCGCGAATGCCGCTCCTCCCATCATACTTAGTCGTCACCAGATTGAGGATAAGAGTGCTAGCGTGTGCTTTTGATGTTCCCTTGAATTGATCCTCCACAAAAGCCAAATAGGTTTTAGCATCTTCTGAATCAGGAATGGCCCATCTGATTGAGTTATGAATGGACTGCTTCATGAACATGAGAGACATGCGGTTACACCTAGTCCACTTATCATGAAGTAACTGCTCAGCAGCAGTACTTGTAGCAGTAAGGTCCGCTGGCTTATTCTCTCTTAGAGCATAGTCAAAGTCCAAGAGTCCAAGTGTAAGCATGAGGGCATCCTTCCATGCAGCAAAGTTATCACCAGTCAAGGGTGGAATCCCCTGATTGGGTGCTGATAGTGGAAATAAGGTGAGCAAGTTATGATACTAAGAAAGAAGTCTTAATGTGATCTAAGGGCATGTTATACTAAGGCAGGCATAAATAATGACCATTTTAATTATGAAGCTGTGATAATGTCTATTACTAACATCAAAATAATAGACTTAGTAAAATTCTATTTAAACGAAGACAAATCAGCTTTGGCCAGAAGTGTAATCATTTAAATATGTGTGCAAAGTAATCGTGACAAATCAGCTTTGGCCAGAAATGAGACAATCACTTTAGTTATGCACTTGTCAAGCATGCTAAACATAAATGAATTAAATCAGCTTTGGCCAGAATTAAAACATTTCACGTTTGTAATGCATACTTAACATAGCTTTTATAATACTTGAACAATAAATAGATGTATTAAATCAGCTTTGGCCAGAATTAATACATCAGAAGCTCATTCAAGTTAAGCTATTTTGGTTTTGTAAAAAAATATCTGATTCTGATTAGTTAAGCAATTAGGTATTTACAAAACCAAGTATTTAATAGCAAACCACCTGTTAGCGCGGATCGAGTCTTGTGCGATCAGTAATGCCTTGTGCGACCGGTAATGCCTTGTGCGATCGATAAGGCCCAAAACTTGTGCGATGTAAATAAAGCCCAAGTCTTGTGCGATCAGTGAGGCCCAAAATATGTGCGATCAGTGAGGCCCAAAACTTGTGCGATTTGTCAGGCCCAAGTTTTGTGCGATCAGCACTATCTTGTGCGATCCACAGGTCTTGTGCGATCCATAAGTTCTTGTTCGATTTCCCTTGTGCGATCAGATCATTTTTTTTTGTGTGATCTGATCTTGTGCGAATGTCTTGTGCGATCAGATCATATCTGATCTGATCTTGTGCGACTGTTAAGGGACTTGTGCGATTATGATTTCGAAACCCCTGTTAATGCTGTTTATTGTGATAATTAACTGAAAATCGAAATTTGAGGGATTGTGGGATAGTGTTTCCTATTTTATTTCTGATCTAATCTTATCAAAAGATTTCGAAAATAATAACTGAAAATCTATTAACAGTTTTCGAAATTTTAATAGATAAAATTAAGATCAAAATCATGAAAAAACACCCACTAATCCAAATTACATTCCAAAATTTATGGAATTTTCGAATTTTCTTAGAACATTATGATGAACCCTAAAATTTAAAACATAATTCTGGAAATCCGAAACCTGAATTTTAATGGTTTTGTAATGGATTTCGTGACAACAAGTTTAACCCTTTATGATTTCGAGTCAATTTATCAAATAACCTTTTCCGAAAACAGGGATTTCGGCAACAAGGAACTCGAAAACAGTTTTGATTTTAAGGCTTTAAAAACTTCCGTTTTCCAGATTTTTGATTCCAGAATAATGGATACGAAAAACAGAACTGATTTATCAACATATGCTCTGATACCACATGTTGATCAGTTCTGTTTAAACTTAATGGAAAACATGAATAACATACCTGTTATAGCATTCAAAGCAGTGGAGAATCCAGTCAGAGATCCAGCCATTGAGTTCGACATACTTGTCAGGATGATCCGGTTCCTCCTTAGGGTGTAAGGTGATGATGGTGATGAAACCGAAAGTAGGGTTGATTTCGGTTATGGAGAGAGAGACGAAAATTGATGTTATGAGGGTTGTCTGTATTGTATAATTGTCTAACCCTTTAACTCTCTAATAAGCTCCTTATTTATACACCCAAGAGGAAACCCAATTAGTTAATAAGGGTAATATGGTCCATCAACAATTACCAACTAATTATTAATAGGTTATTAATATATTTTGATCTAATATAATATAAATGATTATAAAGGCTACAAGATTCAATATTACATCAATAATATATTTAATCTCACAATACACTTGTAGAGTAATTTTGATAATTACCCTACAATATCAAAATTTCTCTACAAGAACATTTTACAAAATTACTTTATAAGATCAAAATTGCTCTACAGGATCGTTTGTAGAGTAATTTTGATAATTACTAATAATTACGAAAATGCCACCGCGTTTTTTCAGCAAACCCTTAAGTTCGTACGTTTTATACGTTAAAATTATTTGTATTTGATCTTTTGTCTATACTTATATTATATAATGTTAGAAACTGAGGTGCAGCATCAATATTTCTAACAAACCAAACTATAAAGGATGTGGAGTGACAGTATTGATGTCTTCGGACAACGATCAGAGAAATGAGTATTCTATAAGGGTTTGCGATTTACAAAGACTGGATTACCCTTGCGTGAATAGCACATGAGGTAATTTTTTTGTTATAAAACTGATCGGCATTAACGTTGGTGATTAAACGTGCCCCATCCACAAACTAGATTAACTTTGCAAGTTTTCATTCAGAGGACCAAACATGCAATATGATCAAACCACAAGGTTCGTTTATGCAGTTAACTCATATAATAGAGTTCGAGTTCGATTTGTTTACGAGCTCTGCATGTAAAATTCTAGCTCTAGCTTTACTCATTTATATGTATTTACTTTTATATAGTTGTTTTATTATTTTATTTATATACATATGTATTTACTTTTATATTTATTTATAAGTATACTTTTATACAACAAAATATATATTATCTAAATTATTTTGACCATAAATATATATAATAATCCTTGAGAGGAGATCATGTACAAGACAAAAATTGTGTATGAAGCGTATGGCTAAAAATTAAGTGGTGACATTTCGTAAACATGAGATTCAAACAATTGAAGAAACAAATAGAGAAAATGGTATTATACTCCTTTATCACCTTACACCCCTGATTTTCAAACGATTATAACTTTTTCATACGTTAATAATTTTTTTTTTGTAAAAACAACACTGTATTAATGAGCATTTCATTTTATTTAATTCGAGCAGCCTATTGCTATAGTTTTCTAAAATTTTTTACATGTTTTTGAATATTCATTACGTGATTTTGAATGCTCATTACATGATTTTGAATACCCATTACATGATTTTGAATACCCATTACGTAATTACGTGATTTAATTATAGTACACTAAGTGATTGCGTAATTACGTAACAATAGTTGACTACGCATTATTATGTGACTATGTGATTTTGAATACCCATTTCGTGATTACATGATTTCATTATAGTATTTTATGTGATATCACACTGAGTGATTACGTGATTACGTAAAAGCAAAAACATGTAATACATAATATTTCATGTCTAATCAATTATTAAAAATAAATTATATACAAAACATTAGCCAAATTAATCTACAATAACCACATAATGTCGTATATTAGAAATTTAATCACGTAATAAAACATAAACAATCAAGTTTTTATTATTGAATGTGTAATCAAGTAAAATAGATTTATATTGAATGTGTAATCACGTAATAGTTTATGTTGAATGTGTAATCACGTAATGAGTATTCAAAATCACGTAATTGACTAATGAGTATTCAAAATCCTGTAATTTTTTTAAGAAAACTATAGCAATAGGTTGCTCGAATTAAATGCTCGTTAATATGGTGTAATTTTTTTTTAAATATTAATGTATGAAAAAGTTATAGCCATCTAAAAATCAAGGAGTGAAGTTGTTCACTTGGGAAAGGACCAAATTACCCTTCATGTCATTGACACTTGTCCTCATATCTTCTCGTGTAAGCTTCGTACAGAAAAGTTGTCTTGTACATCATCCGAGTACTAATACTTGATTACTTGTTATTGTATATGTTTGTTATATTACATAAATAATATTGTATAAATATGAATAATAGGCTTGTGAGCCTTGTCAAACTCGGTATATAAACCCTGGGACTGATTTCTTTATTAAACCGAGCTCCAGTCTAGGGTCGATATCGAGTTCGAGCTCGTTGAAGCTCTACCAATTCAATATTTTAACATGTTATAATCAAGTAGCTCGCGACTGGCTTGGCTCATTTACATTCATAGGTATCACCGGGCGGGAAAACTCTTCGTCGTCACCTATCCTATGGGTACCTAAAGGAAAACAAAATTCCCTTTTTGAAAAAGTTTGTCGTATAGTATATATAAAAGTTGCCTAATTATGTATATAATGTTGTAGAGACCGGTTAACCTACAAGACCACCTTAACGTGCGATGCGTACGTGAGCATCTCAACGTACCACACATTTGATCTAATCTAGGCCTTCAATTGAACACGTTGACACAATAGTAATTAACTTTGCATAATTACACACGTTATTGCATAATTACACACGTTATAATACATAATTATGCACATTATTTTCATCATTACGCATAAGTTTGGTTAAAGTCTAATTACGCATATTATTTGCATAATTACACATGAGTTGGGTTAACCCTAATTAGGCACGTAATTTGCATAATCACGCCCGTTATTTGCATAATTACGCACGTTATATTAGTGGTTGCGTACTATCGCATGTTAAGAGCCTTTTAGATTTTAAACTTTCTATTGGTTTTTTTTTATATGCATAACCATGAGTGATATTACACATATTTTGCATAATTCTTCCCCCACTTCATATGTTTCACACGGAAAATCAACTTCCTACATACCTCTATATACAATAAATATAAATATGTGTGTTTATGTATTCTTCCTGTCGAGGCAAGGCAGATCATATATGGATCTTAAAGAAGCATTTACTAAAATATCTTAAAGGGTCTCGGGTTCAAATCTTGCTTTAGATGGTTTCCTACCATAACCACTTGAAGACCACTTGTCCAGCACAAGCTCTAAATATTAGATCGCGTTGGTTAGTAGGATATTGACGGGGTCCTAGGACTTTGCCGGTAACAGATTCATGGTTAAAATACCGAAACATTTACCAAGATTCTACGTGGAAAATATTTTATTTATATAATCATAAACAAACAATAATAAATAACAGATACATGTATATATTATAAACCAAAAACATCAATAAGGCCTCTAAAACAAAACAATCAACAACCCAAATATGTTTTCCTAGTTCCACAGAGCCATGGCTATAGACATCACTATCATTCCAATCCAATGAAAGCCTCCAGGAAGAAACTTGATGCCTACAAGACCAAAAGTCAAAGTCAACAAAAATGGATTGACTTTTCTATAATATACAGTTTACAGTTCACATGAAATCTTCTTAAGAAACAATATTGACTGGTTCATGAGCCTGTTGTCTCACCATCATTGCTGTCACCTGTCGGAAAGGAGAAAAATAAATAGTAGAGGGTTTAATATGTAACTTGGTGTTCTATATAAGACACCATTCTTTGTATTCCTTTTTTGATGATGTTCAATAGAATTCTCAAATACAACTCAAACCCTAATCACTGTGTTTGCTCTCTATACTAGACAACATGGTATCAGAGCAGAGTTTCTGATCCGTGGATGCTCTGTTCATCAAATCTCCAATCAAAAAACCCAAAAACCCAAAATCATTAAAACCAAAATCGTTCAACAAACCTCAAAAATCTGTTCGTCAATCTCAACCCGAAAAAACCAAATCCAGAAATCGTTCAACAGCTCTTAAACAAGATTCAAACCAGAAAAACCCAATCCGAATCTCTGCTTTGTTTCGATTTTTTTTCAAACCTTCAAAGACTTTCGAATCTGTTTGTTTCGGTCTTCAAACCCTTCAAATCTCTGCCTTGTTTTGATTCTTTTTCAAACCGTCAAAGACTTCCGCAAAGAACAGTAAGGAGCAGCGAAGAACAAATCAATTTTTCGTATGTTTGATCTGTTTTGGAGTTGTTGGGTAGTTGTTTGCTAATTTTTTAGAAAGTTCTCAAAAAGGAAATCAATTTTTGGAATTGTCTCATTGGTCAACAGTTTTTCCGTTTTGGAAAGTTCTCAAAAGGAAATCATTTTTTGGAATTGTCTCCTTGGTCAACAGATTTGGAAATAACTTATTTTTCGGATTGGTTGTTATTGGTTGGAAGTGTGAGAGACAAACAACTGGATTCACAAAAAAAATTTTGATTGAACTTGTGCGATTGCTGAAGCGTGGACTTGTGCGATTGCTGAAGCGTGGAACCAAAATTGATCTTGTGCGATTTATTTGAACTTGTGCGTTTGAATTGATCTTGTGCGATCAAAGGAATCTTGTGCGACCGTAATCTTGTGCGATCAAATCAAAGGAATCTTGTGCGATCGGAAAAAAAAAAAGGAAAAAAAAAAATGGAAATCAATCGTGGAAAAAACAGTTCTTGGATATTCGATTCTGGTGCCACTGACACCATGACATTTGAACCATTGGACATACAGTCAATGTCCAATCCTCAAAGAACTCAAATCCATACCGCAAACAATGGAATGATGCAAGTAAAAGGAGGAGGGACTATTGAAATTTCACCAACTATGAAATTATCAAATTGTCTCTATGTTCCATCATTATCACACAAACTGCTCTCCATTAGCCACATTACCAAAGAGCTGAATTGTACTGTACTAATGCACCCTAATTTTTGCCTTCTACAGGATATCAGGACGGGTGTGATTATTGGACGTGGTACTGAGCGCCACGGATTGTACTATGTGGATGAAGTGGCTCAACAGGGTACTGTGATGTTGGCACATGGAACCGAAAACCGGGAAGCCTGGCTATGGCATCGACGTTTGGGACACCCATCCAGAGGTTATTCACACCTTTTGTTTCCGAAACTCTTCCCTTCAAACGGAAAAACAGATTGTGAAACTTGTCTTCGTGCTAAAAGCCATCGACAACCATTCAAACCTAGTAATACGAAAGTTGATTCACCTTTTTCCCTAATCCATTCTGATGTGTGGGGTCCTGCTCCTGTGATGGGGGGGCAGGGTCTTCGGTACTTTATACTATTCGTGGATGATTGCACTCGCATGACATGGGTATATTTTTTGAAAAACAAAGCCGAAGTTTACGAAAAATTCATCACGTTTTATGCTATGATTCAAACTCAATTCCAAACTCAAATTCAAATCCTTCGATCCGACAATGGGGGAGAATTTGTCAATATATCCATGAAACAGTTCTTTAAAACCAAAGGATTAGTTCATCAAACCTCTTGTGCTCATACCCCCGAACAAAACGGTGTTTCCGAACGGAAAAACCGTATTATTCTTGAAATGACTCGAGCTCTTTTAATTGAATCCCAGGTCCCTAAATATTTCTGGCCAGAGGCGGTTGCAACCTCGGTGTATCTTCTAAATCGACTCCCCACAAAAGCTCTTAAATTTACAACTCCCTTAGATTGTCTATCTAAATTGGCCAGTATTCCCCATCCTCTTACACTTGAACCTCGAATCTTCGGGTGTACAGCATTTGTTCATATACCCAAAACCAACCGAAACAAGCTTGGCCCATGTGCTGAGAAATGTGTATTTGTCGGCTATGGGATTGATCAAATAGGTTACCAATGTTATAATCCAACAACTCGTCAAATGTTCACCACAATGAATGTTGACTTTCTCGAAACAAAATACTTTTATAACACCCAACTCAGTGGTCAGGGGGAGAATGATAGTATAGACACTCTGAGTTGGTTAACCCAATTTCCCTCATCTGAAGAAGTAACAACAGAAAACCATCACAGTACTTCGAGTCCTTCAAAGACAGTCATACAATCTGAGGAGCACAGTACCACTGAAGAAAGTCCATCCAACGTGATACCAGAGGTAAGAAATACTGAGATCCCTGAATGTTCTACGTCTTATAACTATGAGACAACAGGGGAACACATACAACCGACAACAACAGATCATACAGAACATGTTGATCCAGATGTTGAACAGGTTGAACCAGTTGTTGAACATGTTGAACCAGTTGCAGCAGAGACAACCGGAAAATATTCTCTCCCTCCAAGAGAAAATAGAGGAGTTCCTCCTAAGAGATACTCTCCAGAAAAGGTGACTCCAAGGTCTAGGTATCTTGTGGCAAACATTGTCACTGGAAACTTGTCTAAGGAAGCTAAAGTTTTTGCAGCTGCCTTGTGTTCTGAACAAATGCCATCTACAACACAAGAAGCCTTGAAATCTGAAGAATGGAAAAAGGCCATGGAGACTGAAATGGAAGCTCTTAAGAAGAATAACACGTGGGAGAAATGCATCCTTCCTCCAGGAAAGAAACCGGTGGGATGTCGGTGGGTGTTTTCAGTCAAACACAGACCTGATGGAACGATTGAAAGATACAAAGCCCGGCTGGTTGCAAAAGGATACACTCAGACTTATGGAATCGACTATTCTGAAACCTTCTCCCCAGTAGCCAAAATCGATACAATCAGAGTCCTGTTCTCTATAGCTGCCAATAAAGGTTGGCCTCTTCATCAATTTGATGTAAAAAATGCCTTTCTTCACGGGGAACTGAACGAGGAGGTCTATATGGATGCTCCACCAGGTTTCAATAAGAATTTCAAGGCTGGAGAAACATGTCGGTTGAAGAAATCTCTGTATGGGCTTAAGCAGTCTCCTAGAGCTTGGTTTGGGAGGTTTACCCTTGCTATGAAGAAATATGGCTTTAAACAAAGCAACTCAGATCATACCCTGTTTTTGAAACGCAGAGGCAGTCTTGTGACCTGTTTGATTATCTATGTTGATGACATGATTCTTACAGGAAACGATGAAGAGGAAATGTCAATGTTGAGAGATAAACTTTTTTCGGAATTCGAGATGAAAGATCTGGGAAGATTGAAGTACTTTCTTGGAATTGAAGTTCTAAGATCTAAACAAGGGATTTTTATCTGTCAAAGGAAATATGTCCTCGATCTGCTAGCTGAAACTGGAATGATTGAGTGCAGACCGGCTGACACCCCAATGGTGGTTAATCATGGCCTACACATGGAAGATGGAGCAGAACTAGCAGATAAGGAGAGATATCAGCGAATGGTGGGAAAATTGATATATCTCTCCCACACTCGTCCAGATATAGCTTATGCAGTAGGAGTGGTGAGTCAGTTTATGCACCAGCCCCAAGCAAGCCATATGGAAGCAGTATTAAGAATCATCAAGTATCTCAAGGGAACAACAGGTCATGGTATACTGTTTAAATCAAATGGGCACTTAGAAATCCAAGCTTATACAGACGCCGACTGGGCAGGGGATAAAGGAACGAGAAGGTCGACCTCAGGATACTTCACCATGGTTGGAGGAAATCTAGTTACCTGGAGAAGTAAAAAACAAAAGGTAGTCGCCCTATCGAGTGCAGAAGCTGAATTCCGAGGAGTTGCACGTGGCTTAGCAGAGATTCTGTGGATTCGCAAGCTCCTAACTGAGATTGGATTTCTTCCTACTACAGCAACCAAAATCATGTGCGACAATAAAGCTGCTATACAGATCTCAGAAAATCCAGTCCAACATGATCGAACAAAACATGTGGAGGTAGATCGACACTTCATCAAGGAGAAATTAGAGGAAGGTATCATAGAGCTCCCGTATATAGCATCGAAAGATCAACTTGCTGATATTCTAACAAAAGCAGTCAACGGAAACGCGTTTAGCAGTTGTTTGAGCAAGTTGAGTAGTGGTGACCCCACTACTCAACTTGAGGGGGAGTGTCGGAAAGGAGAAAAATAAATAGTAGAGGGTTTAATATGTAACTTGGTGTTCTATATAAGACACCATTCTTTGTATTCCTTTTTTGATGATGTTCAATAGAATTCTCAAATACAACTCAAACCCTAATCACTGTGTTTGCTCTCTATACTAGACAACATCACCAGATGGAGAACCATTTGGGGATGACGCGTCTAACAAGCGTACTCCAAGCCTGCTGCAATCGCTTCCAATAGCACCTGTTTCAATATTCAAACTTTTATTCAAAGATCTAATATGTTGGGATTCATATATAATGGTCAAGAAGCGACGGTTTTGATCGTACAACTGCTGAAGCATGGAAAGTGGGAGATGTTCATGAGATTGGTGTATCCAGGATTGCAGTCACATGTATGCTTATATGTATTATTCTTGTTGCATGTACCTTCTCCACAGTATGTCCAGTAACAAGCTGAAATAAACCATAAACATGTACTAATGTTAATAAAAAGGAAAATCACAAAAATACACATTTTGACCCACTATGTTTTTTTTTTTTGCCAAAATAGACAATGACGTTTAGCCCACTAAAAAATAACAAATCCAAAAGCAACCAATCAGAAAACGACACATAAGCTAAACCAGTTGCTTGAATTTAGCCGGCACAAAAAAAAAAACCTTGAAAAGTACTACAAGGTCAAGAAAAGAGTTGAATTTGTGCTGAAATTTAATAAAGTTAACGAGTAAACGGATTACGATCAAAGAGGGAAATATTATTAGGCTTCGGAGGGCTCGGAGGTGGAGCTGGCATGCACGAGTAGTCGAGGGTACCTAAGAAAACAACAGATTAAGGTCAGTTTTATGGTCAAAAGGCTAGCTAATTGCATTTAAGACTTCATGATCAATCTTACAGTTGGGGATGACACATGGAAGGAATTCATGATCATCATCATCATCATCATGATCGTTATCGTTATCATTATCATCATCAATGTCTGCTCGAGTTCTGCGCCATCCAGGATCACACTTGCAGGTAAAACCAAATGGTTTGGAAATATCAGCTGAGCAGTTTCCTCTTCCACAATTGACTTCATCACAAATATTACCTGTTCAACCACCACATGGACATATATATGTCACACATATATCAATTAGCATGTGTATAACATGTAAGTTGAATCAAACATAGCAAAAAAAGGGATGATTTACCAAAGAAAGGAGAGGGGGTTGGTGGCATATTGAAGTCTGATTTAGCAATGGAAGACAAGAACACAAGAACAATTAGCATGGTAAAGATGGGAGCAAGTGAAGATATGGAGGAAGCCATTGTATATATTCAACTGCAATGGAAGGAGGATATGTTTGGGAACTAGTAGTGACTTGTATGCTTTATATATAGATTTCCAAAACTCAACTTCCACATAACTAATTAATACTTTAACAAAATCTTTCCAATTATAATATATAAAATTGCAAAAACTTAGAAGAAATTGGTAGACCCAGTTGTTTGGCTGGTGTCACTCGAGTGTTGGATACACATATAACGCATAAAAAGTGACTATCGAATACTATATAACATGTATCATTGGGCTTGTAGGCTAGCGGTATCATCAAGGCTAATTAAAGCGTTTATTGGATACTAAAAGTTATTTTTAAATTCTTTTATATTGAAAATTTACTTATTAGTGTATGAAAGTTAGTTTTTTAGTAGTGGGTTATCTTTTAAAAAAACTAATAACTGTAGAAGTAAAGTTTTAATAAGTATATGAGCGAAAAAATAATTTTAGATAGCTATTGGAAATAAAATATAGTTTAGTTTTGTTTATTTTACAAGATTAACTTTCACTCCTTTTATATACAAGAGGGAAAGTGCTCGTGTATTATCGAATTTGATATTATTAATTTACTATTACTATTACTCTTACTGATACTGTTACTCCTTAATCAAAAACAAAGATACTAGTAGCACACAATGATTATTATGATACCAAAATGAAAATTCTAAATAGTAAATACCGTTTGATACTTACCAAAGTAAATTTATACTAAAATTAGCTTGTAAAAAGTATTGTGTTTAAAAAATGAGGCCATCTTCTGGAAATGAGGACCAATTCAAAAAATTTCATGTTAATAAATTAGTACGAAACAAAAAATTTCATGTTAATAAATTAGTAATGAAAGCTTTTCTATGGAGACTTGACTCTTGAGGGTAAAATTCGGTTGAATTGAATGTTTCCATAAGAACCTTCTTTAGAAATTTCTAATGAAGTAGTTAAAACTTAAAACGTATGTAGTTAAAACTTAAAACGTATGAAATAGTTAAAACTCGTCAAAAATTAGCGGAGATAAGTCAACGAGTTAACCACCTTCTCCATTATGATTTTTTTCCTAACAGAAGTGATTGGAAATTATATACATAGGCGCCGGCAGTGGCGGAACCATATCTCAAATTTTCTTTTTACCGTGCAATCATACAATATTAAAAAAACGACAATAAATAAAAAAAGTAAAACAAATAACTAATAGATTTGTCCTCTTCTTTTTTCATAGCTTAAATCGTTCCATCACGTCATCCACTTTTACTTTATGAAAAAAAGCCTTTTCGACTGCCAAACTAGAGATGGGCATAATCGGTTCTTTTTAATACCCGGAACCGGTTCCTACCCGTAACCGGTTCCTGGAAGAAGTGAATGGAACCGGGTCCTGTGAGGAACCGGTTCCAGTTCCTACCCGGGTTTAGACCAATAAAACTAGAACCGATAGTATCCGGTTCCGGTCGGGTTGTAACCGGTTCCTACCCGAAGAACCGGTTTCTCCAGATAACTCAATGAAAAAGCTGCAAATACTATTAGAAATCGATTTCGGTCAAATCATTGTAATGGTTCCAGCAGGTTATTAAATGAAAAAGTCTGCAAATACTGTAAGGAATCGATTTCGGTCAAATCATTGAAAAAGCTGCCAATACCCGCATGAATCGGTTCCTGCTGCAAGGATGCAATTATTATTATAAATTCCTTGCCCTCTTGCCTTTAAAAATACATAAGTTACACCTTCAAAGCTCCACAATTAACCGGTTCTTTGAAGGTTTAGTGTGTTTTATCTAACCGGTTCCGGGTAGGAACCGGGTTCCGGGTACGCACCGGTTCCGGGTAGGAACCGGGTAGGAACCGATTTTATTTATAAAATGTGGAACCGGGTCAGAACCTACGGGTTTTTTGAACCCGGAACCGGTTCTACTATTAGCCGGGTAGGAACCGGAACCGGGTACGGGTCGGGTCCACTGGAATCGGGTAGGAACCGGTTTTTATGCCCATCTCTATGCCAAACCATGGCATTGTTCAAAAATTCCGGGCCCATTCGATTGCGTATAAAATAGGCCCATTGCCGCCCTCACAATCAACATATAAATGAGCTTGTTTTATTATTATTTTGGGTCTTGGGCTAATGGGCTAGCTTAATAGGCTATTAACAATTATGTTTGGGTTGTAAAAAGAATTAGATTTACACTGTTATACTATCATATTTTTATGGTTAAGGGTATTCTCGTATTTTTTAGGGGTATTCTTTGTATAAAAAAAGAAAAAAGTAACACTGCGAATACGGGGTTGAGCCGTATCCCGTGCTACGGCTGCTTATGTTGTGGTTCCGCCTCTGGGCACCGCCCAATACAACAAAGAATAGTGTATTTATTATAAAACATAAAAGTTTATTTGTAACCGTGTTAGATTTAATTACACAAAACTTGTTGAATATATAACCCACGTCTGAGTGATAAAACCCATCAAAGCAAGTTGGATTTAAAAAGTCATGATAGACAATAATAATAACTAGAAGTACAAACGAGTGTAAAAAAGTAGGAGGTTAAGGCATTTGCTATGGCGTCAACCACTTGAATCTCTTACATTCACTAAAGTTACTCTTACACCACCCATACTTATTCTCACGTCGTAGGCTTGTCACGTTGACACCCTTGGTGTCCTCCGTGATGAGACTAACGATGTTCTCTTTCGCACAAACGACAACAAGAGAGATGAACAGTGCAGTCCAGGACCAAACAATCACTGGATTTTGGGCAGCAATAAGTGTCTCTCAAAGAATATCAATACATGTTATCATCGTCAAAAACCATAAAAATGAATATAAAAAACATCCAAAAGAATACATAAACATACATATATACATAAAAGATAAATAAATACAAAAAAATATAGTTTAACCCTAATTCAAACTACACACTAAACAAAAGGTTGTTTTACTCACCGGGAATGGAGAGAACGATGACGACACGGTAGTGGCGGTGGTGGTGATAGTTCACGTAGTGCAGCTACGTGGCAGTGATGGTTATTAGTTGGTGGGGTGCTGCTACATGATGGTGTTGGTGGGGTGTGAATTTTTGACATGATAAAATTTTTGCGGGTTGTGCATTTTATTTTTAGATTTAAAAACTACCGACGGATAGAACCCTAGGTAATATGTCAGTATATGGAATTATTTTTTTATTATTTATTATTATTATATAACAACAATTCTTAGGAACAACTAGATGGGAGCCCCGCCTCGATGTGGCGAGGGCATAAAAAATGTGTTGCCAAACATTTTTGCAAATCAAATTAGACGAGGAAAAAACTAAGATTTACAATCAACTACTTAACCTGTAAACACTACTAAATTTATTTATTTTTTCATTAACATCATAGGGCCTAGCATAACGAGCTATAAGCATGTCTAGTTGAACTTGTAGTGTGACCTGTTTTGGCATATGTTGCTAACTCTTTTGCTTAGCTCATTAAGTTTGTCATTAATTTTACAATCCGACTCTATAACCTCTCTTGAAGAAGTTGTGTAAGCCTTTGTAATACTTCCATCGTAGTTCCAAGTCGACATGCTAACGAAAATGAAATAAGATATCAACAAAATTATACTATAAGAGAATAACAACATTTAGATAAATTATTTATTTATTTATTTATTCATATATAGGTGCTTACAAATAGGCTCGAAGACATAACTGAAACCAATTATTTCTTTAATGTCATGGTGGTCGTAAAGACCGAGAAAACAGTTTACTCGTCATCGCCAAGAATAGTTTTGTTAAGTGGTTGCCTGGTTGGCCAAAGTGGCGGCCACTTTGGTCTTTTTATATAAAATAGTTATTTATAGGTCCTGCAAAATTACAGTTTTATCCTAAGTTTAAAATTACGATCTTGCAATCGGTTCAAAATAAAATTTTGGTTTTGCCCCCGGCTTAAATTTACGATTTTGCCTTGGTTAAAAAAAATTATAGTTTTGCCCACCGCTACAATCCTGCCAAATTACAATTTGGTTCCCAGTTTAAAATTACAATTTCGCCACCAGTTCAAAATAAATTTTTTTGTTTTGCCCCCAGCTAAAAATTACGATTTTGCCCTCAGTAAAAATTTTACGATATTGCCCCCAATTCAACATAAAAAAATGGTTTTGCCTTCAGTTCAAAATGTTATTTTACCTCCATTTTAAAATTACGATTTTACCCAAGCTAAAAATTACAATGTTGCCATAGTTTTTTTTGGCAAAACTATGGTAGTGTTTTATTTTACTTGGTTTACTCAACCAAACAGCTGCCTAGCACTCGCTAATTGGTCCTGACAAATTATTGTTTTGCCCCCAACTCTAAATTACACGCTTGTCATCGTTTTACTTATTTTTTATCATAACTATGATAGTGTTTTTCTTTATTTGGTTAACTCGATGCATCTTTTTTTATATCGTGTTATAAGTAGCATGTAAAACTAACCGAAATAAATGCGTACATGTTATTAAACTAAGAAATATTTGGTTTAACGCCCCGCAACGCGGGCGGCGCATAACTATAGTTAGATAAACAAACACATATGTGAAAAACAAATATACTAACTAAAAAATGAAATCTATTTGAGGTAAAAAAAAAATACATATTTACTCTGAACATGATTTTAACTGGTTGTTTTTGTTAAGCCTTCCCAAATTTATGAAACCATATTCAAAACATCATAGCCACATCTTTGCTGACTATGAATAACAAAACACAAAGAATTTTGTAAATATATTTTTATAACTGCTGATTATCAGCAAATAAAAACCCCAAATCCCACCTTATATAATAAAAGTGGTGTACAACAAAGATAGCCAAAAATACAAACCCATAAGGCGTATAAAACATACAATGCTAAGAGTACAACACTCTTAAGCATACAAATGTTACAAATTAGACGGATAAGTAATACTCAGAAGTGGCAATGTCACCATCATAGTAATCATAGGCATTCACCAACCCCTTATGAAACCGAAGCAAATAAGGCTGCACACAAGTTGTACCACTTCATAAACACAAAGTGGTGACACCATATTGCTATTTGATAATAAGCATGAACACACAACTTCAATCAATCAAAAAAAGAGATGTCGTTCACACTCAAAGGCTTAACACAACTGTATTAAATTACGCCACGCCAAGTGAGATGCAACATCATCGCGTTTAAAATCATGGTTGTCGCCATCTTCATCGAGACATCCTACAAACCAAAATAGACATTGACTTTTAGTCCACTAAAAACAAACAAATCCAAAAGCACTCAATCAGTAAATGCCTCATAAGCTAAGCGGGTTGTTGAATTTAGTGGGCACAAAAACCTTGAAAAGTACTACAAGGTCCACAAAAGAGTTGTATGTGTGCTAAAATCAAGAAAGTTAACGAGCAGACGGATTACGATCAAAGAGGGAAATATTATAAGGGATCGGAGGACTCGGGGGAGGAGCTGGCATGCACGAGTAGTCGAGTGTACCTAAGAAATCAATAGATTAATCAGAGGAGGAACTAGTGTATTAGGAGTCGTAAACGGGCTACGGCTCAACCCCGTATTTGTGGTGTATTTTTTATTAATTTTTTTCGGTTTTATAAAAAGGATACGCCTAAAAATATGAGGATATCCCTAACCAAAAAATCAAATACTTGATATTAATATAATCCCAAATTTTTACAAGCCCAAACATTTTACAACCCAAAACTTGTATAATAATTAAGCCCTAATGATTAGATAAGCCCAAATTAATTATAATAGAATTGAAGGGAGACCCAATTGGAAAATAACAAAGATTAGCCCAAGACCCAAAACAACAAAATACAGCTTCTGAAATCGATATCGTCCCTGCTGCCTGACTTTGAAGTGTTGGGTGTCTGCTGAGTGCTGAAAGACTAAAATCGTCCCTGCTGGCCTGATGATCGCTGGAATCGTCCCTTGTTGTTCGCTGATTGGAATTCACCTCCCTTTTGATCGCTGGAATCGTCCCTGCGCAGCCTGAAGTCGTCCCTGTTAATCGTTGACCGGCGTTGACCTTTGATTTATGAGTTTTCTGGTCCTTCAATTGCACCGTAATTTTTTTTCTTGAATACCCCTAAATTATGGGCTAGCTCCGTCACTGATTAATGTCAGTTTTATGGTTAAAATGGCTAGTTAATAGCAGTTAACACTACATGATCAATCTTATAGTTGGGGATGATACATGGAAGGAATTCATGATCGTCATCATCATCATCATTGTCTAACCGAGTTCTGCCCCATCCAGGATCGCACTTGCAGGCAAAACCAAATGGTCACGCACATTATTGCATAAGTACGCACGTTATAATACATAATTACGCACATTATTTTCATATTACACAAGGGTTGGGTTGCGTAAACCCTAATTACGCATGTTATTTGCATAATTACGCATGGGTTGGGTTAACCCTAATTACACACGTTATTTGTTGGGTTAATCGGGTTTGTTTACGGGTCACGGGTCGGCACGTTATCGGGTCACCGGTTCACACATACGGGTCAAGCCGGTTATGGGTCATCGGAGCATGGCTACGGGTCTTCAAGTATGGCTGCATGGTTGCTGTTATGCATGGGTTGGAAGAGAGAAGGTGACCGTTGCATGTGAACGTTGGATAGTGGGTCTTGCATGTTTGTTTTATTAAGTTAATAATTGTTTGCTTTTTCAAGTGGAGGGAATTAAGGGAATCATGAGTGGCCAATGTATGGCTTTCCATGTTTCCAGTGCATGCGTTTCTTTTGAGTGGTGAAGAGCTACTTTTCCTTTTTATATGTTTCTTTATGCATGTGTGTTAGTTTTTGTAAAGGCTATTTAAAGCCATTTGTTTCTGTGAATATCGAACACCCCTTCATTGAATATCGAATACATAAACTTCTTTTATCTGCAGCATTCATCATCCCTTCATATTGTGTGTTTAGGTTGGGGCCTGAACCAACATTATTTGCATAATTATGCACGTTATATTGGTGGTCGCGTACAATCGCACGTTAAGAGACTTTTATATTTTAAACTTTCTACATGTTGTGCTTTTTTTATATGCATAACCGTGAGTGATATTACACATATTTGGTTTAGATGGTTTCCTACCTCAAAGGGATCTGAGGTTCAAATCTTGCTTTAGATGGTTTCCTACCATAACCACTTGTGCAGCACAAGCTATAAATTATTAGATCGCGTTGGTTAGTAAGGTATTGACGGGGTCCTGGGACTTTGCCGGTAACAGATTCATGGTTAAAATAACGAAACATTTACCAAGATTCTACGAGGAAAATATTTTATTTGTATAATCATAAACAAACAATAATAAATAGATACATGTATATATTATAAACCAAAAACATCAATAAGGCCTCTAAAACAAAACAAAACAATCAACAACCCAAATATGTTTTCCTAGTTCCACAGAGCCATGGCTATAGACATCACTATCATTCCAATCCAATGAAAGCCTCCAGGAAGAAATTTGATGCCTGCAAGACCAAAAGTCAAAGTCAACAAAAGTGGATTGACTTTTCTATAATATACAGTTTACAGTTCACATGAAATCTTCTTAATAAACAATATTGACTGGTTCATGAGCCTGTTGTCTCACCATCATTGCTGTCACCAGATGGAGAACCATTTGGGGATGACGCGTCTAACAAGCGTACTCCAAGCCTGCTGCAATCGCTTCCAATAGCACCTGTTTGTGTCAATATTCAAACTTTTATTCAAAGATCTAATGTGTTAGGAATTATATATAATGGTCAAGAATCGACGGTTTTGATCGTACAACTGCTGAAGCATGGAAAGTGGGAGATGTTCATGAGATTGGTGTATCCAGGATTGCAGTCACATGTATGCTTATATGTATTATTCTTGTTGCATGTACCTTCTCCACAGTATGTCCAGTAACAAGCTGAATTAAACCATAAATATGACTAATGTTAATAAAAGGGAAAATTGCGAAAATACACATTTTGACCCACTTTTTTGCTAAAATAGATATTGACTTTTAGCCAAAAAAAAAAATATCCAAAAGCAATCAATCAGAAAATGCCACATAAGCTAAGTCGGCTGCTTGAATTTAGCCGGCACAAAAAAACCTTGAAAAGTACTAAAGGTCAAGAAAAGAGTTGTATTTATGCTGAAATTTAAGAAAGTTAACGAGTAAACGGATTACGATCAAAGAGGGAAATATTATTAGGCTTCGGAGGGCTCGGGGGAGGAGCTGGCATGCACGAGTAGTCGAGGGTACCTAAGAAAACAACAGATTAAGGTCAGTATTAAGGTCAAAATGGCTAGTTAATTGCATTTAAGACTTCATGATCAATCTTACAGTTGGGGATGACACACGGAAGGAATTCATGATCATCATCATCATCATCATGATCGTTATCGTTATCATTATCATCATCATTGTCTGCCCGAGTTCTGCGCCATCCAGGATCACACTTGCAGGTAAAACCAAATGGTTTGGAAATATCAGCTGAGCAATTTCCTCTTCCACAATTGACTTCATCACAAATATTACCTGTTCAACCACATGGACATATATATGTCACACATATATCAATTAGTATGTGTATAACATGTAAGTTGAATCAAATATACCAAAAAAAAAAAGGATGATTTACCAAAGAGAGGAGAGGGGGTTGGTGACATATTGAAGTCTGATTTAGCCATGGAAGACAAGAACACAAGAACAATTAACATGGTATAGATGGGAGCAAGTGAAGATATGGAGGGAGCCATTGTATATATTCAACTGCAATGAAAGGAGGATATGTTTGGGAACTAGTAGTGACTTGTATGCTTTATATATAGATTTCCAAAACTCAACTTCCACATAACTAATTAATACTTTAACAAAATCTTTCCAATCTATAATGTATATTAAAACAAAACATTTTGGTGCCACTTGGCATAAATTTAATCCACTAATTGCCACCTGGCAACTTAATACTCCTTTCAATATTGTTTTGAGCGGCAATATACAATGACTCCATTCCTTCTCCTACAATCTTCTTTCTTCTTCGTGACCATATCTTCAAAACGGATACGCAATATATTTCAGGATTCTTCTTTGTGACACCATCTCTATTCAAACCCTAACTTTATCTTCTTCATCAAGAAATTCTTATTCGTGACACCGTCTCTATTCAAACCCTAACTTCACCTTCTTCATTAAGAAATTTCTGGTCATTGTTTTGAATGTGTTAGGTTTAATCTTGACATTTAGTATTTTATTTGGTTTTTATTATTTTGTTTTATAAATTAGTATGTCTAGGTTGTTTTATTAATAGTCACGTTGAGTGAGGAGGTTTAAGAAGTGGTTTTAGTTTGACCGAATTTGGTGGGTTGTGAACGTTGAGGTCATACTAGGTAGTGGTTAGTTTTGAATAATTCCTCCTCAATTTTTGTGGCTGTAGTTTAGAGCACGTGGTCATGTAAGGCTATATATAGCCTAGCACTTTTGTTTAATAAATTATCCCTTCTTCCTTCAACAAATTCGTTAACATCTCTCTGTGTATTTTTTGTTCACCAAAACAACACTAAAATCCAGATTCATATTCGAATAAAGGGGCTTGATTACCAACATTTGGTATCAGAGCACCCAGGTTAGAGCTTGATTAGGAGGGCGATTTCATGAGAATCGCAAAGGAAGAAAGAAGACCGTGAGAGAGAGACCGACGTTGGCGAGAAGAACAAAGCCATAATTGACCGTTGGCTTGAAAATCAGACCGAATAACTCTCGCCAGGAAGACCGTAGGTGTGAGCCAGAGACCGAAAGCTTACATCAGAGAAGACCGAAGACCGTGACCGCTACCGGAAAGTGAACTCCGGTGGAAGACCGAGAAGACCGATTTGACCGCAAGAGACCGGCGGTAACTAGACCGAGACCGCAGAAGAAGACCGTGACCGGCGGTTCGACCGAAAAGGAAAGCTCAAGACCGAAAAGGAAGTGAAGCATGGCAATGGTACCTGTTAAAGAGGCTGGTTCGATGTCGTTTCAAGTTCCGGTTTTGACCCCAACAAACTATCCGGTGTGGGCAGTCAAGGTTAAGGCCATTATGGATGCAAATGGTGTATGGGAGACTGTTGAACCGAGGGCGTTAGGTGCTGAACCGGATGAAAAGAAAGCAAAACAAGCTTTAGCCTTTTTGTTTCAAGCTATTCCCGAAGAGATGGTGCTGCAAATGGCTAGCTACACCGATCCCAAGCAAGTGTGGGACGGACTGAAGACCCGGTACTTGGGTGTAGATCGGGTAAGAGCGGCTCGACTTGCAACATTAAGAAAGGAGCTTGAAACTATGCGCATGAAAGAGGGTGAAGCGGTTGACGATTTCGTAGTGAAATTGAACGGCATAGCATCGAAGGTAAGGTCTCTAGGATATGAACTTGAAGAAGTTGATTTGGTGAAAAGATTACTTGATTCGATGCCGAAGCCATTCTTTCAACTTGTGGCTTCAATCGAACAATGTTTTGATTTGGACACAATGCTATTTGATGAGGCCGTTGGGAGATTAAAGGCGTATGAAGAGCGTATGAAAAGCCATGAGGAAAAGGAGGGAGAGCAAGGCCAACTCTTGATGGCTAGTGAGCAAAAGAATGGTGATGGTGATAGGCGATACGGTCGAGGAAGAGGTCGTGGGAGAAACAGTGATAGAGGCGGAAGAGGCCGTGGAAGAGGCTCGGGTCGAGGTGACAAAAGTGGAATTAGGTGTTATGATTGTGGAGTTTTTGGGCATTTTAGCTACGAGTGCACGAAATGGAACGACAAAGACAAAGAAGCCAACTTGATCGAAGAAGACGAGCCGACACTTCTGTGATATGGAAACGGGTCAAGATTAAGGGGGAGAATGTTAGGTTTAATCTTGACATTTAGTATTTTATTTGGTTTTTATTATTTTGTTTTATAAATTAGTATGTCTAGGTTGTTTTATTAATAGTCACGTTGAGTGAGGAGGTTTAAGAAGTGGTTTTAGTTTGACCGAATTTGGTGGGTTGTGAACGTTGAGGTCATACTAGGTAGTGGTTAGTTTTGAATAATTCCTCCTCAATTTTTGTGGCTGTAGTTTAGAGCACGTGGTCATGTAAGGCAATATATAGCCTAGCACTTTTGTTTAATAAATTATCCCTTCTTCCTTCAACAAATTCGTTAACATCTCTCTGTGTATTTTTTGTTCACCAAAACAACACTAAAATCCAGATTCATATTCGAATAAAGGGGCTTGATTACCAACAGAATGTTGCTTGCTATGTTACAGAATTGATGAGCAGATCAATCGCTATTTGTAATTGAAACCCTAACTATCAAAAAGCGATTCCGATTCCATCAATCTTGCCTAAAATCTGGTGTGTTCTTCGATCTAAACAGGTATCTACTTAATCGTTCTCTCTTGGTTTCTTAAACGTTGGTTGTTCTTTCTCATTACTTTCTTCATATATGCAAAGAAAAAAATAAATATATGCCTGTATTGTCTATATTCGTTAGTAATTTTACAGACGTTTCTTCATCAGTATCTGTTTGTGTTGATCGTGATTGTTAGGTTACGGTATTGTTTACTTGATAGTTGATGCTAGAGACATTATTACATACCTGTAGTTGTGTATCTCTTTGTGATTGATTGTAATTGTTAGGTTACTGTATTGTTTACTTGAAGTTGTTGATCGTAAATTTGGAATTGTTTGAATGATGGTGTTGATGATGATGTGACACACTAACAGAGGAAGGCAGATTCGGTGGTTCTGGTTCTGTTTTCTTCTTTCTCCTTAGTCGAAAGAACTGCTGCAAAATTCAGCACCGCCGCCAGCACCCTTCTTCTTACCGACATTGTGTCTTTTGCTTGCAATTGGGTACGTCGATTCATGTTTTCGTCAATTCGGGTGGTGTGGTTTTTCTTTCTTGGGGTGGTACTTTTCTTTAGAGGTCTCTTACAAGGGTCATGCGACACTTATAAGGTGAACTATGTTCAGGGCTGCAGTTTACAGACTTCACATGTGTACAAAGTGCAAAATCTTACTAAATTTTTGGTATATAATCCAACACAAATTAAGCTCAAACAATTGGTATTGTTTCATCATATTTTGGTATATAATCTAACACAAAGTAAGCTCAAACAATTGGTGTTGTTTCAATATAGAAGGTTTTGAGAACTGAGGTTGCTCCTGTTCAGGCAGTTAAGCTGGGATTTTCCAAGCTTCGAGCTCTGAGTCTCCTGTTACAACTCACAAGTTTGATATTCTTCAGTTTGGTTGATCAGAATTGGGCTTCGGTTCATTCAAATTCATATATATAACATGTATTTTATTATCCCTACATGCCATCCAGGTTGCTCCAAGTTCGATTCATCAGTATGGCTTGATAAGAATTGGGCTTTGGTTTGTTTAAATTCATATATTCAAGCTCTATTACAATAAATAAGTGGATTCTTGCTGATCGCAGCCAGCATGTTTGGCATCTAGCCATCTAAGTGTGCTATGCTGTGAGGTAATGCCATTTGTCCTCTTTATCTATTGCTGCCAGTGTCACTGGTTCATTGTACTAAATAAAGTTTAAATACTTTGTTTTGGCTTAAAAACATACAATAAGGAAATGACCTTTTTGTAGTTGATATTTATTCTATTGATTTGGTATGTTCTTTTCAAAAGTCAAATGGGATCATTTCGTTATTGTAACAAATAAATTAATAATCAAATACCGGTAAATTAATAATCAAATTAATTATCACTCATACTTTTCATACATATTAGGCTAAATTAATAATCATACAGTAACTTTACATATTTTTTTTTCAAATAAGATTAAATAAAAAAAACCTCATTGAAATGAATTGAAAATTATATATCAAGATATAACGTGCGTTATTTTTACATTGTCTTGGGTAAAAAAGCAGAGAAGGTTTAAAACTTTTAGTTCTAGATAAAGAGGATAACTTGGCAAATAGAATAACCAATGGTGTATTTAAAGAGGTATTGCGCAATTTATAGAATACTTTTATAAATTTTCCTTTTGTAAAACTGTATATAAAATCATGTATCTTTAATCAGTAACCTTACTTTCATGTATCTTATCACTATTGCGCAATTTATAGAATACTTTTATAAATTTATAAATTTATTCTACAGCCTCTTTACCTTGGGGATTGGCCAGGTGTTTCGGTTGAGTAATGCTATAACAGCCAACTTTTGTAGACATTCCATTGATTTGAACACCTTTTATGCCAATTTGGCTATTTTGTTTTTATAAATAAATAGTGTTATATATATGGCTTAGTTCTCATTCCACATAAATGCGTAACTAAATGAAAATATCCGCATTTGGCTATTGTCCACAAAAACACAGACAAATGTTTATTTGCAGATTTTTTTAGGAGAACGAAAAGTTTACCCTCAAGGCCTCAATGCATTTAGGATACCAATTTTGGTGAGAAGCTTACAAGATTGAAGAAGTAATGACGATTAAGGGTATAATATGACAATTACTTGATGGTTATTATCTACAAATGTGTGATGGTTGGTTTTTTTTAACTAATTGATCTGATAAATTTTGGCAAAGAAATTAAGTCGTGGGTGCTACTTCTCTCAATGATCGTAGTAGTTGCCCTCACAAGTTACCTTAAATCAGTACTTTAGAAACATTTAAGGTTTTATGTTCTAACAAATAAGATTGTTACATATTTATACATTTTTCCTGCCAATTGACCGTTTGAATTTCAATATATGCAGTTACTTGACTACACACGTGCAGGGGGGTGACCTTAGGAGATGGTTTTCGAGATGATCCTAATGTAAGTATCAACCTTCATTGCACAATATTTATTATTTGGAATTTGTTAATATTAATTTGTCTCAATTGATGAAGATAATGACATGAAGTCATAAATTATAAAAAAGTCAAAATAATGGGGGACAGTCCAGGCAGCCTAAAGCTCTTAGCAGCCATTTTCAGATGGGAAACCTAAAAACAAAGAACCCATCTTTAGCTGTTATTATGTTCTTTACAAAACCTAGAATACTTACATATTTTGTATCTACTTTATCACCCTCAAATTCATTCTTTATGATGCCTGAGACAATCAGCGGTAGATGAGTTCAAGCTTTCTAAGAAATGTTTTAAAGATTGTTGACTTTCTTTGATATTCATTTATGTTAAAGATTGCGACTTTCTTTGAGATTCATTTTTCGTTGTCATCTTCAGGTCACAACAATTATATGAAAATGGGAAGTAAATTATCTACTTGCTTGATACTACTTATCATTTGGTAATCAATATATTCAAAAACTTTCAATTCTATTTTACTTTTTTATGTCGTTTAATGTTGAATAAATTTTCTGAATCTAATTCGCAGTCACCGCCAATAGTGTATCACTGTATGTATGTTAAAATCAAACAAACACCAGGCTCGGTAATATACAAGCAACAGGGTTAAAATCCCCAGTCTAGATTGGTTCGACTCGCTTGCTCATATGCTTGAGTATCATCAGAGTTTGGATATGACGAGCAAGAAAAGTCAAGTGGTTTACACGATTTTCCTTATGACATGGAGGATTCGGCGTCGTGGAAACAACAAGCTTTTTATATCAAGAAATTTTTCAGCAAGAGAACACATTTTGGTGGACTGTAAAGAGGTCCAAGATTGCTAGCTTACATCTAGAGAGTTAGAGTAACATTGAGTGCTTGTGTTTCTGATTGCTATGTTAATTTATGCTTTCATTATTTTAATTGTAGGAGCACCCGTATAAATATATACGAGATACACGTTACATCCATGTCGAACAAGTGATTGAATGAAGCTACTTCTTGCTGGTAAGAGTTGAACTTAGAAAGCATTGTACTATTTGTGTTGTTTACTGATACATTAAAAATTGCTCTAATTTGTTTCTTAAAAAGACATGTTTGGGTTTACACATATGTAAGTAAAGTTTTATATGAACTAATATGAATTTAAATAAGAATTTAGATATTGAAGTTTATATGAACTTGATGTCAATCAAAAGATGAAAACAATGACCTTTCGTTGATCTATTAAAGGTTCGCTGGTATGTAACATGTTTGTGGAGAGGGAAGTGATCACGATGTTCGGTTATGGTTTTGTACCTGTTAGGGTCGTGTATTGTCTGTTTGGGACCTGTTTCAACCATTAGACGTGAAGCCTAAGTTTGGAAAGGCCTAGAACAAAAGTGATGATCTACATAGGCTTGAATGCCAATAGATATTATATGTTTGTGTTAAGCCACCCGCGAAACTCGCGGGATCTTAGGCTAGTTATAATATATAAAAGTGCAAAAACTTAGAGGAAATTGGTGGACACGGTTGGAACAGTGTCATTCAAGTGTCAGATACACATATAACACATAAAAAGCGAATATCAAATATTGTATGACATGTATGAACGGATTTAGCGGTATCATCAAGGCGTAATTAAAGCGTTTATTGGATACTAAAAGTTATTTTTTAATTCTTTTATATTGAAAATTTACTTATTAGTGTATGAAAGTTAGTTTTTTAGTTGTGGGTTATCTTTCAAAAAAAACTAATAACTGTAGAAGTAAAGTTTTAATAAGTATATGAGCGAAAAAATAATATTAGATAGCTATTGGAAATAAAATATAGTTTAGTTTTGTTTATTTTACAAAATTAACCACGGCACGATAAGACACGATACACGAAATCCCATATACGAACACGACACTTTAACTTATCGTGTCATTTTTTTCAAACACGAACACGACACGATATACACGAAAATTACCTGTTAACACGACTGTTATACACGAAAATTACCTGTTAATACATGTTAACACGAACAAAAACACAAACACGACATGCTATCTGAGAGTTACAGAGGGAGTTTAGGGTTTTTTTTTTTTTTTTTTTTTTTTTGAATTGAATGAGGAATGAAAATAGAGAGGAATTAAGGAACCCACACGCACATGGCTGATGAGTTTTATTTAATTTAATTTCTTATCATGTAGTAACGGGTATTAACAGGTAAACAGGTATTTAACCTGTTTATACACGAAAATTAACAGGTAATCTCGTGTCTACCTGTTTGGTACACGATACCTGTTAAGGCCATACATGATACCTGTTAACTTCGTGTAGGTTCGTATCATGTATTCGTGTAAAATTGCCAGCCCTACTTTTATGTATAAGAGGGAAAGTGCTGGCACAGTGTATTATCGAATTTGATATTATTAATTTACTATTGTTGTTGTATTATTATTGTTATTGTTATTGCTATCGTTACTGTAATTGTTACAGTTATTGTTATTCAGTTTCCTCTTGTAATATAATGAGATTAAAATGAAAAAGTTTCTTAATAATAAACAAAGATACTAGTAACACACAATGATTATTATGATACTTAACCAAATGAAAATTCTAAATACCGTTTGAAACTTACCAAAGTAAATTTATACTAAAATTAGCTTGTAGAAAGTATTATGTTTAAAAAAGTGAGGCCCTGGAAATGAGGACCAATTCAAAAAATTTCATGTTAATAAATTAGTAATGAAAGCTTTTCTATGGAGACTTGAGGGTAAATTTCGGTTGAATTGAATGTTTCCATAAGAACCTTCTTTAGAAATTTCAAATGAAATAGTTAAAACTTAAAACGTCAAAAACTAGCAGAGATAAGTCAATGAATTAACCATCTTCTCCATTATGATTTTTTTTTATAACAGAATCATCATCATACTCGGTAAATCTCATCAATAGCAAAGCTAAGGTAGGGTCTAAGGGGGATAGATGTAGACAGCCTTACCTCTACCCCATAAGAATAGAGAGACTGCTTTCAGTGAGACCCTCGACTCGATTGTAGTTTTGTATCAAGCCTCGGACCTAAGACACATAACACTCAAACAATCGGGACAGAGACTGATTGGTGCATGTACCCCTATGTCTTTCAGCTATCAACGTCACCACATGATGCATGATTAACCATCCGCCGCTTTTAACATTATTTTCACGAAATTAGTAAAATAACGTTAAAGTTAGTATCATTTCACTTTTGCCCCCCGAGCGCCCACACATATATACATTATACGTGCACACCGCAAGCGGGACAATTTATGGGCTGACAATTATTTCATGCTGGTGCATATGGAAATGAAGAAATGAAGTGGTTTTTAACCGGAATAAGTGTAGTCCGCAAGATATCATAGGGGAGATTAAGGCGAGAGGTTATGCTTGGGTTAAAAATAGATCTCCATGTAATTATATTAACTGGGCGGATGGGTGTAAACACCCATTGTACATGTTGTAATTTTTTGCCCTTTACCCGTTTGGGTCGGGGGTGCTGTTGTTTGTTTGCCCTTTTGCCCGTTTGGGTCGAAGGTGTGTTTTAGTGAAGTTTATTTTTCAAAAAAAAAATTATTATAAAATATAAAAGTTTATTTGTAATGGTGTTAGATTTAATTACACAAAAGTTGTTGAATATATAACCCATGTCTGAGTGATAAAACCCATCAAAGCAAGTTGGATTTAAAAAGTCATGATAGACAATATTATTAACTAGCAATAACACCCGCGTGCGTTGCGGCGCGAGTACAACGTAAATATAGAACGGATTAGTCCAATTGTTATTTTATGCGTTAATCATATGAAAACATACATTTCGACGTATCTGATTGTGCTTGGTGTGACCTATATAAGCATTGCGATTGGATCAAAACATAAAGTAAATTGAATTTATACCATACAATCATAACGTATTACATGTGATCCGACTCGTACATAAAAAAACATTAGCGGGTATAAAGGAAAAACCGACACATGTAATCAAAAGGGATTAATTAGAGCTTTTGAAAAAAAGGGAAAAATAAAATATGACTCCACTCGGTTCGAAACAAAATTTACGAAACATACATAAAAAAGCACGAAAACAAATTGTATTTGACCTAACTCATTTTCCAAAATAGTTTACGTTGAAACGTATACCAACTCGAATTTATAGCAAAACGCACATAAAAATATACAAGTAAAAATGGTTTTTTAAGCGAAAACGTATTATATTTGATCTAACTCGTTTCTAGAAAACGTTTACGTCAAAAATAGAACAATCGAATTTATACCGACACATATATAAAAATATGCATGTAACCGTGCCAAGTAGCACCAATGTCACATCACAGCTAGCGACCACCAACATCGGAAAAACTCGTAAAACTAAAATAAATAAAAAAAAGAAAAAATAACACTGGACGAAAAGCAGACATAAAATCGTTGAACCACGCACGCCCGTTGCGGTGTGTTAATGCGAAGAAATTAAAATGAATCGTAAAACCTAGAAAAGAATAAATAAGTCGATCTACGACACGCGCGTTGCGACGAATCCGTCAAACGGGGAAAATAGACGCGTTGCGATGCGTCTGTCAAACGGAAAAAAAATGACGAAAATAAGTTGAACCTCACACGCATGTTGTGGCGTGTTAACTCGCAAAATTTAGAACGAAATGTATAACGAAAAACTTGCGAAAGATGAAAACTCTCGGGACTAAAGTTGAAAATAAAAAGTGTTGGGGTTAAATTGAAAAAGATGAAAGCTTTAGGTTAAAAGTTAAAAAAGAAAAAGGATTAAAATGCAAAAGATGAAAACCTTTGAGTTAAAAGTGAAAAATCAATTTTTTTTTTGAAAAACTCCCCATACATGGGGTACAACACCAATAAGCAACAATTTGTTGATAATTTATAATATAGAAATAACTACAAGTACAAACAAGTGTAAAAAAGTAGGAGGTTAAGGCAAGGTTAAGGCATTTGCTATGGTGTCAACCACCTGAATGCTGAATCTCTTACCATCACTAAACTTTTATCATCGGAAAATCCTCTTACACCACCCATACTTACTCTCATGCCGTAGGCCGGTCACGTTGACACTCTTGGTATCCTCCGTGATGAGACTAACAATGTTCTCTTTTGCACGAACGACAACAAGAGAGATGAACGGTGTAGTCCAAGACCAAACAATGACCTGCGCGGATTTTGGGCAGCAACAATTGTCTCCCAAAGAATATCAATACATGTTATACATCGTTAAAAACCATAAAAATGAATGTAAAAAACATCCATAAGAATACATAAACATACATATTTATATAATATTAAAGAGAAATGTCGGTGCAAAAGACGACAAACCTTCTCACTTCTTTATAACCATGAACATCTTTCTCTTTCTCTGAATCGCACTCCACCGCTCCAACCCTTCACCGCCGCACCCCACCATTGTCACCACCACGTCACTACTATCACAGATTCTTTGTATTTTCCGGAAGTAAGTGGGGTTCCGAAGGCAGCATGAGTGGATGATATGGTTTGTCATGGAGAGCGATGACTGCAACGCCACAGCCGCGCTCAATTAAACGTTCAGTGATTTGGGGGTTTTCGTGATCAGGAGCGAAATGAAGTAGGGTCAGTTCTAGGGTTTCAAGGCTGAAGTTGACGGCGGTACTCGGTGGCACCTTGTCACACCCTGACTTTTGCGGAAGCGTATGATGTGTGACTGGTTTAATATCATTGCATTCAATCGTAATAAACAACTACATGATCAAAACGATGTTCATCCTTTCATGAAAATTTGAGTATTACAAACACTTGTTATTTAAGTTTTAAAAACACAACCTTCGTCTAGGTTACAATTTAACAAAAGTGGATGACATCTAAACTTGAAGTCTACTTCTAGTTATGACACCCGCGCCCAAGATCCATCCTGTCACCTGAAATACATGTAATTTTGGAAAACATCAACAAAAGTTGAGCGAGTTCATGCGTTTTGCATACCTTGTATGAAACATGGTATGCATCTTGTGTAAATAAAGTATTCTTGTTGAATAACGTATTCTTGTAAAATAAAGTATTCTTGTGATACAATTCTTGTACCCATAACGTATTCTTGTGCTACAAATCTTGTACCAATAAAGTATTCTTGTCAATCTTTGAGAGACTTTAAGGCATGTGAGGACATGGGGAGTACTTGTTATGACTCCTAGGGAGCATTCGTAATGGCTCATAGGGAGCACTCGTAATGGCTCATATCCTTGTCGATTTTCCTCGACTGTGTCGATTAACCTCGACTGTGTCGATTACCCTCGACTGTGTCGATTAACCTCGACTGTGTCGATTAACCTCGACTGGGACTTCGAAGCACTACTAGGTACTAGTTGTGACCATGAGTGAGGTTCGGCCGTACCCGTTAGATCTAACCCTCGTCCCTAATTATGTATTGATGGCATTTCTGTATTAAATCTATGCTCACATGATCTAGTATTTCATAGGCATTTCTTAAAACGCATCATACTTGGTACTCGTTCTCACCAAGAGTGCTTCTTGTTTTTGTATCATACCCTTTGTAAACATTGTAACATTTGTGACATGTATTTCACCCCCGAGAGTTATAAAACTGAAAACAGTTAAAAGAAAAGGGGGAGCATGAACTCACAACTTTGCGTTCCTGCGTCGTAAACTTCACCGGATTTGCTTATCTAGCGTCGTGACCTAAACGTGTTTATTAACGTTAGTCACTAGACTTGTATCGCACAAGTCTTTCGTATATGTGTTCTTGTGTTAAAAATAATTTATATTTTTAACTACGTGTCTCACTTATATTATTTTCTCAACAATAAATATAAGTATCTTGTATTTTGTCTAAGTGTGTTGTATGAGTATTTTTGTATCTTCACTCCTTAGGAGTATTTAGTGTATTTTCAAGTCCTAATACGCTATCACATATAATACATACTACATACACTTAGCACAAAATTTGGTGATCACAATATATATATATCTTTCTCAAAAATATACATACTTAGTATCAATTTTATTCTTGAAGAAATCATCATTTCTTAATACAAAAATTAGGGAAACCTTGGTAAATGTTTTTAGACACATTTTTAGGGAATAAGTTTCTCAAAAACTTATATTTTTCTAAGTGTCAAAATTTATAAAATTTTTGGCAGAGTTTCCCCTAAAAATGGAGGTATCCCATGTTTTCAAAACATGTGTTTATTTTCTTTTAAAACATCATCAACAATCTTTATTTACCAAACTAGTAAAAAACAAACATGAACTATAAACTTATGAACTTGAAAGTTTATAAAAGCATGTAGTAACTTACTAGCACACTTAGTAAGTCTTGTTACCTACCAAAATGCGATTGGTTCTTTAAAAACTTTATTTTTAAAGAGTTTGAATATTCACAACTTCTAGTCATATTTCTAAAAATATTTCTTTGTGAAATTTCTTCTTACACAAGTGTTTCTACACTTGTTTACCCACTAAAAGTGTCATTAGTTTATGTAAGATCCAAGTTTTATCAAAACTTATACCTTTCACTTGGTTCTTTTGAAAAACCACTCATGGATCTTTAGATCTACAATATTAGAACTTACTTTGATCTTTATTTTTCAAGAAAACACCTATTTATTCAAGTTCATAGTTTATGTGTGGATGATTCCATCATCCACAACATTCTTGCTTTCTCATCTTGCTAGTTCATGTTTTTAAACATGATCTAGCAAGACCATGTGACGAACCATAACATTTCTACTAGCAAAAAACATTCAACAAGCATCATAACACAAGAATATCATGATTTCTTCATCATTTTAACCATTCTTCATCACTTTGTTAGTTTATGTTCCAAGACTTGTTTATGGTTCTTTAGAGTTCTTGAGATTTCACCATTCTTTTAACTATTAACCATAAAAAATATGAAGAAGATGAAGATCTAAGAAACTTACTACTAGCACAAGGCTAGGGGAGTTCAAGAGTGTAAAAGTGGTGGTTAAAAGAAAACGAGAGCGGTCCTTGAACTTCCGAGCACACCGAGCTTACTTGTAGGATCTCTAACACCCTTGGATGTATGTAGAATGCATGAAAGAAAACTTGAGGGTGGTGGTATGGTGGTGGTTGTTGGCGGGCGAACAAGAGAAGAGAGGAGAGAGTTTGGAGTGTTTGATGTTTGTGAATGAATTCTCTATGATCCTAAGTGCCTTCTTATAATCCATCATCACTCCTTAACCATTGTATAAAATGTCCCATTATCCACCAACATCATCAAATAAAATATTGAAAGAATTCAATGGGTGGGTCACCCATGTAACCGTCGCCCAAAAGGGGGGGGGGGGGTATAGGGTTGGTTTTCAAATGGTTTAGTTACTAACTAGTTAGAATCAAAGTGTTAAGTTAGTGTCTTATGTGTGCTATTATTTATAAAGTGTGTTAGGGTGTTCGGGGACCCTAACTAGCCCAGAAAAATAAAAACAATGTGTTTGACAATATTTTTGTGTTCCGGGTAATGTCCGGTTGTTCGGTTAGATACCGTTCCGTTAAAGTGCTAAATTGCACTGTTTAGTGTCTTTTAAGTATTCTTTTGTGACACTTTCAATTCCCAACACTCGGGGAAGTATTCTGGATCAATTTGTCATATTTTTGCATGCTACAATCTTGTCATATTGCTGAATTTTGCTGAATTTAATAAAATTCTGCACTTAAAGTGCGTTTCGGGTGCTTTTTAGTGCGTATTTTAGCTTTCGGCACGTCTATATATAAACCCTTGTATGTACTCTTGGGTTTTAATGTATTCTTGTCATTGGACCTACACCTAGGCTCCAATTCTATTGTCTAACTGCTTTCTGCAGAAATGTTGACACAATGTGTCTTACCGGTGAGTTTACTAATATTTTTGACGCAACGCTATCATAAAGTAATTCTTGTAGTATAACACGTGCATGAATTCACTTGCATGGAATTCAAAAATTAATTTGTCTGGTAAACCAGATCATGCACAGTCATTAAAGCACAAATTACTGTTCATTTCGTGTACGAAATGTACGGAAAAGTGACGGTTGTCACACACCTTCCTTTCCAATGAAACCCTAAATCGATCCTTGCCTTTTTTCCATGTCATTATTCCGGCGAGTCGAAGCAGGTAAAAAATAAAACGTTTATTTCATTAAGAACCTTTTCCTTTGTCAATCGAAACTGAAATGTTGATTTGGGGATTAGCGATGGGGTGCACGACATTTGAAATGCTAAATCTAATTGGGGAAGATAAACAGTAACCTGGGGGCTGAATCCTTGGGCTCTTCTTTGTTTATAGCTGTTTAGTTTGATAAGTGGTGACTTCTTTGTATCTATACACACAATCTATGTTACTTAAAATTTGTTTACTTTTTGTTTTATGGTATGATGTGCTTAGACCCATTCTACTTTTTTTGTTTGTTTAATTTAATTTATTTAGGAGAAAGAAGATGGTTCCAGGAGGATTGATGAAGGTTGTGATAAGACCAGGAGGTGGTGATGCTATGCCTTCTGATGGTGATCTTTCAAATTGATTTCTATTTGTGCATCTGTATTCATGATCTATGTTTTTTTTGTATTATTTTTTTATTTGGATTTAGTGCATAGATAATTTTAACTGTTAGCTTTGCTATTGGTGGGATTTACTGAGTATGATGATGATGATGATGATATAATTTTAACTGTTAGTTGATAGGTTTAAATGACAATTCTAGCAATTTTTCGATGCACATCTGTAGTTTTGGGATGAATACCAGTTAAATCCATGTATGCAATAAGATCAATATGGAAGTTATTGTAACATTTCTTTGAAAGTGCGAAAGCTGTCAATTTCGTCTCATAAGGCGAATGGTATTTTAAATGGTTGGAGAAATTAGACGCCTTTTTGCCAGTACTTGAATAATATGTGGCAGTAATTGAACTAATTTGTTACTACGATTACCTTTGTTATGAACCTAACTACCTAAGTATGTAAGGTGCCATAGAGAGAGCATAACTGCATTCTGTTATTAATGTTCTGTTTTGTGCAGGTCATATATCACTGCACTGTTTGTACGCTAGATGGGGTGGTTGTCCAGTCTACTCGCTCAGAATTTGGCGGTGCGCTTGACTTTACATTTCATTTTTTTCATAATTTTTGTGGATTTTTATCCATTGACCCTGTTAATCAGTTAAAAAAGATTAAAATAACATCGTGCACTTTAAATCCATTTTCATCATAAATAGCAATTCTACTTACAGAAAGACAGACACACACACACACAGCCAGAAAGCCAGTTAAAAATCCACAAAAAAATTTAACTGCCTTTCTGGCCGTGTGTGTGTGTGTGTGTTTCTGCAAGTAGAATTGCTATTTATGATGAAAAAGAATTTAAAGTGCACTATGTTCTTTTAATTTTTTTTTTTTGTATAAGGAGGATGTGGATGTACCGGTGAATGTTAAAATTCTTTTTTTTTTGCTGCAAAAGTATTATCTGATGTAAAATTATTACCTTCATAGGTAGCAGGTGATGTTCAATATTACAATTAATAGTCTTTATGTAATTTGAATGCAACAAGTTTAAGCTCTGGGTTGAGCAAGTATAAGCTCATTATATATCTTTTGTCTTCTTAGAAGTCTTGGCTCATTGAACAATTAAGATATTTATGATACAAACTATCATCAAGATAAGTTTTGTTTTTCCCATAGTTGTCGATAGCGAATAGCGACAAGGCACCTATAGGCTACGTAGCGAATAGCGACAAATAAAGACGGCTATTTTATAAATAGCGATTACACTAGAAAAAGAATTTTGAAAATTTTTATATGTATATTACATCAAAATACCCTTGTATATATGCTATTTTACATGTATATTTAACAAAACCTACAAATCCAGCTATTTTATAGCATATCTAATTGATATTAACATCAAAAAAAAAAAAACCTAATTGTCGCTAAGTTTGCTATTTATCGCTAAGACCCATATAGCGACACTTGGTCGCAATAGCGGTCGCTATAGCCGCTATTAACAACTATGGTATTTCCCCCGAAAAGTTTTTGAACACAAAAGCACATAGGTATTTAGGTTTTCTAGCCATTGTAGTGTTAGAATTAATGATCAACAACCTTTTTTCTGAATAAAAAAACTAACAACATGATCTTTTTGTGTTTTTTTTTTAATGTAGTTGATAGTCAAATATATTTGCAAAAGGAACTATGGCTTTTACACAGGATTTTAATACGATTTTTCAAATACAATTTAGCTTTTAGCAACTGAACTTATATATCAAAATGAGTGTCTCACTGAATAAGTTATGTAACTGGTGAAAATAAGTATTTCATTGATTCGGCATATAACATTGCGACTTCACCCTAAATGATATTTGTTCACATTGCTAATATGTTATTTTCTCTTTCTCTATTTATTACACAGTTTGGAAGGTTGGCTTTACAAGGTCTCAAGTTACTGCTACTATTTCTGATTCTAACTTCATCCAGCTTAAGTACTTGAACAATGGGTTTTGTACGTTACATACCCTATGCTATTGAAATTGTCAATGTGTAGAACTTGGCATTCTATGGACAACTTTTTAACCTTTTCCTTTTTTATAGGTGGCCGGGATCGTTTGAAGATTGTCTAAAGTTCGTTACTTTACTTTTAAGGTAGGTGTTAAGGAAGTTATGTTTTATGCCTTATTAAAGTTTTGTTTGTTTCTTTTGTCGTTTACTAACATTTTTCTTAACTTTTCGTCTGGATATACATACATGTTAGAGACTATTATTATCGTGTTTACTATTATGATAATTTTAGTCGTATTTTAAGATGTCAAATCTTTCAATGTATTATACATGGTAAAGTAGGGATGAGCATTTGGTACCGGGTACCGGTACCGTACCGGTACCAAACCATAATATAGGACCTGCCTTCTATGAGAAAAACAAGATAAGAAGATTGCCTTTTGTAAAACCTTCAATGTCGACTAACGTATGTAGTATAACCCCAGTTTGTAGCTGTTTGGTCGTGCCTCCTATGGAGAAAATATGACACAAAGACGGCCTTTTGTAACAACTTTAACGCCGACTAATGAATTTAATATAACCCCACTATGTAGCTTTGTAGTTCTCTCACTTAAAATCATAGATATATAGTGTATACATTAGGACCATAAATGCATAAGACCGTAAACAACCATAATTCCGCCGACTATAAACAACCAAGAGATCGCCGCCGCAACGCGCGGCATCTGGCACCATCCTAGTATACATAAAAGATGAATACAAAAAAAATATAGTTTAACCCTAATTCAAACTACACACTAAACAAAAGGTTGTTTAACTCACCGGGAATGGAGAGAACGATGACGACATGGTAGTGGCGGTGGTGATTAGTTCACGTAGTGCTGCTACGTGGCAGTGGTGGTTATTAGCTGGTGTGGTGCTGCTATGTGGTGGTGCTGGTGGGGTGTGAATTTTTGACATAATAAAATTTGTGCGGGTTGTGCATTTTATTTTTAGATCTAAAAACTACCGACGGATAGTACCCTAGGTAATATGTCAGGATATGTAATTATTATTATTATTATTATTATTATTATTATTATTATTATTATTATTATTATTATTATATAACAACAATTTTTAGGAACAACTAGATGGGACCCCCGCTTCGATGTGGCGAGGGAATTAAAAATGTGTTGCCGAACATTTTTGCAAATCAAATTAGACGAGGAAAAACTAAGATTTACAATCAACCACTTAACCTATAAACACTACTAAATTTATTTATTTTTTCATTAACATCATTGGACCTAGCATAACGAGCTATAAGCGTGTCTAGTTGAACTTGTAGTGTGACCCGTTTTTGGAATATGTTGCTAACTCTTTTGGTTAGCTCATTAAGTTTGTCAATAATTTTACGATCCGACTCTATAACCTCTTGAAGAAGTCATGTAAGCCTTTGTAATACTTCTAAGTCGTAGTTCCAAGTCGACATGCTAACGAAAATGAAATAAGATATCAACAAAATTATACTATAAGAGAATAACAACATTTATATAAATTATTTTTTTATTTATTCATATATAGGTGCTTACAAATAGGCTCGAAGACATAACTGAAACCAATTATTTCTTTAATGTCATGGTGGTCGTGAAGACCGAGAAAACAGTTTACTCGTCATCGCCAAGAATAACAACAATTAGATAAACAAACACACATGTGAAAAACAAATATACTAACTAAAAAATGAAATCTATTTGAAGTAAAAAATACATATTTACTCTGAATATGGTTTTAACTGGTTGCTTTTGTTAAGCCTTCCCAACTTTGCGAAACCATATTCAAAACATCATAGCCACATCTTTGCTGACTATGAATAACAAAAACACAAAGAATTTTATAAATATATTATTATAACTGCTAATTTATATATTATTAATTTAAAACTCTGTTGTTCATTATGTGGTTGTACTTCATGCTATATTGTTAGTTTGTGCATATATTTGTAGTACTAGCTGTATAAGTTGTTGTAAATAGCAATAGGATGGCCAGCTGTTATATGTAGACTAGTTGTAAGACCCGTGTGAATACACGGGTATGTTTAATAACGATCGAAATCAAATACTAAAAGACATATTATAATATATCATTTAAATTCTTTGTGTTTAGTTACATATCTTTATAAAACAATGTTAAAGACAATATGTGTTAGGACATAAAAATTTTATTACTGTGTTATGAAAAAATTATTAGTTCATGTTTGATATAGAAATTAGCTAACTAATTGATAATATGTTGTCTAAAATGAAAGCATGACCTAATTTTATGCTGTCTAATAATTAAAACATGACCTAATTTAAATAACCAAATGTTATTGAACAATTCAATAAAGCCCTTATATTTGATCCATTAACCTTAATAGTAGTAAGACCCGTGTGAACACATGGGTAGGTTTAATAATGATCGAAATAAATACTAAAAAACAGATTATAATATATCAGTTAAATTGTTTGGGTTTAGTTACATATCTTTATAAAACAATGTTAAAGACAGTATGTAGACCACTCCAGACTTTTGATGGCGGAAGTATGCGGCTACACCCAAAATCACCGCTCCTGCAATCGCCGGCCAAACCTCCAACCTCTTCCTCTTCTTATCGGCCACTTTCTTCTCAGCATTTGATTCATGTATATCCAAAGACGCCATGATTACATCGTGCAAAAACCCTCTGCTAGTGTCATTATATCATATATGATGCGAGTTCAGATGTGAAGTATTACCTGTTCTTTGACCTTAGCAATTTCCGTAAGATCTTTAACTTGTTTCTCCAAATGCGAAAGTGATTCCTTCTTTGCTTCAAGGTCCTCCAATGCAGCCTTTAGCTCCAACTTCTTTTGTTACCATTAAGGAGGTGGAAGTCGAACTCCTTATGCTGGTTGATTTTGTAGAGGTTTGTTTATGCTGGTTCATATACGAATCTTTAATTTATAAACAAAACCAACATACCAAAAACAAAATTTCACAAGAATCTTTCTTTCCACACTATTATTTTTGAACTACCTAATACGTCGGGTGTTTGGATGCAAGTTTAAACCAATAAGCAAGAACTAATAGTCAACAAAAGCAATAACATTAAAAAGGACCTCTACATATAGTAGCTTCTTGCTGACAAATTGCACCAATGCAGCAGAACCCAAGACCACAAGTATTGTTTCAACCTGAAGATGATCACAATTATGCACACCGAATTGAAGAATCCAAAGCAGAAGATTTGTTATTTATTTTTTTCTAAAGATCCTAACCTCAGTAAATGTAAACAAACTTAGTCCAGTAGCTGCGGCGATGCCAAAAAGTAGAGTTACAGCTTCATTACCCTCCTGGAAGTCGAACCATTTCAAGATAAGTTCTTTGGAAACGATTATAAAGTTAAGGATTCCTATTCTTAACCACATGAAAATAATTCTAAATATGAAAGAAAAAAGCTGTGCTAAAAATGCATTTATATATGGAGATAAAAATGCGGTCAGCCGGAGGTATCCTTGTTTGTCACATCCTCCCTGTTTGTCACATCGGGAATCCTTGTTTGTCACATCCTCCCATGATTTTGAAGACGTAACCTGTTGGTGCACTACGTCTGTTAACTACGTCTTATGTCGAGTCTCGGGTTCGTTGCGAAGATCGGGTTCGTTGCGGAGATGTAAAAGCATGATGTCATGATGACATCATCAAGATGACATCATCATGACATAATCACACAAGAAGACAAAGGAGTTAGTATGTTAAAATTGGATTTCGGTCAAAGTTTTATAGCTGATTTCGTTTGTGTGTACAAAACAGATTTCGCTCATTAGTCATAGGGTATCGCTTTTATGGCATAGGATGGTATCGCTCATATGGCATGTAAGGTATCGCTCATGTGTCAAGTGTACACATGAGCGAAATCAACACTCATATAAATAGGGTCTTGGAGCGAAATCATTATATAGTTCTAGGTGATTGTCTTCCGGTTAGCCACGAAGTGCTGCCGAAGTGTTGTCAGGTACTTGTCAGGTATTTTACAAGGTGATACAGCTCATTTTGAAAATTCGAAACATGGAGAACGAGTTCTACAATGCTTTTGCTAGTCCAGTTACAATCACTCAGAGTGCTTTGTATGAAAATGAAACTGGGACGTCTCAGAAACCACCCAAACTCATGGATATTGATGATTACAATGGATGGTCCGAAAGGTTTGGAAATTGGGTTGAGGCGTATCACTTGGATGCTTGGGAACACACTGAAGAACCGTATGTTAAGCCCACAAAGAACGATGTTGTGAATGGTACTCCGTTGACACTTAGAGAAATGAGTACTGTAGATAAAAAGAAATATCGAGATGAGAAATTGATGGTGAGTCTGCTTCAGCAAGCAATAAAAGAAGATATTTTGATACTGCTTCAACATGATGGAACTGCATATTCGATATGGACAGAGTTGGAAGCAAAGTTTACTGGAAGTGACGATATGCTCAGGAATAAGATGTCTCTCATGAAAAAGGAATTTGACTTATTTCGGGGATTGAAAAATGAGAGTGTCAAGCAATTAATTGATAGATATTGTAACTTGGTGAGAAATATGACGAAACTTGGTGTTAAGAAAGATAGTGATGAATTGGTTGAAAAACTTGCAGATGCGCTACCATATGAAACATGGGGAACATTTCTGATGATGCTGCGGTCAAACAAAACAGATTATAAGAAAATGACACTGGGAGATTTTATCAAGCATCTGGAAGCTCAGGAGATGGAGCAGAGGAAGATTGCTAGAATGAAGAATTACGATGGAGAACAAGATATCAGCTTGTATTACAAAGGTGGTGTCAACGAAAAGTCAAATTTTTCTCCGAAAATAGAAACTGCTTACAGTGTGAAAGATTCTTCTGAAAAGAAATCATCCCAGGGATCAAGCAACACTAGATTTTCATCATTCGATCCAAACATTTCTGCAACAAAGAATGGAAGAAAACTTCAATGCAATATTGTATTAAATCTTGAAAGTGATCAAGATTATTCTGAAGAAGTTGCCAAAAATCAAATGTCTTTGTTGGGAATGGTGTTAGAGTCATATAGTAGTTTTGTGGCCGGAAAGATCGGTAATCCAATGCTCACGAAAGAGGATTACGATCAAATCGATGCTGAGGAAATGGAATTGATGGATATTAAATGGTGCATGGCCAGTGTAATGAGAAGAGCTGAGAAGTTTAAACAAATCACGGGAAGAAATGATTTTCTTGATGCAAGTGTTTCAAATTTAGGCTTTGATAAGTCAAAAGTTACATGTTTTCGTTGCAGGGAAAAGGGGCATTTCAAGAGAGAGTGCAAAAATCGTGAAGCTACTGGAACCCAGAATCCTTTTGGAAACAACGATTATCACAAAAAGGCGATTTATCATCAAATCACACCACCAGCATTGCATCAGGCACAAACTGCACATGGAATGATGCAGATTAAAGATTCAAAGAAAGCTTGTCTGGGAAAGGATGGTGGATTCAGTTGGGATAAATATGTTCCAATAAACAGCAAAGTGTGTTTGGCAGAACAAGATGATGAAAAACTGGCTGAAGGTTTCAATTGGGACAATTTTTGTCCAGATCAAGAATTTATGGCCAAAGAGATGTTTAAAGACACTTCAAATGTTAATGTTTTTTTGCTAATGCTTATGATTTGAAATGTGCAGAAAGGTGCAGAAAAGTCATGGAAGCAGCTGAAGAAAGACGAAGGAAGAACAAAGAAGAGGAAGAAGAAGAAGAGAGATTGAAGAACGAAGCGAAAGCTGAGAAAAGAAGAAGAGCTGAGTTTTTACAATCAAGCAGAAGTGTCAAAGAAGTTCCAGAATATGAAGTGAAAATTGATGAAGAACGAGTTGAAGTTTCTGAAAAGTGCATGAACTGTGATTCGTTAATCAAACAAAACAATGAGTTATTGCACAATATTCACAAGTTGAAAGAATCGTATGACACAATGAACAGAGAAATTAACAAATATACTGATTCGAGTGGTGAACAAGCAATGGCGATGAATACTTTGAAAGTAGCATATCTTAGACAGCTAGATGATGCTAACTTTTATATCAAGAAATGTGCTGATTTAGAGTTGGAGCTGGCAACACAGAAGATAGAGACTGAGAAAGTTAAAAAGTTATTAAACAGTTACTCATGTTCTTCTTTTGTTGTTGACAGGATCTATCCAGTAGTGGAGAATTTGAAGACATTTGAAGAAATGAAAATGTCTGAAGAAAAGAAATCTGTGACAAAAGATGAAGTGAAGACTTCTGGTAAGAAATCAAGTGTGGTCTACACTAGATGTCCGCCCCCGGTCGAAAATGGATTTTTACCTCGAAATCCAAATTCCGAAAGAGTCGAAAAGGCAATAAACTTACAATGGGAGTCTGGGCCATCGGATAACTTGCCAGAAAATATTGATGTCATGTACACGTCGTCCGACACTGATCATGAGTCAAAGTTGATAAAAAGTGTGGTCGATCAGGTGTTAGATAAAGATGATTGTGAGGAGTCAAAACCGGAGTCCAAATTCAAGTCAAAGTCTGAGTCCGATACGTCAAAGTCAACAGTCAAAAAGGACAAACGGGTTTACGATAAAAAGTTTTTGATATCAAAATCTAATTTGAATGATGAATCATTTAAAGTGGCATATACTTTGAAAGATTCTGACAAATTATATTCTGATGAGATTTTTCCAATAAGAAGTGTTAGATTTGAAATGATTCAAAAGGTTTTTAAAATCACAGAAATTAATATTTCTGAAATAAAAGATTCAAATCTTAATGGAAAACCTAAACAATACACTTCAAGAGATCAACAAAGAATTAACAAGAAAATGGGTTACAATTGTGGTTACAGTTTCCAAAAGAAACCAAACCATAATCGTAATTACAAAAAGAAAGGATTAGGTTTTGTACCACCGAGAAATTATAAAAATGAAAAATTTTCTAAACCAAAAACTGTGTTTGTTTCAGGAAATACTTTAGATGATGAGAAAGAGCAAGCATTCAGAAAGCAGACAAATCAGGAATTCCTTGCCAAGAAGAAAGAAGAGTTGAAGAAAAATGTTGTGCCAAAGAAGATAGAAACCAGAACCTGTTTTCAGTGCAAGATTACTGGTCATGTTGCTAGGAATTGTCCGAAAATATTCAAACCAAAACAGGAAGTATCTGGTAAATTGAAAGAGAAAGTTGTGGAGAAAACTGAACTTACAACCAAACCATTTACTGGCTTTGAAAATTCGACCTTTGAGATTGGTGAATGTTCAAAGAATGTGGTAAAAAGAAAAGAAAATGTAATAAATCAAAAATGGGTTGTGAAGGGTTCAGGTAATAATTCTGGTGATGAATCTGATTCCACAAAATCAGAGGAGCCATGTGTTGAGAAATCTGTTCCAACTATGAACGATGAAAATTTTCCACGGTTGTGTGCTAAAAATTTTATGAAGAAAGTTGGAAAAGTTGAAATTTCAAATCAATTTTATTCTGACAAGAAAAAATTTGATGTTGATAAGGCTTTTAACGGAACTGTGAAACACATTTTTGGCAAAATGGTCAATAGTAAGGTTAAAGGTGTTAAAGAATTTTACGCTGCCAAAAGAGGAGGTCACAGGTTCGCTGAAAGTAAAAATGAAGAAGAGGTTGTTACACCCAAGGAAGGCCAGGCTTGGGTGGATATATTTTTCAAAGAATAAAAACCTGACTTGCCGGAGATCCCAAGTTGGTAATTGTGGATCATGAATCGGCATCATTCTTTATCATGTTTGTATAATGTGTTTTTGAGAAGTTTTGCAGGACTTGCCGGAACTCCCAGGTTTGTAAGCGAGGAGTAGGAATCGGCACCTTGAGAATTCAACCAAAAGATGGTAAATTGGTTAAAAAGCAGGTTTAAGTTGTATTGTTGTGATTTTTACAAGCGGTTCAGAAGTTGAATTGGATTGATTTTACAAGTGGTAAATCAGGGACATTAAGTTGTATCTGATTTCCTACATATGATTGGTAAAACAATAAGATGTTTTGATCCTCAATTTTACAAGTGGTAAATTCAACAAAACTTTTTTTTCCGGAAAAACCATTTGATTAAAACAAACTTAAGTGTTTTGAAATCGATGGGAAAATAGTTTGTTGTGAGGGGGAGTTCTGATTGTTTATGCCAAGTGGATGGAGAATTGAGGCAATTCGATATCAGCTGTCATGTTCTTGTACAGTTTGTTTTCAAATTTCCTAAAATGTGTTTGCATTTTAGGGGGAGTAAGAAATTTTAGAAAATCCAAAAACATTTGAAAATTTGAAAAAGTAAAAAACATGATAAAATGAAAAATGAGTTTTTGTTGCATAAAAGAGGAAATGATAGTACATCAGTGGACGATCACAACATGCTAAAGAATTGGTAAGATAAAAAGTGATAAACGGTCTCACTGATGATGTGCCAGTAGGTTTTTGCACATTTAGTAGATTGTGACGAGATATAAACCTAAATTTCAAACTTGCTTGTTCTGTGGGTTAACACAAACTTGGATATATAGGTAACCCCTGAAATCTTGTTTGAAAGGTCCTTTATTCTGAGATACTAGGTCTTTATGCTCAGTGATATCTGGGGTATTATCCCGGGACTTCTGCTGAAAGAAATTTCTGACCTAGTCCCTGGATAATGCTTTATGCAAATGCTTGAAACATAGCATCGCCCTCAGCAAGCTGATGAAACAATAAAATTGATAGTCGCTGCTGTTGTAATGCAAAATATCCTCTAAAGGGGACACACCAAAAGTCGAAGCCGTCATCTCTCTGCGTATCGAAAGATCGACCTGAGCTCTCACGGCCCTCGTACTATAATTTATTCCCCTGACAGATATCATCTGTGGTATACTCACCTGTAAGACTGAATATTGGGATCTGGATACGGGAGTATATTCAAGTAGTGGGACACACGAATAAGTTCAAGAGCTTAAAACATTAACCTCGTATCTCGGATCAATTGAACTTTGTGTGAAAATTTAAGTGGACAAACATACTGACAATCTAAGTGAATCGTTTAGAGCTTAAAATGAAATAAAGCTTAACGGTGTTGGTGATTTGTCTCAAAAACTGATATGATCCTCTTGCACAAGCTCACATAAATATTGTTTGTAAATTTTTCATTTACTGCTTTTCAGTACTTTCAAAAATCCAAAAAGATTTTAGTGTGTTTTAGCATAAATTTTGAATAATTCAAAAAGATTTTCGACAACTGGTGTTGGAAAGCTGATTTTCAAAATTCCGAATGCTAAACATGAAGAACAAATGGTTTGGGTGAAAGTGTTTGAAGAATTTTGAAATGAAATGAGAAAAGTTTTGCTATAAAATGTTTTTCCTGCATGTGGTAAATTAGATTTGAAAATCTTATCCACAAATGATTATCAGAAAATTTATTTTTGGGTAGAGTTTTTGCAGGTTAACTAGGTTCCGAAACCTGAGTGTGATGAAGTGCCAGATCACAATCTAATAATCTGTGGAAAGTGAATTCCAGACTGCAATCCCAGTTTAGCAAAAGGGGGAGTCTGATGACATCGAGAGGGAGTCTGAAGATAGTAGAGCCAGATTCAGATTCTGAAGATTTCGAGAAAGAGTAAGAGAATGAGGTTTCTTGCAATGACAAATACTTCAGAGAAAGATTGAAGATCGATAAAGATTGTAGATTGACAATTGAAGACTCGACACTGAAGACTCCGTCAACATCCGAGGGGGAGTTTGTTGGTGCACTACGTCTGTTAACTACGTCTTATGTCGAGTCTCGGGTTCGTTGCGAAGATCGGGTTCGTTGCGAAGATGTAAAAGCATGATGTCATGATGACATCATCAAGATGACATCATCATGACATAATCACACAAGAAGACAAAGGAGTTAGTATGTTAAAATTGGATTTCGGTCAAAGTTTTATAGCTGATTTCGTTTGTGTGTACAAAACAGATTTCGCTCATTAGTCATAGGGTATCGCTTTTATGGCATAGGATGGTATCGCTCATATGGCATGTAAGGTATCGCTCATGTGTCAAGTGTACACATGAGCGAAATCAACACTCATATAAATAGGGTCTTGGAGCGAAATCATTATATAGTTCTAGGTGATTGTCTTCCGGTTAGCCACGAAGTGCTGCCGAAGTGTTGTCAGGTCTGTAATCGTTCGTATATCAATATAAACAACAGTTAAAGGTGAATAGTTGCTGAATTACACCGAAACACTTGTTTCCGCCTCTTGTTTTGGTGAAAAACTCTTCTAACCGACTCGTTCGGATCCGAAAACGATCCTACATAACCTTTGAATTCCTAAACGATATTAAAACGATGAAACTTAGTAATCGATCAGAAAATTATAACAGAATTTGATCATGCTTGGAATAGAGACATATAGTTAACGGTTTTTACCTCTCCAAGAGCATCTCCGCTAACTTCTTGTGAAATCCTTTTGTCATAAAACGCCCTGCTAAAAAATATTTATGAACAAACAAAACACATGAGCGGTAACACTAAACAATACTGTTTCATACTTTAGCGAAAACAACACTAAAGGATACCGTTTCACAATCGATATAGCCCTAAAAGACCGGTAAAGAAAGACATTATATATCACAAATATGGCGGATTTCTGACTTGTATAATCGAAAAGCAGATTCATGAATCCAGCTCAATAATTTATTCATGAATCCAGCTCAATAATTGAACTAAACCTAACTATGCTCATTCATTACTTCATTTGAACTAAATTGTCAACTATGAAATCACCAAAAATTATACAGAAAACAAAGAATCTAAGAACATGCACTAACCTTAGAGATGAAATACCAAGCCACAGACGAAAGGAACTCCCTTACATCTCGTTGGCTCATCTTCTTCTCATACGTCTTTACCCACTTCATCTGTCTTGCTTAAAGTTTGCATTTCTAGATACAATTATTGAAATCTATTGCATAATTCAACATAAACCGATCCAGATCTGAAAAATTACACGACGAACAATCAATAATCACCTAGCGTAATTTAACAACAAAAACAACATTTCTCGATAGAATTATTCAGACCCATTGCACAAATTCAACATAAATCAATCCAAATCTATAAAGTTCAACGATTTAAGTAAACTGTTAAAAAGTTGTTATAAGCACATATAAGTAGCAACCTGAAATTAAATTACCTGTTTCCAAGCATTGTGGTTTACAGGAACCTGCCAAAGATACATCAGTTATGTGAGCCCAAGATTCTTTTTTTCCGAATTCTCTTATTTCACCCTTTTGTATGTAATAAAAGATAATATATAAAATGTGAGATATTTGACTTCTAATATATTAAATTATTAGTTAAGAACTTGTATGTTGTCAGCCAGCCCACACCCTTCCTTTCACCACCTTTCACGCCTCAATGGATGCCATATCATCACTATCATAATTTTTAACATTTTTGGAACGAAATTTAAGGCCCCTTATTTAGAGCAGTAATTGCCTGCAGTAAATATCAATTATGAATCTATTAAATGCAAGAGAACAAACCTTAACATACGCTTATATATATTTGGCAAGATAGTTTTGAGAACCGGCCTCTTCTTTCTTCATCCTCCTCGGTGGCGGTAGTGCTTCATCATCCCCATCGCCGCTAACACCAGCACTATCTCCGCCACTTGTTTCAAATTTGCCTCCATTTCAGCTTTTCTTAAGGCAATTTCTTCCCCATTTCTTTAGACAAAGACTCCGTTTTTTCCTCTTTTCGGATGGTAAATATTTCTCAGAACATGGAGTGTGAATCAAACCCATGTTTGAATTGAAATTGAGATACTGATACAAGTTTTTCCCTTCTGAATCAGATAGCTATATCATTTACAGATAACAAATCTTGAAGTTAATGCCATACATAGGTATTTAGTCCAGACAATAAAGGTAGATTTAAAAGTTAAAGACAATAAACCAGAAAGAACAACTGAATCCCTTGCTGAACCATTTATATTATTCTTATTCCTAGGTATTTAGTCCCTCTAAAGTCCTAAATTAGCTACCTTTTGGTAATCTTTTCTATAACTAACCATAATAATTAGCTAGTTTTATTTATAATAACGTGATTTAGGAGGTTATTTTGTTTAGGGTGAGAATGGTTAGAACATTAAGGGTCGATTAAAAAAGGGGTTTTCGGTTAGGGTAAGAGCTGGTTCCAGTCGAACCAGGTTTCAGGTCAGAACTGAGTTGTTTCTTAAAAAAAAAGAACGTGTAACTATATATTAATTTACCTTGGCTTTTTGAATAAACAACAAACATCACAAAAATCATATTATAACTATCTGAATCATTGACGTGTAACTGTATACTAATTTACCTTGGCTTTTTCAGGACTCTGCCCAGAAACTATATTTTCAGGACTCTGCCCAGAAACTAAAGGATTCTGCCCACCACCGCCGCCTCCATTACTCATATCTTCAACCAGTTGCTAGTTGCTGGATCATGCGTTGTTGCATGCCAGACCTCACTCCTTGCCTAGCACGTCATTTCATTGAAATAAAAACAAATATTTAATTTAACCGAACCACTGTGGAACAAAAAATGGAAATCCATTAAACCATCAACCTTAAAAAAAATCCATATAACCCTATCAAGTACCCAAAACAAAAGACCACAAAAGTTACCGGAAAACTCAAAAAGCTAAAAAAAATAGCCAAGTAAACATGCATCAAATATAACCCTAAAATTCAGAAACCCACAAATAAACAAAAGCAAATACCCAAACAACAAACCAAGAAACTCACCAAATTAACACTCCCAACAAATCAGAACAATGTCCAGGCAAAGCTAAACCGTTTTCCTGCACAACAACAAAAAAAGCAGGTAATCGACCCTTATAGACCATAAAAAACCTGCAAATTAAAGCGAAAGTAAAATGCGTGATGCAAAATTCAATAATGAAAGCAGAGACCGGAATTATACCCTACCGCGAGGCTAAAGAAGAACTACAATTTAAAAAACAAAACCTCGGACGCAAAACCGGAACATCAAAGAAAGACGAACTGGAATTATACACCGGGTGGCCTACATGGACGTCGGACACTGAATCAGTAGGAATGCAAGAAGAAAAATAAAAAGCCAGGCAAAGCAAATAAAAGGGGGAGGAAAACACACCTCTTTAGGACACGCGACAATCGATAGTGCAATACAACCTTCAAATCCCACCGTACAAACTTTTGTAGCCCATGAAACCTTCTCTACACATGTTACAACACGCAAATGCACACATGTGATGCTAATTCATAATAGTTAATATTATAGAAAACCATGACATGATCTTGAAAGAAAAAAATATAAAACTCAATTCCAAACCTGCATTTCATACTTCCACCCTTGATATTTAAACTTCTAGTAAATTTCAAATATGAGTTCAAGTGAGCGTGGTATGATTCCTTTAACATTATAGCTTCCTAATGTTCCAGTTATTGAGTGTGTTGTCCAAATCTTGTTTGACTACAGATAAAATTAAGTTGATTAATAAGCAACTTGTGAACTTATGAAATGCCTATTTGGTATTCTATATTATTTTGTTAAAGAAAAAAACTACAACTATACATATGTTTTTTCAAATATGAAATAGGTATTTTGAGGAAAAAAAAAACAAAACTGAATTTTTAAGCATGATAACCAATTGAATAAAACCCCTAAATTAGTGTATAAGCAATCAAAACCCTACAATCCATTATACGCACAAAGAGCCAAAAATTATGAACTGCAAATTTGCAAATCTAATTCATATAGCACAATCGGAAACAAAAGCAAATCACATATGTATTACTTACCAGGGATCTCAGATCTGGAAAGAACTGCGGCGAAATCCTGATCGAAATCGAATCACTTTCAAGCATCAAACGTGTGAATTTGGTTGTTCTTCTCCCAAATCCCCCTTGTAGAGCAACGATAATAAATGATTAAAAAATACATTAATAAGCAGAAGTAGTGACACCAAATAGTCGAATGAAAACCATTTTGAGTAAAGAATTGGGAAGAGGAGATAAATCGTTTTGAGTGAATGGAGAATAGGGAACTTGTATTGGATCCAAACACTTAAACCGATCATGTGACAACCCTAAATGCGGATCTTGAAACCCTAGATGAATTTTGAAAGATGGAGGCACTCTGGATTTGAGAGAGATAGAGATTGAAATTATGGTTTGAAATTTGAAAATGGAGCCAGAACTATATTTGAGAGAAAGAGGGATTGAAATTATGATTTGAATTTTGAAAATGGCTCCAAAACCATCAGTGTTATTTATGTATTATTATTAAATAAATGAAATGATTTTTTTTAAATAAAGTCGGATTTATGACATCAGCAAGGACTATGTGGCATAGCTAATATGATGACACGTAGGCAAAATTACATCAGCTTCTAAGCTCCTTTAATAGATAGTATAGATCTCCACTTGTGCCAAGTGCCTGATACTACGTGTCTTTCTCCATCACGATTTAGGGTTTAAACACCCCAGACACGCCATTTTCTCTTCTCTCAAAACAATCAAGCCCTAATCTCTCTGGTTCATTTCTTCTGCGCACACAGCTATTGAGCGAAGGTAGGTCCTGATTTATGTTAACCTTATTTCTAAACGGGTTTTCATACTCTTAAGGTGGTAAATTTTTCACCAATGTTCGTTGTTTAGTTATAATTTATGGAAATTGTTGTATAGGATTAAGTAATTTTTGTTCTAGGGTTTTCATGGTTTTTTAGGGTTACCAAATTTTAGGTTTAGTCTGGTTTACATATGTGAGGAAAGTTGATTATTTTTAGGTGTAGAGCATCTGTGATAGAGATAACACATCTTTGTGTTGATGCTTTGTTGGTGGAGATAAAACCTCTTTCTATAGGCTTTAATTTTCAGTTTTTGAGGATTTGCAGTAAGTAATTATCTATTATTACTTGATTATCAATAGAAATCATTAGGTTTATTATTATATAAGATTGAAATTTAATATATTTAGGATTTGACTAATCGCCTTTTCTTTCTGAATCTAAACTGATAATGTACATGTTGAATATTCATATTATCTTTACATTTTCCTCAAAGTTACTAATTTGATTTTAGCGATGCAAAAGGTTATATATTGTTGTTAAACGAACATCATAAATGAGCAACATTTGAATAATATCATCATAAATATTAACTACGATACAATAGCTTACTCTTTCTTTTGGTCTTTATAAGGTAACAAGCGAATATGTCCTCCAGGGTTGTCAAGGACATAAGAGCAAGAGAAAAAGCAACAGCTATCGAGATTAGAGTGATTAAAAAATGGATTTCTACCAGCAAAGTCCCTGGCATTAAGAAAAACGACCTGTGCTATCAGTTTGTTGATAGAAATGTAAGTCATTATTCCATCCTTATCAATTCCTGTTGTGATATTAGAAAACATATGATATTATATGTTGGTAAGTGTTTCAGGTTTATAGTTTACGTTTTTTCCAAAAGGCATATGACATCCTAACACTATTAGATACCTGTAACGTAGGGAGACGGTATTGAAGCTACAGCTGATGGTAACTAAATAGAATACTTTGACAAAATAATAAGGCTGCAATCATGCTACAGGGTTACTGGATATGTCTGCACCATGCCTCGAGACTACATGGCTACTATAAACCACCCAGCATCGCTTGTAATAGGTAAGAAAGCAAAGTTCGTTCCCATAGAAAGCGCAGATATACCAAACATATACTTCGGCTTTGCGAGCTACGAGGTGCTAAGGGGTCGCATCAAAGTTAACAGATTGTGCTAACTGGTACACATATACTATGATCAATAGTTATAGAAAATACGTTCATAATTTATATACTAAGCCCTAAAGATTTAAATAATTGTAGATTTCATAGGCCGTGTGGACCGCAATTATCTCCAACCAACAGGTAAGATTTCAGCAGTTAGGAAGGTTGTGCTACGCGACGAGCGGTAAGTGTGTGACAAACTTATCTCATAAATGATAATAAATTATTAACAATTATGGTTATGAATACATCTTTTGTTATACAGTCGAAACAAGGTTGAGATCACTCTTTGGCCGGGTATGTTACATCTAATCGGTGACCCATAGTTGCCATAACAGCCACACAAGTTTCAAACTACTATGGTATGTTTCCTGAAAAATAAAATACTTCCTACTGAAACAGATTTACCAAAGCAGTTTACATCAGACACCCAAATTTTTTTTAGTTAAATTAATTAGTCTTTTTTTCAATGATGAAATTTTTAATAGAAGGTTAGAGCAAATTACAAATCATGGGTTGGTAGACGGGCAACAAGCTGCGCCGCCACCCCCTTTTGAATTGCACTAAAACTATTATTTATAGGTTCGATTCAACTTGAGGCAACATATTTGACAACGGTTGCTATCAACCCGGAAATGCCACAAACTATCGAGTATACAAAGAGGTAAGAACATATAGACATATAAATACCTATTACTTGAATCATACAAAATTACATGTAACTTCCTTACATTTCCTACATTTGGAAAACAAACAGGCTTAAGGACCTACCGCCTGTTGATCCCAATGACGAAGACGATCCGATAATTACTGTTCGTGAGTTGACGATTCCTGACATCGCTGGGAAAAAGGTACTAAGGCATCACATGTAAACAATATTGTCATGTTCATTAAGCATAACGATGTAAATAAAACTATCAGGTTCATTAATAGAATATAAATTATGCATAGTCATGTTCAACACATATTTTCCAGAAAAAAAAAACTTAAAGCAACGAGGATTTAAGGGAACAATGGCTGGTAAAAAATACCTACACTGTCTATTTTAGATAGAAAACGGGCTGTCACTAACGTCACCTACATTAAGAAACCTTCCTAACGAGGTTAAGTTACTTAAATCATATATCAATATGTTATGTTAACGTAAATGGGTGAGAGGGTTGTTAGTAATGCTTTTTTTTTTACAGACACCTAACATGTTCTTACATAATGATCAAATACAACACTCTACAAGACTCAGGTGTCACGCACAGATAGAGAAATTTGACTCAGGTGTCACGCACAAAACGGTTTATCCGGAGGAAGCCGGGTCATTGAAGTTCGTTTGCAAGGATGATGAAGACATAACACCCAAGTTCTTGTAAGTATCACACATGCATAGGTGAATTTTATAACCAGTGTTAACAACCATTTTTCTTTTCAGGTACTCTGTTAATGCGATAATTACGGATGACACAACACCAACTGAAGTCACGTTCTTCGATGAGGGAATGACTGCCCTCCTGAAAACAAGCTGTGAGGATTTGATCTTGAAACATGGCTAAACTGATCCCAAATCACTGCCACAACAGATTTCTGACGTTATAGGCATTAGGAAAATAATGCATGTCTCTGTTAGAAGGGAAGGTCATATCGTAGTCACCAATGTTACAGATCTCGCTGAGACAAATGATGCTCAGGGAAGCAGTGTAGGAACTCTAGCATCAGCAGTGCCTCCAACAACTCCAGACCCAAAAGTTAACATCAACAAACGTTCTCATGCCGATTCACCAGGTAAGGAAAATGCGCTTTAGTAGTATACACCCACACTGAATAGGTTATGTTTAGACTGATAAATCCGACTCTAAATTCCATAATCCATCATATACAGCCCAATAATGCTTTCTCTCAAACAATAAGAATAGTTTACTAACAATAGTCAACATGTGCGCAGATGTTGGCCCTGCAACTAAGGCACTTCAGGTAGGATGAATAAGTTGGTGACCAGTTTTTTTGGGTAGCTGCTAATGATGCCGTAACAGCGCGTGAAGCCATGGAAGAAGATGTTACAGCTCAAGAAACATGTGTAAGATTAAATATATTATGGTATAATATTTAATCTAGTAGCCATTATAATCATTTACATTATATGGATCAAAATATATAACAACCTATTAAATAATTAGTTGGTAATTGTTGATGGGCCTAATTACCCTTATTAACTAATTAGGGTTTCCTCCTGGGTGCATATATAAGGAGAATAATGTGGAGGTTAAAGGGTTAGACAATTACACAAACCCTAATAGCACATAACATCAATCTCGCCTCTCTCTCCCAACCGAACACCCTATTCGGTTTCTTCATCACCATCATTAGATTGCACCCTAAGGAGGAACTCGACCAATCTGACGAACATGACGTCTACTTCATCCTCTAGTGTGGTTACTGGCTAATCAGGTACACACATCTTATTTTATTGTTCATGATTGAATTTACATAATTAGGGTTTATGTTTTACCCATGTTCTTATGATATAATCAACATGTGGTATCAGAGCGATGTTGGTTATATCAAATCAATCATGAATTTCGATTTTAAAATTGCTTCATATGATCGACAATCAGTTAGTGCCGTAAACCTGTTTCTTTTACTGTTATTTTCCTAATAAATGATTGTAGTGATTATGGTATACAAACATCAATTCATTGTTTGCGGCAATACTTATCCATTATTATAATTATAAAGTAATTGAATGATTTTTTTTTAATTTATTTATTGAATTCATTCTACCATTTTAATTTGAGTTAAAATATGATATCAGTATGCATATTTTAATGTGAGATGAGTTTTTTTTTGGCCAACGATTTCAAATCATGTTTTTTTTGTTAGTTGGTGATAGAATAATAATATTCAAGGAAATCCCCTTATTTTGGGATATCATTAGGATTTGATTATGTTTTCTAAAACTATATATCTTCATCTCCAAGTTTCGAATAAAATATTATTTTAATTTATAATCGAATAATTAACTTGGATAGATACACATGAGATATTTCGAAATTATGATCAAAATCCCTTAAAATTAGCTGATTCAACCTTATCACACTAACAGCTGTTAACAAGAAGTTTCGAGATCCCTTTAACGAGCCGAGACCAAGATCTCGACTCGAGACCATAAGGTCTCGACTCGAAATCATAAGTGTTCTCAAATCTTTACAACTTGAGACAACGATTTCGACTCGAGACCACAGGGTCTCGACTCGAGACCACTGAGGTTTCGACCAAGGGCTTCAATCTTCATCATTCGAGACCATGATTGCGACTCGAGATCTCATCAAGCACTCGAGATCTCATAAAACACAGTAGTCGAGACCATGATTACGACTCGAGACTGAGGTTGCGACTTGAGACCTTAATGAGTCGAGACCTCATAATTTTTACTAGTTGAGTCGAGACTTGACTCGAGATCTCATTCGAAACCTCATTATTTTAAGCTGTTTAATGTGAACTAAGAGGTGGTTTGCTACTAAATAATTGGTTTTGTAAATACTTAGTTAATTGATAAGGATCAAATAATGTTTCACAAAACCAAAATGGCTTAACTTGAATGAGCTTCTGATGTATCACTTCTGGCCAAAGCTGATTTGATGCATCTACTTATCGTTCAAGTATTACGAAAGCTATGTTAAGTGTGCATCATAAACATGAATGTCTTAATATCTGGCCAAAGCTGATTTAATTCCTTTATAGATGGCATACTTAACGAGTGCATAACTAAAGTGATTGTTTCAATTCTGGCCAAAGCTGATTTGTCACAAATACTTTGCACACATGCTTAAATGATTACACTTCTGGCCAAAGTTGATTTGTCTTCGTTTAAGTAGAACTCTAAATAAGTCTATTATTTTGATGTTAGTAATAGACATATCACAACCTCTTCACATAATGATCCTTAGATTAATGATCCTGTATTTTTATTTTATGATCATTTCGTCTGCCTTATTTCTTAGTACCCATAATTTTACTCACTATAATTTTCTTCTATAAATCTATATCTCATCCACTCTAATTATTAAGCCTAAAATGTTTTGCTTTATTTAAAGTTTCTATAAGAATTAGCTCTTAAATTAAATCCTTGATTATTTCTTAAGACACGATAATCCTATTGCTCTCTTCTGATAATGATTACTACAGAAGAAAAGTAGAGCATGATTAATAGGACAAATCGAACACGATGTCTCTTATGATAATCAAGAACTCTCTAACATAAATGCTATCTCCAAAAGGTCATTCGAGATTAAGTTTTTCCTAAGACTAATCTATTATTGTGTAATAATCACAAGAACTCCTAAGATGCATGCCTTCATTTAAAATTCTAAACTATAAAGCTAAGTGGTATATGTGAATACATAATAATGTACAATACCATGACCTATAAAGTTAAGGGCTTACGCATGGAAATAAGTACATTTTTCCAGTACATTACATACTAAGATTTTCACTTGTACAATTTGATGCCTTATAAATCAACTATAACACTCAAAAGTACCAAAGTATAATGAGTGTGTTGATAAGCAACATATGTACAAAGAAATAAATATTTTGAAGCTGGAAAATAAGTTGTTATTCACCTTACAACCACTAAAACCTTAAAAGATGATTGTTCTAAGGTCCATTGTCAAAATTACAAGTGCTAATTCCAACTTTAAGGTTCTTCAAGGGAAAATCTCACTGCATAATTATGTCATTCTACTAGACATAAGCAACGAGACTATCCATTATTCTAAAGAACAGTTGGATAAATTAATTAAATAGTCACTTATTAAAGATATTTAAGTCTACTAATTATAATATTCCTATTAACACATGATTAGTTGACTCTAGTTTTAAACGTTTCCTTACCAGAAGTCAACAAATAACTAACATGAGAGTTAGTGACAAAATTAAATGTTAAAAAAAAAACTATAAGAACCATAATAAGCAGTCTTTTAACAACGTTTTTCGATACCTTATATATATTCTGAAGATTAGTCAGAATATGGTATCATAATTAAACAATGTTATGAAGGTTGTGAGGTTTGCATAGTCAACATAAAGTCACACTTACCTTAAACTCTCATTTTATTTGTTCTAAATATCTGGATAGAAACATTACTAAGATGGAACTAGATGATACCTTACACTATCACAACTTTTGTCATCATGCACATGAGAATTTGACAAAAGGAAAATGAGACTTATAAATTTCATCCATTATAACCGAAATTCATGAGAAATCATGACATGATTAATGAGGATGATTTTTTATCCAATCTCATTCTAAGTGATTTTAAATCATGACGTTACAGCCCTAAATACTACTTGGCTTAAGGAATAAGTATGGGTCCATCATAAGTCATTCATTGACATTTGTGGAACTTATTCCAAATGGAATATTCAGACATAATTCATTTATCAATTAAAGACTATCAACTTGTATCTAAATTTTGTCGCATATGGCCCACAGTCTTAGAAGAAATCTATTCATATATGTACTTAATAAGATTTCTATTAAATATGTCCTTAAGTTTCTTATGATATTTGGACATTAAGGAAATCCAATAAAGTCTAACGTATATATGATAGGTTCCCACGTCACATAGCTCATTGAAACTTCTCTTATAGCATTCTAGAGATATTAAAAGATCAGTGGGAGCATTAAGTGTCTTAATAATAACTTGCAATAGTTGCAAGAGGTGAGGGAGTGAAAATTTTACATTACCTCAATTTGCACCTCTTGTACAAGACACCGCTCCATCACGACACTGTTCTATCAAAACTTATCTCCTTAAATCTAATGCTACTCTTACAAAAGTTTCATTGTTGCCTAATTGTGGGCGCACTTAGATTTCTTACCTAAACTAACATTATCCTCAACAAGAGAAATCACAACGACTAACGTCATTAATTTGTTTTCTCTATTAGAATTTGTTGGTCGTTAAATATTGACCCTGAGCATGCTAAGTTCCTAAAGTTTTCTAAGGTCAGTGGGAGCAGTCAAAGTCCTTATCATGATTTGCAAGGAATACAAGAGGCGGGGGGAAGAGTGTCATTAAATTTCACTCTGAATTTAACTCCGATTACACCTCTTGTACACCATACCGCATCAACTCTTAAAAACTTAGAATCCTGAAAATGATAGCAACCTAACCAAGAGCTAATCCATAAAACTGAAACTTCTAATGAACCCAAGAATCAACTCAGGAGGTCATCTAGGTTTAAAAACCTACTAACTTTGATGATTACATAACCTCCCTAATTGAAGTTGAAATGGATTTTGGAAATGTTTACTGATCCTATCTCTTAAAATTAAGCCATTAGCGTCAATCAATCTTCTGAATGGAATAACACAGTTTTCTAGTAAAACTAATTTTATGTGTTCGTATAACGTTTGGGATTTGATTGAATTACCTAAGAGTGTTCATAACAAAACCAAATCCTAATATAAGCGTTAAGACACTCAAAAGCATGATTGATTGTCAAAGGTTGTACTTAGGAAGAGATAAATTATTAAAGAATCTTTATTACATATCTAACAAAGATTTCTTTGAGGATCATCACTGTTCTAGTAGCTTATAATAGTTTAAAGCTACATTAGATGAACATTAAAAACAATTTTTCCCTAACAAATGGCTAGCATATTTACATGTTCATAAAACAACCTGAAAGTTCTAAACTGAAGGTAAAAGAACACTTTATTTGTAAGCCAATAATATCTATGTATGGGTTAATGCAAACATCATAATGTGATGAAAAGCTAACGTAATTATGTTCATCAAGAATCAAGTGGATTAATGTACCTACCTCAAAATGAGTGGGAGCAACTAAGATAAACTTGTCTATATAGATGACATTCTTTTGACAAGTATGTGTTACATAAGTCAAAGCATTGTTAACACAAACTTTGATAGAATATATCTCAAAGATATCTCTTACGTGATTGATATCATAACATACCGAGATAGACCCAATAGGACATTAGTTATGTTCCATAAGTTTAACCTTAAATGGGTCCTTACATATGTAACAAACAATATTGCTCTCCTTTAGAGGATAATATGGTAAATGAGATTTTTCCTTACGCTTCATTAATTAGAAGCCTTATGTAAGTCCAAGTCTATACTCGTTTAGATATTACTCACATTGCAACACACTAGATATGTCTAGATTAATGTGAAGCATTTAATAGAGTATTACAATATCTTTAAAAAGAAACGAGAGGCTACAATTTAAAGAAGAAGTGAGAATTAAAACCGGTTTATTACTTTAACTTTGTAATGTTCAAAGATAACAAAATGTAATTTTGGGTATATCTTTATGTTAGCAGGCAAAACCTATCTCATGGAGAAGTCATAATGGACTGATATCAACAACCTAAGTTATAACGACATAATATAGTCACTAAATGTTGTTGGAAATTTATCAGTGGACTCATAAGTTTATTAACTCCATATAATTAATGTTTTGAAGACTTAGTGTGATAAAGTCAGCTACCATAACTCCTTGAACAGTAACAGTTCAAGAGGTGTTGCATTAAATTTCGATACGCAATTAATTATTCGTTTATGAACGAATTGAGGAAACTAAGTTTTGTATCGAATACATTCATGATATGCTTAAGGATCCTATAACTGAAGGGCTATTACCCATAAGTCTTATTTAGAGAGCTCATAGACGGGTATTAATTTGATGGCCGTGCGCAACTGCATATCGTACTATGAATGACTAAGTATTAGTTAATTTTCCTCATCAGTTTGATTTTGTATGTCTCTAAGAATATGTCAAGCTAGCATAATGGCATATAGACAAATAAAGTTACAAATCAAACAAAGGGCTTATGCGTATTTTGATCATAACGATTAGGTTTTAAATTAAGGCTATAATATGACTAATGGGGGTCCTGAGTCGCATAATGATTCAACGGCTGTATTTCTCTGCTATAGTACTTGTTTAAGGCTAAAATGAGTGTTAACTCCTGATCAGGCTTATCTAATACTCATAGTAAATGATTACTCGGCTAAGTGGGAGAATGTAAGATTAAATATATTATGGTATAATATTTAATCTAGTAGCCATTATAATCATTTACATTATATGGATCAAAATATATAACAACCTATTAAATAATTAGTTGGTAATTGTTGATGGGCCTAATTACCCTTATTAACTAATTAGGGTTTCCTCCTGGGTGCATATATAAGGAGAATAATGTGGAGGTTAAAGGGTTAGACAATTACACAAACCCTAATAGCACATAACATCAATCTCGCCTCTCTCTCCCAACCGAACACCCTATTCGGTTTCTTCATCACCATCATTAGATTGCACCCTAAGGAGGAACTCGACCAATCTGACGAACATGACGTCTACTTCATCCTCTAGTGTGGTTACTGGCTAATCAGGTACACACATCTTATTTTATTGTTCATGATTGAATTTACATAATTAGGGTTTATGTTTTACCCATGTTCTTATGATATAATCAACAACATGTTTTTGGTACAAGCTAGGGAACTAGCAGATGATGTGTTAGTCACTTAACTTGTATGTCAACCCAATTAGCTACATGAACACACCTTTTGTAGATGTTATGTACGTAGTATGATCGCTGTAAAACAAACTAAACTTCTTCATATAAATAATGGCTTCTGTTATGAAATCATCTGTTCATCTCCAGTTTTTTTAGTAAAAATATAAGTTGCTTTAATTTTGAAATTCTGGTGTTCATGATGGTGCTTTTTTGTATTTGGGTGATCATGAGTTAATTCTTCTTAGAGTTGTTATAAAATTGGCTTGAAAAACACAAATAGTTGATGATTTACAGTTTCCTTTTTGTACTAAAGAGAGGAATTAATGTATCTTAGTGTTAATATTCAGTTATGTTTCATTAACCTATGACTCACATGCATTCATGGTTTGGTTTGCCTGGTTTTAACACTAATTCTGGGCTGAATGGCTAACTAGAGTTCCAAAATCCGCTTCAATTTGATGGTTCGAACAGGTTTTAAATTTCAAATTTGTTAGTTTACATTAAATTTCTAAGAAAGATAAAGATGGTCCATGAAAATTAGAAATATGCATAATGCATATTCCAAGAAAGAATAGATTCTCGAAATGTAGAGGTTTTCTTTAGTGTCTTTCTGATCCCAAATGGATAAAGAATTGCTATGCTCTTATGTTAAAGAAACCGTGAAAGCAGCCCAAAGTGTAGGCAGCTGGAACGGTTTTAACGGGTTAAGATGTCATGCTGGAGATGGTGGCAGTTCAAGATCTTCATCGTTATCTTTATCATCATCATCGTCATCATCATCACCATCTTTTGTTAACGGTTTGCCTTATTTTCTTGAAACTTGCACACCACACAGCCAACTTTTACAAGCAATTGAGCCAAGATTCCCGAATCTAACGCTTCTTTTGACCGAACCCAAGGGTGTGACCGCTGGTCGCACCCTTGGGTTCAGACTTCTGGCTGAGAGCTATGAAAACTCAGTCAATGAAGTACACCGGGAGACGAATTGTCGATACCGACCTTAAAAAGACTTCAGTTTGTTCACCATGGAAGCTTTTTAGAGGGAAACCGGACACGTGTCTGGCTTGGGACATTTGATACAGCAGAAGAAGCTACTTTTGCAGATGATACAGCTGCTTATTTGTTGAGGGGTAATTATGCACATTTAAATTTTCCAAATTTAAAGCACCAGTTAAAGGCAAATTCAGGAAATGGTCACACTGCAGCTCTTCTTGAAGCAAAGTTGCAAGCTTTATCATCTAATAAGAAAGGTAATGAATCTAATGATCTGTCACCAACACCCACGGAAATTGGTTTAACGACAGAAACACGTACGGGTCATGTTTTAGATAACGAAAAAAACAAGAAACCGACAGAAGTAGGGGAAGCGGATGGTGTCGAGGGTGTTCAGTTGAGCCGAATGCCGTCGTTGGACATGGATATGATCTGGGTACATGAGTATTCATCTTTTCTTCCAAAGTTGTTGCATTTTTGCTTTCTTTTTAAGTGGTGTTTTTTTTTAACCTGATTCCAAGTTTTGGTGTTGGTGATACTTCTCAGAACTGAAGTACTGGCCCTTGTCTTCTTTAGAGGGTTACTAGAAGAAAAAAGTAGTAATAATATATTTGAGCTAAATGACATTTACTGATTAGAGCTGTCACTATATAATTTGGATACTGTGTTCAATTTGTTTACTCTTTTAGGCTGTCACTATATAATCAGTGACTGTGACTGACTGTGTTACTCCGCGTTACCAGTTTACGTAGCAAATCGAAATTTATTCCAATTTTTATGTTAATGAACTTATGTTATATTTTTAGTTCATAAATTGCAGGTTAGCAGGTTAGGGATCACAATTGTTATTTCTGCAGATTCGATATGGCATATGATGAGAAGTTTCGTTGATGAAGATCAAAATCCGCTCCCATGATCTTCTACTTGCCATGCAGGTGAACATCTAGATCCAATTGTTGTTTCAGAAGTCAAGGCCAAAAGAAAAGTTAAAGAAGTCAATGGTGTGTATTGGTGTTTCCACAAATCAACTCCATGTGTTTATGATGACATTTGAAGACTTTAATGCTATGGCATAGTTCCAACTTGACTTTATTTAGTCAACTTTTGTTCTTTGAAGCTCATGATTTACTTTCTAAAGGTTCAAGGTCATGAATTATATTGTGCGATAAACCTTTCATAAAAGAGGCTTGATCCGTCACGAAGCGCGGGGTCATTGAAAGTGGACAGCAAAATTGATATATTAGTAGGGTAAAGTGATAATTTTGAATATAAACTGACTTAAAGAGTTGTAACTGTCACCAACCATTAACTTCTATTGCTTTGCTCCCACACATAAACCCATATTTTAGTTGGCATGTTTCGGGTTTGCAGGCTGAATACTTGAATCTGAACACGACTTATGTATTTATTTGTGTCATAAACATCAAGCCCATTCGAAATCCACCCACATCCCACTGTCATCTTCTTGCTCTCCACGCGACGCCGACTTGGCGAATCGCAACTCGCAAGGCTCCGTGGCATTGACCATGTATGATTAGTGAGGTTTTTTTTTTTGCCTTTCGCTTAGGGTTTACCCTTGCTTCAGCCAAGTAGCCAACCACTCAATCAGACGTGCACAACCGATCGGAGTACTAGCAGCTGCGCAAACCAGTGATCAGAAAAGCAGCAACAACGTAGACAAGCAAAAACCTTTGACGCTGCGTTTTTTAAGTTTCGGTGCGCAAACCAGTTCGGAACGGCAGCATGGTAGTGATTTGTGTTTTCTCTTACGTTTGCGGAGAAAGGGAGATTAACATCCGGCGGTAAGCTAAGAACCACCGCGCGGTTCAGCTCAACCGTTTTAAAAAGTTGTCATTTTAGCATGGGTCAAAACGAGTTTTGACCAAAATAGGTACGGGTTAGAATGGGTCCGGACCAGGATGTGTTCGGGTCAGAACGACCCGTTTTAAGAAGTGGTCATTTTGTTCCGGGTTAAAACATGTTTTTGACGAAATGGATGTGTTCGGGTCGGAACTGCCCGTTGTAAAACGGGTTCCGCTTAACCTCGACCAGGTGCACTTGATGTTGAAGGCAAGGAATTACCGAAACCGGTTTACGTTTCGCGTGAAAGACGACCCGGTTATAACCATCACAAGAAAGCCGGAGCGATGAACGCCCTTGTACGTTACACTTTCCAACCCATTGTAGCCTATATAGTCAACTATCAACAAAGTATCCGCGGTTGTGTTTTAATTCAAGTATATTTGTTTGTTTTTTGTATCAGATTCGAGTGGCTGCAGTGCTTACAAATGCACCATTCATGCTCAATCTGGATTGTGATCACTATGTCAACAACAGTAAAACTGTAAGAGAAGCTTTGTGCTTCTTAATGGAGCCACAGTTGGGTAAAAAGCTCTGTTACGTCCAATGGCGTCTTGTTCGATGTAAGTTCCAAACTTTCAATAACCAGCTATTGACAGATGGCAATTTTGACCCGTTTACTTACATAACAGATTAACATGAGAGGACTTGACGGAATCCAAGACCCGGTGTATGTGGGTACGGAATGTGTCTTTAACCGACAGGCGTTATACGGATACGATCCCCCGATGTCGGAAAAAAGACCGAAGATGACGTGATTGCTGGCCTTCAACAAACCACTCAAATCATTTGCATGTTTCAAACAATCCTCAGCCTTGTCTAGCTGCAATACGAGAGTTCTTGTCCTCGTGAACCAATTTATATGGTCTAAATATTTACCATCTTGACCAGAAATATGTTTCATTCACAAATGTAAGTTCATTTTGTATTCCACAATAACAAAATATATATATATACCAGTCCACTAGACATAGCCAGTTCACCCAACTGCTTCCATTTTTCAGCTACCAGCGCAATATCCTATACACAATAAAACCAAAGTTATCATCAGGATTACAAATGAACCGATATTTTTTCTCTCTAAGCTGTCTAAACATAGTATTTCTTGACCTTGTGTGCATGAGTGTTGGGTAGTCGTGGCTACGGTTTGATGAAGAGGCAAGGTTATACTTTTGTGTCAGATTAGTTTATGATGGTAAATTGGGAATTTTAGGGTGTGCATGGGTCTTTTTTTTGGCTCAGGGCGAACTAAAAGCGATATTCGGTTTTTTGATTTTTCCGGTTTTACGTATAGGTTTGGTTCGGTAATGAGTCAGGCTTAGGAATTTTTTGGGTCAGCAGAAAGCTTGTCCGATATAGAAAACAAGAAAATCTGGGAGTAACACTTTTTTTTTTCCAAAAATATTGAATTTCAATAACAAACGTTAATCTAATAGATGGTGTTGGTGAGCTGGGTTGTTTTGTGTATGTGAAGGTGGAGACGAGGGTGGATATCGGTGTTCCAAGGGATGTGATGTGGCGGAGAAGCTAGGTGTTGATATGGTGGTGTTGGGTAGTCATGGCTACGCTACGGTTTGATCAAGGTGGAGACGTGTACATACATGGGTTCGAAACCAAATATGTTCGCGGTCATGCACCCCTGACTTAACGGTAAAAAATGGATGAAGTTAACGAGCCGGATGAAAATGACAAGGTTTCAAACCTTTTAGATCCAGATGCGGAAAAACAAACCTTTGGACGAAAGTCGCAAAACCTCATAGACGAAAATAACATTTTACTCTTAAAAAATTGAAAAAATTTAGACAGCCCCTTTGACAAGTTTATTTTTCTGATCCGTGCAGCACAGTGTGTGTGTATACACACCTCCTTAGACTGCGGAAGCAAATGGCCCAGTATCCGTTTCCCCCTTTTTTACATTTTTTAGCTTTGATTAATTGGGGCATGGTAAAATCAACTATAGTCTTTGTACACCCACTGTTGCTTTGTACCCACTGTTACACCAGTTCAAAGATCTCACACTTTTTTGTGTCGTCCTATGACACAACTGTTTTTATGTTTTACCTCATTTCTAGCATATCATTAACATAAACAACTCTTATAATTTTCTTTTAACTACTAACAACAGAAGGTGAATTATGTTTCAGCCCAAGTTAACAGTTTTGGATCATACATCAGTCTAATAAAGAAACTTAAGTAACAATGTGGATTATGATGCAACCCATATTCAACAGTTCTCTCGCACACACAGGCGACTCATGAGCACCTATACGTTATCAAATGGAGCACGATTCAGTTTAGCACGCCGCAACGCGTGCAGCGATTCGGTTTAATGCGTCGCCCATTTTTTTTTAAACTACATGAAGCAATAATTACATAAACTATATTATTATAATAATATTAGTTTGTGAGACAGGTTTGGGTAACGGGTCAAAATAAGTATTCTTTTTCGTAGGGGTCAAAATTGTGCCCACCCCGGGCCCGTTTTAGACATAGCCGCCACGCGGCGGGTTCTTCACCTAGTTATCAGCAAATAAAAACCCCAAATCCCACCTTATATAATAAAAGTGGTGTACAACAAAGATAGCCAAAAATACAAACCCATAAGGCGTATAAAACATACAATGCTAAGAGTACAACACTCTTAAGCATACATATATATAAATACAAATTAGACGGATAAGTAATACTCAGAAGCGGCAATGCCACCATCATAGTAATCATAGGCATTCACCAACCCCTTATGAAACTGAAGCAAATAAGGCTGCAAACAAGTTGTACCACTTCATAAACACAAAGTGGTAACACACAAAGCAGCACCATATTGCTATTTGATAATAAGCATGAACACACAACTTCAATCGATCAAAGAAAGAGATGTCGTTCACACTCAGGGGCTTAACACAATTGTATTAAATTACGCCACGCCAAGTGAGAAGCAACATCATCGCGTTTAAAATCATGGTTGTACTAACTCTCAGATTAGCTTGTAGCCTCCGACAAACCAAAATAGACATTGACTTTTAGTCCACTAAAAAACAAACAAATCCAAAAGCACTCAATCAGAAAATGCCACATAAGCTAAGCGGCTTGTTGAATTTAGTGGGCACAAAAACCTTGAAAAGTACTACAAGGTCCACAAAAGAGTTGTATATGTGCTAAAATTCAAGAAAGTTAACGAGTAAACGAATTACGATCAAAGAGGGAAATATTATAAGGGATCGGAGGACTCGGGGGAGGAGCTGACATGCACGAGTAGTTAGGGGTGTTCATCGGTTTGGTTTATGGTTTATTTGGTTTATTCGGTTTTCAAAACTTTGTACCCCAAACAAAAAACCAAACCAAATAAGGAATATGCAAACCGATCCAAACCAAACCAAATTCAATTCGGTTTGGTTTCGGTTAGAAACCAAATAAACCAAATCTAACCAAATTGTACCTAAATACTTCTTTTTTCTTAATTTATATTTATGTTTGTGTTCCAACTTTCGAACATCGCAACTAATTTACACCTAACAATATATGAATACAAGAAAATTTCATTGCGAAATAAAACAAACACATCCATAAAGTAGTCGTAGACACAACGACAAAGTTAAAGCTTCAAAATATAGATCATAGAAACTATAAATAGTTAACAAGTCTAATGACACAAAATATAAAAAATCTTCAAACATGAGTCTTTCTCCAACTCGAGTGAACCTGCATTCATAACCCTTTCCCCCAATCACGCATAACCCTTCATTTCTACAAGAAACAAGAAAACCAATAGATGTTTAGCTATTAAAACTTGTAAATATAATATAAATAATGTATGTTAAAAGAATAATGATAAACGAGTAAAAAAAAAAACCTTCTTCCAACTTATCATGCTCTTCAATGTTCTCTTTCACGTTAACAACATCACCACAGGAAAAATCCAATTTTGACAACAAATTAAAGCTTTAACAATTGGAAGACTTGAAGAACTCTTAAATGTGTCAAGCACCCTACCTCCCGTGCTAAATGTATCAAGAAAATGTAGAAATCCTAAACCCTAGTTTTTATACTGAAGGTCTAAAGTTCAATTTTTTTTAAATGAGTGGGTTTGAGTTGGTCTTTTAGATTTACATTTGATATTTTGGGCTGCATAAAACAATAACTATTTTGGGCTAATAAATTATATATGATTTATAAAATATTATTATTTTTATTTAATAATTAATTAAGTTAAATGGTTTATTCGGTTATCTAAAAAAATGGAATAAACCAAATAAAATAAAATGTGGATCCATAAACTGAACCAAAAACCATATTCACAATTCAGTTTCGGTTAGAAACCAAACAAAAAACCGAATTCATTATTCGGATCGGTTTATTTGGTTATGGTTACGGTTCGGTTTACGGTTTTTATTTGGTTACGGTTTTTTCTGAACACCCCTATGAGTAGTCGAGTGTACCTAAGAAATCAATAGATTAATCAGAGGAGGAACTAGTGTATTAGGAGCCATAACACGGGCTACGACTCAACCCCGTATTTGTAGTGTATTTTTTATTTATTTTTTCGGTTTTATAAAAAGGATACACCTAAAAAATACGAGGATATCCCTAACAAAAAAAATCAAATACTTGATATTAGTATAATCCCAAATTTTTATAAGCCCAAACATTTTACAACCCAAAACTTGTATAATAATTAAGCACTAATGATTAGATAAGCCCAAATTAATTATAATAGAATTGAAAGGAGACCCAATTGGTAAATAACAAAGATTAGCCCAAGACCCAAAACAACAAAATACAACTTGTGAAATCGATATCGTCCGCCTGCCTGACTCTGAAGTGTTGGTTGTCTGCTGAGTGCTGAAAGCCTAAAATCGTCCCTGCTGGCCTGATGATCGCTGGAATCGTCCCTGTTGTTTGCTGATTGGAATTCACCTCCCTTTTGATCGCTGGAATCGTCCCTGCGCAGCCTGAAGTCGTCCCTGCTAATCATTGACCGGCATTGACCTTTGATTTGTGAGTTTTCTAGTCCTTTAATTGTACCGTAATTTTTTTTCTTGGATACCCTTAAATTAATGGGCTAGCTCCGTCACTGATTAATGTCAGTTTTATGGTTAAAACGGCTAGTTAATAGCAGTTAACACTTCATGATCAATCTTATAGTTGGGGATGACACATGGAAGGAATTCATGATCGCCATCATTGTCTAACCGAGTTCTGCGCCATCCAGGATCGCACTTGCAGGCAAAACCAAATGGTTACGCACATTATTGCATAAGTACGCATGTTATAATACATAATTACGCACATTATTTTCATATTACACATGGGTTGGGTAAACCCTAATTACGCATGTTATTTGCATAAATACGCATGGGTTGGGTTAACCCTAATTACACACGTTATTTGTGTTAGGATCAGGATACACTCACGAACACAGAACTCACACACACACTTTTCTGATGAAGAACACAAAGATTTATAGTGGTTCGGTTGGTTCTGACCTACATCCACTCTTGGTAACTAGGAATATTTGTATTAAGCTTTGGTACAATTTTCAGATACATAACAATCTCATATATATAAGATTGAGGAAAGAGAAGATAGTCCCAAAACATGATCCGTGAAATCTGGATCACAAAGACAATTATTTCCTTATCAACTTGATCAGCAAAGCTGACCTCAGCTTGATCAAATTGTCAAGTGGTTTGGCTTCACACTCAACAATCTCCCACTTGAAGCCACGGAATAATCTTTACCTGTGCTTCAACTGTGCATCAGTATCTCTGAAAAAAAAACTTTGATCTTCATACATTCCTAGTTACTCGGCCTTCTCTTCAATTAACCTAAAGGCCAGTTGAAGCTATGCAAAGCTTCAACTTTTCTAAGGTGACAACCTTAGTCAACATATCAGATAGATTTTCACTTCCTTTGATCTTCTTCAACTTCAGAGTGCCTTCACTAACTTGCTCTCTGATGAAGTGATATCTCAGCTGTATGTGCTTTGTCTTCGAATGCAAGACAGAATTCTTTGCAAGATGAATTGCACTTTGATTGTCACAAAACAGTGCACAATCAACTTGTTCCTTGCCGAGCTCTTTGAGAAAATTCTTCAACCATATAAGCTCTTTGCTTGCTTCAGCAACTGCCATATACTCTGCTTCTGTGGTTGAAAGGGCAACACTTTTCTGCAGTCTGGACATCCAGCTTACTGCAGTGCCTCCCACTGTAAAGACATAACCGGTGGTGCTTTTGTAAGATTCTTTACAACCACCAAGGTCAGCATCTGCAAAACCCTTCAGAATAACCCCTTTCCCCTTAAACTGTAATGCCACTTTTGAAGTACCCTTCAAATATCTTAGCAACCATTTAACTGCTTCCCAATGTTCTCTCCCTGGATTGGACATAAACTGGCTAACAACTCCCACTGCATGAGCTATATCTGGTCTCGTGCATACCATTGCATACATGAGGCTACCAACTGCTGATGCATACGGAACTTTAGCCATTTCTGCTTTGTCTTCAACTGATCTGGGTGACTGAACTTTTGAAAGCTTAAAGTGACTTCCCAAAGGTGTGCTTCGAATCTTGGCATCTTTAAGGTTGAATCTTTCTAACACTTTCTCAATGTGCTTCTCTTGAGAGAGTGTCAAAGAACCATCTTCTTTGTTTCTGAAAATACTCATCCCGAGTATTTGGTTTGCAGCTCCCAAGTCTTTCATCTCAAACTCTTCAGACATCTGCTTCTTCAGCTTCTTGATCTCTGTCATGTCTGAACCTGCAATCAGAATATAATCCACATATAGTAATAGAATGATATAAGAACCCTTGAACCACTTGATGTAACAACAATGGTCATTGTCACATCTCTTGTATCCGACTCTTCCCATGAAGTTATCAAACTTCAAATACCATTGTCTGGGCGCTTGTTTCAGACCATACAAACTCTTCTTCAACTTACATACCAAGTTTTCTTTGCCTTTAACCTGAAAACCTTCTGGTTGTGTCATTAGAAGTCTTCTTCTAGGTCACCATGTAGAAAAGCTGTCTTGACATCTAGCTGCTCTAGATGCAAGCCTTCTGCTGCTACAATACTGAGAACAAGTCTGATAGTAGTCATCTTCACCACTGGAGAAAATATTTCATTGAAATCAATTCCCTCTTTCTGCTGAAATCCCTTGACCACTAATCTTGCTTTGTACCATTTGGTACCATCATGTTCATCTTTGACCCTGAAAACTCACTTGTTCTGAAGAGCCTTCTTCCCAGCTGGAAGTTTGTTAAGTGCCAGGTCTTGTTCTTCTCAAGAGACTTCATCTCATCTTTCATTGCTAACTCCCACTGCAATGAATCTTTCAACCCCATGGCTTCTGAGTAACACTGGGGTTCACCATTTTCTGTCAAAAGTATGTAATTGACGGATGGTGAATATTTATCTGGTGGTCTAACGACTCTGGAGGATCTTCTTCGTTGAAACTGAGGAGTTTCTGGGGATTCTGGAATTTGAGGAGCGACCTTTTCTTCTTCTTCTGCAGAATCATTACTAGAATCATTCCCTGAGCTCCCACTGTCGATTAACTCATTCCCATTTTCTGGAATGTCGACTGAAGCTTCTTTTCTTGTTTCACCACTTTCAAATCAACATAGTCTTTCTGAACTTCTGGTCCTTTGGTGTTTCTGTCTGTATACAATTCGTTTTCGTTGAAGATGACATTCTTGCTTTTGATTACTTTTCTGCCTTCATTATCCCAAAGCCTGTAACCCATTTGTTCTGACCCATAACCAATGAATGTGCACTTCTTGGATTTTGAGTCTAACTTATCCCTGTCACTAGCTTCTAACAAATCGTAAGCACTATGATGTGTGCAAAATGCAACATATAAATTACATCAATTGTGGCATAAAACTAACCCTTTTTTAGTACTAATGTTGGAAAAAGTGTGTTTTTGTCTTCCTTTTGTATTTTTAGGATTAAATGAGCTCAAATAGACAAAAGAAGCAAAAAGGCAGCTAAATCTAACAAAATACAAGAAAAGGGATAAACGTGGCATGCCCGACCTCCCGACAGCATCTTCCCAAGCAAAACAAGAAAACAGAAGGCTGAACACGCCCCGTGCCCAGTGAGCACGGGGGCGTGCCCAAGTGTCTGCAGAAAAGACAAAGCTGTAGAAGCTTCTATCACCCACCACGGGGGCGTGCCCAGCGGACACGGGGCCGTGGTCAACTCTAAGATTCGCAGAATCTGGGGAAATCTTGATAGTACAGATACACTTCTGCACACGGGGTCGTGCCCAACGGACACGGGGGCGTGGTCAACTAATGCAAACAAACTGCAATTAATGAAGACAGAGAAGAAGGATGGACATGGGGTCGTGCCCAATGGACACGGGGCCGTGCCCGAGCTGCTGTTCAGGCTATAAATAGGGGTGCTTGGCTCATTTGGAAACCATCCCTTGGCACACCACCTCTCTCACACTTCACCCACCACCATCACAACACCATCATCCACCACCATCATCCATCGTCCATCGTCCATCATAGAGTGTGTGAGTCGTCTCGGGATCTAAGATTGATCGTAAGAGTTCTTGACAATCAAAGGCCATGTTTGCCTAAGTCTCTTACATCACTTGGTGAAGACAAGTGTCTAGTGTAATACTTTTTATTTTTAATCTTTTCACACTTTTTATTTGGTTATGTATTAATGACTTTAATAACTAGTTTCTTATGTTGAAGGTCATTCTTCCTTATCGTTTGTCCGTGGTGTATTGTCATTATTTTACTGTCTATATAAAATAAAAGATTTTCACCATTCTTATCTCCACGGTCTATATGGAGATATGTTGGCTACCTGGTCGGGGGTTAAGGGAACGGTTTGGTAAGAGTCTTGCCTTGTTTAGTGTATAGATCCTGCAAGGACTTGGGTCAAATTTAGTAGGACCTCCTTCAATACCCACCGGTATTGGATGGCGGGGGTCCAAACTCTTTGATCCCCTCATATGTAAGCTACTATTAATACTTTAACCCGGCTACTTAGGACTGTATCCCTGCTGACTCAGACTACTTAGCCGAGGGTAACGTCACCTTCAAAAGAGGGGCCTACCATAATATGCATTAATAACTTAATTAATTATTTTTCAATAATCTGACCCTTTAGGATTGTATCCTTGCTGACTCAAACTACTGGGTTGAGGGTAACGTCACCTTCAAAAGAGGGGCCTACTACAATAACTAAGATAATCTCTTAAAAAGTGCAAAAGTGCGGAAGTAATCAAAGGTTACACTAAACACGAGTCGAGGCCAAGTGATTCATCTTGTCTATCTGTTTTTATTTGTATTTTACTTTTCAGCATTTTAGTTAGTTTTATTTTTCTTAGTTTAAAACATTTTTCTAACTTTTGATTTGATTAGACGTTGAGGATAAACCGGTACTAAAAGCTCTTGTGTCCTTGGACGACCTCGGTATCTTACCAACACTATACTACGCTCACGATGAGTGCACTTGCCCATATGTGTGTTTAGTGTTAGTAAATATCGTGTTTTATAAATTTAAAACTTGACTAAAAAGTGTAAAAGGGCTTAAAATATACATTAAAAACCTATCACACTACACACGCATCAAGTTTTTGGCGCCGTTGCCGGGGACACAAGGATTTTAAGAAAGTTAGGAATCAACGGCCTAATCGTTTTTTCTAATTTTTCTGTTTTTTTTTTTTTTTAGGATTTTCTTAGTTTTTCAGCTTCTGCAGAACTCTGCACGGGTCGTGCCCGCTGAACACGCCCCGTGCCTAATCCTTGGAACTGGCAATCCTGTTTTAAGTCAGATAGTAAGCTGAACACGGGGCCGTGCCCACTCAACACGCCCCGTGCCCAAGATTCAGTTACTGAAAACGGAACCGTAAGATCCCGACGGTTGGTAATTTCTGACACAAACATGAGTGATACTGATATTTTTTACTTTCGGCACTCTTATGGTACGTGGTGTCAAATATGTGGTGGCCCTCATAAAGAATTAGAATGTTATTTTCTAAATTATAAGCCCCATTATATAGACCCATTGTTTTCCTGTAGTCTTAAGAGGGGCCAAAGTAAAAATAATCCCTATCTCTCCCTCGAATGCTCTCAACCGGATCTTCTAGGAGAAATGCTTCTTGATGAACTATTTCAAATGGAAGATCTAATTCTTAATTGGTTAAAAGAACTTAGGATGGATTTCAATAATTTATCTCAAGACGATAACCAAGAAGAATTATTGGGATCACATTCAAATAAAAACAACTTTGTTGTTCCCAATGTTACCTCTAACTCTAGCGAGGACTTGAGCGATAGTCGTCCCTGTGTCGATTGTGCCGTGAAGGACTCCCCATCGACTTCGTTCGATGCATACATAGACCTGAGCGATTCGGCATACACCTTCTTTAACGAGAGCCCGGGAAAGGGTTGGACTTGTCCACCTACATTTAGCATAGACCTGAGCGATTCGGCATACACCTTCTTGCGTTCTCATCTTAGTCTAGAGCAATTAAGGTATCTTAGGCACTTTGGGGTTGTTCCATCCAGTAAGGAACCACCCGATTTGTAACACCTCGAAAATTGACGTCCTATAATGTATTGACACGTGTCATAAGCTTGAACGTGTGAAAGAATACTCTAGAGGGACTATAGTTGACAAACATGGAAAGTATGTGAATATGAGGGTTCAAAATGTCAACAATGGATAAATATACTTTACAGTAACCCTACATGATGTTTATACCTTCAGACGAATAAATCATGGATCATACGAAGCTAAATATGAAAGAAAGTGAGAGATTACAAACTACAGGGGTTAAATATGTCAACATGTTTAAGTTATACCTCTGAGTGACCTTTTGGCAAACCCGAAGCTTTGTAACGGTTAATTATGCTCACTAGAATACACGATATAGATTTCATAAAGTTTTGTTATCGTATGAGCAAGTTGTGATCAAATTCGTATGCGAAGGGTTAAAAGCGTCAACGTTGAAGTTTAGGACTTTTTGGGTGACAATAAAGTTAACCGAGGGCTAAACAAAGTGAGTATATGTCTTGAAGCCCTTATAAGTCAAGTGGGAGGGTTCAAAGTGCAAGAAATGAAGTCTAAGCAATGTTTTGAAGAGACAAGGATCAAAACATAAAAATCTAAAATTGGATTTGAGTCAGGAGAGGTGTCGCGCGACGCGAGGCCCAAGGGGGGGGGGGGTCTTCGCGTCACGCCTAGGCCTATCTGATCCGAGAATTTTGGTTTCTTGTCTGCCTTTGTCATTCTAACCGACTTTAATCCGAGTTTCCTCATATTGGACGACCCCTAGGCAACCCCTAGACACTTAGGGACACTTGTGGATGAGTTGTGGTCAGTTGTAGACTTGCATGTCAACAATCTAGTGGGTTTGAATCACTATATAAAGTCCCACATGTTGGCAACATTGATCATTCATTCCCATTTGCATTCCTGGTCATTTCTGGAGCTCAAGTGCAATTCCAAATCATCTCTGGTCATTCATAGGACTCTTGTAAGTTTGCTTCACCTTTCTTAGTTAAGTTTTTACTTAGTTTTAGCTTAAAAGTCAAACCGTCGTAATTAACGGTTGACTTAACGATTAATCACTAATGGTTCAATGATTAGTCGAATTGAAAGTAGTTATAAGTTGGTAATTATGTGGGTAATAAACCCTTAAAAGGGTTCCCCCTGACTTCCACTCTAACTAGGTCTAATGTCGGGTCAAACTTGTTATTAAAAAGTCAACAGGATACTTAATTTCTAAGTTATGTATAATTAGCAATGTAGAACACATACAACCTGTTTGATCATTAATATAACTTGGTAATTAGTGTAAGAACATGTCTAAACACGTTCAACCCGACAATTTACTGTTTAGACCCGGTTCGGAACCGAAAGTCGCAAAGCTTTGACTTTTGCTTTGACTTCAGTTCTGACCCATTTAGGCATGTTTTAGAAATGCCTCAGAGCTTTAATTGGACTAGGTTACATGCTAGTATAACCCTCTATGATTATACACCTTGGTTCATTAGTTATCCAATTAATATGCATGATTCCGTTAATTGCTCATATGTTGACCATTATGCCCTTTTCACTTTAAAGCGTGATTTTTGAAAATGTAAAAGAGTAGAAACTTTAATTACTGATATATAAACTTGTAACCAAAATTTGACATCAGTTTGAGGTCTAGATTAAGAGTTATGCTCATTAGCGTAAATTGAAAGCTTTATGCTAATTAAACGGCGTAATTAGCGTATAGCCTAGTTCAGCCTACTTTATGATATAAAAATTATTACCCACTGATGTAATATATTATTTTGGGATTTTTGAAGATTTTTAATTAATTTTAGGCTGAGCATAACTTATAGTCGTAGGCTTAATCCGGTAATTGTCGGTTTTGCCCTTACAGGCTATAAAATGATTTTTACATATCTAATTGACTCCAAACCTTTTGCTACTGATGTTAAATGATAAATAAATTATTTTAAGCCTTCTGGAATAATAAAAATATCAGCCTTATGTATAGAAACCGGAAATGGCTTCTAATCGCCTTTTTAAGCGTTTTTAACGCATAGTATGTACTAGAACTATTTTAAACATACAAGGGTTGATACCTACTGATATTTTAGGTAAATTATAATATTTTAACAGTAAGCAAAAGTTGTTAAACTCAGACTTCTGTTTTGAGCTTTTCGGCTTATGTGAAATTACCAAAATGCCCCTACGGTGCATAGTTTGGTTATAATTGATAAATTTCACATATATACTTTACCCTACTGTTATAACTTATCAAATTAAGTATTTTTGCTGATTACATCAGACCTGTAACTCAAGTTAATACTTAAACTCTTTTATAACCTTATAAATGACCAAACTACCCCTACGAGGCATAGTTTGTGTTTAATTTCGTTTCGGGCATAATAAAAGACATCTTACTGATGTCACAACATATTTGAAGCATATTAACTTAGGAAACTTGTATATGGCTCTTACGTTCACCCGTTACGCTTATTACGCGTTCGGTTCAGTTTATGTAACTAGTTTGCATAAATTAGCCGAAACGGGTCAAACCTTATCGGTTTTATCTCAAAATCCAGAATGTGTATGAAATACCCATATTAAGAAAGTCTTCAAACTTGTCGGGTCTAAATCACATTCTATCCGGTCTTCGCTTAATCGTGCGTACGAACCGTATCTTCCTTTTGAAAACTAATCGGTCTAAGTCAAGACTTAATTAAAGACCCGTTAGGATTCTAATAGGTTATTAAAAACCTTCGTTCCAGATTAGGAGCCCAGTAAAAGCTATCTGTACTTGTTGATTTGATATACGGGTGGGATTGAATTTATATTTAGCTCAGGTAAATACTTTTAACTTATTTTCCCTATACGGGCTTGGGTTACGGTATATAAAATACCGCTTGGTCGGGCATTAAATCTTCCATCGTTTGGTGGTTAATTGAATAATTTAATCGGCCCGTTTAAATCATTTTGTTTACTTAAAGCCTTTGGGGGGTTAATGGCCATGTCCCGGATATCCTTGGAATCATTTTACGAAATGGCCACGACTTAAGCGCGGGGTGTAGGCGTACACCCGTCAGTGCACAAAAGAATAATGTGGTGTGTCTATTGATCTTTAACCCGGACACGATCCGGGCTACTGAACGCATAAGGAACATGTAATTCATTTACAAGATTATATATTTAAATAATTATCCCTAGTTATAAAGAGTTTGTGCCACGTGCATTCAAATCAATTTTATCAAACTTTTCAAAACGAGTCAGTTGAATGTATTTACCAGTGTAAACTGACGTATTTTCCAAAAAGGCTAAATGCAGGTACTATACGTAATAGGCTGGCTACTCCAGGCATCAATAATCAAGTCTCGCAAGCTTTAGATGTTAAAGTCTGTTGAACGATATTATTTTTCTGTTTAAGATCTGCCTATGGATCCATCTTACATTCCGTTGTAATATTTGATATTACTTTGAATCGGATTGTAATATATTTATCTTTTGCTTCCGCTGTGCATTTATATATTGTGTTGTTTGACTATGATGATATCAACTACGTCACGATACTCCCCTACCGGGCCCACCGGTCAAACGTGTAAAAGTCGGGGTGTGACACGATTCGGATAAGTTCCTTAGAAATAGACGAAACTTCATAAACAGCCTCTAGACACGGGGCCGTGTCCAGGTCAACACGCCCCCGTGTCCACCAAAAGATTCCTTTCTGACTTTTTGTCAGAATACGGACAAACTGTGTTAGGACCTCACCTGCACACGGGGCCGTGTCCAGCCGACATGGGGCCGTGTCCAGCATGCTGTCGTTTTCTATAAATGCAGCCAAGGATCCTGCACATTTGGACCACTCCAGGGACAGAGATTTGAGGGAATCTTCTCACGTACCATCCTAGGTATTTTCTAAAAGAAGCTTCTCAACAACCTTCTTGTCCTTTCCTCTTTTGTCAATTACCTTCTCCTTCATTTCTTCTACCTTAACACCTCCATTAGAGCTTGAGGCTACCATGGTTCCAAGCTTTAATGTGAGGTTTGTTAGGTTTTTGTTCAAGGAATCTTGTTTAAAATAAGTTTTGCAACATTTTTTAAGTTATTTCTGTTCAAAAACGCTTTAAAAATTGGAAAAATAATTTAAAACTCTGAGATTTATTGTTCTAAAAATCTGCAGAAAGGTGGACACGGGGCCGTGCTCACTGAGCACGGGGCCATGTCCGAGGGTACTGTTTCATTAAAATATACTCTCTTCTGTTTATTTTCATAGAATGTCAAGCCAAAACAGTGGAACCTCTTCTGCGCACTCCAGAAACAGTCGAAGGGAGAGAAGGTCCTCAATTAAAGCTACTCGCGTTCGCTACGTGATGGCATTACGAGAGGCTCTTGATGAGATGACATCGGTAGAGGAGGTCCTCATTGACCGTATAAATTATCTTACGGTGGGGTTGGAAAACAGTTTTCAAGAAATCAATCTCTTGCACCAGAGATTGAACATTCTTGTGACACCTCCCATGGAACCAATCCTCCCTTAAGAGGATTGGAACCTAGCACTTGGAGTCAACAATCCCATCGGATGGGACGACATTCCAGCGGAACCTCCTCTTGAAGATCTCCAAGAAGTCCCGTTGGAGGTTGCACCCCCTCAACCCAATGCCAATGAGCCCGCCTTTCTTCTCCCTAGGGAGATAGAGGAGTGGCTCGCCGACGTGTGAGGGACCCATGCCCGGAGAAAGAAGTTTTTCAAGCCGCATCCAACCGAGAGAATTATCTTTTCGGAAATTTTGCTAATAGAATAAACTTAGGCTAGAACTTCTTGATTTAGACTTCTTGTGTTTCTTTTGACCTATTTATCTAGAATTCTAACTTAATAGGACTATTATGTAATTCTCTCTATTTGAATGAATGATGATTCTAGTTAAATTGGTGTTTGGATGATGTTGTAATGGGTAAAACACACTCGGGATGGTGAAGGATACTGAGGGAAACTTGCACCAGCACCCCATGCACAAAAACAGGGTCATCCGACAAATTTTTCTTCACTACAGCAAGTTCAGCACGGGGCCGTGCTCACCCAACACGGCCCGTGCTCAACCATCTGCAGAAAATTGCCCAGTTCAGGTAACTGGACACGGGCCGTGCTCACCCAGCACGCCCCCGTGTCCAGGTTTCTGTTTCTTTATTTTATTTTCTGTTACTGGCGATCTGAACACGGGGTCGTGCCCGGACACCACGGGGCCGTGTCCAGACGCCCAGTAACATAATTTTTTGCTTTTTCACACCTTTTTACACATTCAATCAACCTAAAAACTTATTTTTGGGACACATTGAGGACAATGTGTAATTTAAGTGGGGGGGGGGGGGGGTGCTAAAACCTTGAATCTTGCAAGTCTTAAATACAAGCCTTACACAAAACTCTATTGGAACCGCTAATCACCCCAAATTTTTTCAAAACTTTTCAATTTTTTTTACTTGTCTAGGTTTAATTTGGGAATTTCAAGTTCTAAAAAGGTTATATTTTTACAAATTTACAACCGATAGCGTCGCAATAAAAAGAACCAACATAAGAAAATTATGAAACGGCATAACAAGTTTGATTAAAATTTGATTATATATACTTGATCACATAAAAACTCTTTCCCACAAAAAGTGAGTTTTGAGCCTTTATTGAGCATACAAATACATATCTTTAAACTAATTGCTCATTTTTTGTTTCTTGTGTGAATAGCCGCTTGGTTCTTACGACTCTAGAACTTGCCACAACAATACATTCCCGGTCCTTACCAACTTAAACCCGAGTAAGTAAATGACGGAGGCATTAGGACTAACCCTTTTTATTTCTACACCATTATTTTTCTTTTTTACCACCTACCCATAAGCCCCCTAGTTAACCCCTTTGAGCCTAAACCTTTTCATTTCTTAACCCAAAACAAACACCATTTTACCCACCAAAACCTTTTTTATTTTTAACCCTTTGTTTTAGTAACAAGCTCGGTTTTTCTTATGACTTTCAAAAAAAAAAAAAATTTTGATGATGAAGCAAAAGAGAAATAAACAAACAAGTTTATCAAAATTAACTTTGTTTGAATAATGGCTTCATCAAAATAAAAATTGCAAAAATAAAAAAAGTCTTACGAAAACCGACGCTTTTTACGCCTTTCGCCCTTTTACTAACCACTAACCCAACCACCTACCTTTAACCCAAGCCTAACCCTTCACCCAAAAAGTCCTCTTGATATTTACAAAGGTGTATAGTTAAAAAGGAGGAAGATTGATTGCTTGACAAGCCTATGGTAGGAGTAAGTTCCATGCCGCTCTCGAGTGATTCACTAAAATACATCTTCGGCCGAGTGTTGAGTGATTCCCCGTGAGGTATGTGAACTTGTATATAAGTGGAATTTTAAAAAAGGCATGTTATGCCCTAATAAGTAATTTATCTTATGTTATGTAATGTTTCAAATAAATCATGACGAATAGGATTGTAAATAAATAAAAATAAAACTTAATAAAGAATCTTGGAAATCCCGACACTCTATGACAAGCCCAAAAAACCTTCTCTTCTACCCATTCATTTTGGGAGTGTAAAGCCACATTATAAAGAGTTTTGCTTGAGGACAAGCAAAGATTCAAGTGTGGGGGTATTTGATGTGTGCAAAATGCAACATATAAATTACATCAATTGTGGCATAAAACTAACCCTTTTTTAGTACTAATGTTGGAAAAAGTGTGTTTTTGTCTTCCTTTTGTATTTTCAGGATTAAATGAGCTCAAATAGACAAAAGAAGCAAAAAGGCAGCTAAATCTAACAAAAATACAAGAAAAGGGATAAACGTGGCATGCCCGACCTCCCGACAGCATCTTCCCAAGCAAAACAAGAAAACAGAAGGCTGAACACGCCCCGTGCCCAGTGAGCACGGGGGCGTGCCCAAGTGTCTGCAGAAAAGACAAAGCTGTAGAAGCTTCTATCACCCACCACGGGGGAGTGCCCAGCGGACACGGGGCCGTGGACAACTCTAAGATTCACAGAATCTAGGGAAATCTTGATAGTACAGATACGCTTCTGCACACGGGGTCGTGCCCAGCGGACACGGGGGCGTGGTCAACTAATGCAGACAAACTGCAATTAATGAAGACAGAGAAGAAGGATGGACACGGGGCCGTGCCCAATGGACACGGGGCCGTGCCCGAGCTGCTGTTCAGGCTATAAATAGGGGTGCTTGGCTCATTTGCAAACCATCCCTTGGCACACCACCTCTCTCACACTTCACCCACCACCCACCGCCATCATCCATCGTCCATCATAGAGTGTGTGAGTCGTCTCGGGATCTAAGATTGATCGTAAGAGTTCTTGACAATCAAAGGCCATGTTTGCCTAAGTCTCTTACATCACTTGGTGAAGACAAGTGTCTAGCGTAATACTTTTTAATTTTAATCTTTTCGCACTTTTTATTTGGTTATGTATTAATGACTTTAATAACTAGTTTCTTATGTTGAAGGTGATTCTTCCTTATCGTTTTTCCGTGGTGTCTTGGCATTATTTTACTGTCTATATAAAATAAAAGATTTTCACCATTCATATTGTCACGGCCCCGACCCGGTTTGACCCGTTCCAGGAGTCGCCGGACAGAAAATCCCGTGGTATTTATTTAACAGCGGAAGATTTCTTCAGGATCTTTTTAAAACTGTAAATTCCCGATTATTTTATTTCACAACTCAGGATAAAACCCCGGTAATTTACAATCATATGATTTCACGGAGAAATATTTATTTTACAAAACATGTTTCTTTATTTTATATTGAGCCACTTCCTTAAGCTTGTAGTGCTACGCGGCACTTTTCCTGGATCACAACAGATCACCTGAAACATGTTTGAAAAAGGTTTTATCAGCGGGAAATACTGGTGAATCATTCTTTTTACTAAAACGACCTGTTTGTTATAATTTACAGTATTAAGAGCGATTACAATGTTTTTATATCAACCAACTACCCTCGGTATTTGTCACTCGACTCGTTTCTGTGACTATGGTCATATCACCCATTGGCTAACTCGTTGTCCAATGGTGAAGATTATCAAGTAATGTATACAAAACCCCACATACCGGCTGTAATATGGAGATTACAAAGACTTAATCCCTGTAATTATAACTTTGAAAATAAACATGATTTTGAAAGTAATTTGATAAAAAGAGAATGACTCACATTGCAGATTTAATTTGAGCAGAGCCTAGCCTACTGATTAGCCTTTTAACCTAAATTAATAACATGCACACAAACTCGGTTAGTAACTAATACAGCATTTACGATAACTCACGAGATTAAAACCTTCACAACGAATGACAAAGTGCGATACTTAAACATCCATCGAATTCATGACGAATGACAAAGCATAAACCCTAATGTGGGCAGCACTTAAACATCCATTGGATAGTTTAATCGATCGGACATTGAATCGTAGTAGTGATTGAGTTAATACCCGGTATCGGAGCAGCGCCTCACTAATATTGAAGTAATTTCGACCTCAGAGTACTAAAACTTCGTTTTTAAAAGATTGTTTCGACACCAACAGACTGTGCATGCAACAGGCTATTTATAGGTGAAATTAAGACCTCACGCGGCCCGCGTAAGCCTTCGGCTTGCCTTTACGCGGCCCGCGCAGCCGCCCAGTCTACGACTAGCCTTGACCAGTCACGAGTAGGTTAGCCAGGTGGTCGCTACGTGGATCCGGAACACTTATCCGGTCAACACAGGTTTGACGCGGCCCGCGTAAAGTATGCTTAACCTTTACGCGGCCCGCCTGAAGACCATACTTCTTGTTTTCTTGGTTTTTCATGCACAATATGGTTTCAGGGTCTGGGTTTTCACTCGTAGGTTTATTTATGACATTTTTTAGAGTCCTTACATCCTCCCCACCTTATTTAGAATCTCGTCCTCGAGATTCATTGGAATAAGTGAGGATGCTTTCGCTTCATTTCTGATTCCAGCTCCCAAGTGTATTCAGCTCCTCTCTTTGAATCCCACTTAACTTTGACCAGTTTTAGTCTCTTGTGCTTGAGAAACTTGATCTTTCTATCTTCAATTTGAAGAGGTTTTTCTACGAATTTTAGTTTTTCATTTACCTCTACATCTTGAAGAGGTACTACCAGATATTCATCAGACAAACATTTCTTGAGATTGGATATATGAAATATGTCATGTACTCCTGCCAGTTCTTCTGGTAATTGTAACCGATAAGCAGCTGGTCCTATACGTTGGATCACTGAAAATGGTCCTACGTATCTTGGACTTAGTTTCCCTTTCTTACCGAATCGCATTACTTCTTTCCAAGGAGAAACTTTCAATAGTACTTTGTCTCCAACTTGAAACTCGAGTGGTTTGCGTCTATTGTCTGCATAACTCTTTTGACGATCTCGAGCTGTCTTTAGTTTTCCTTGATTTGTGTAATCTTGTCGGTTGTTTCTTGCACTATTTCGGGACCTGACAATTGACTTTCTCCTATTTCTGCCTAACAAACTGGAGTTCTGCATTTTCTTCCATACAGTGCCTCGAATGGGGCAGTTTCAATGCTTGCATGATAACTATTGTTATAGGAGAATTCAATTAACGGTAAGTGATCATCCCAGTTTCCACCAAAATCTGTTACACATGCTCGGAGCATATCTTCTAGAGTTTGGATTGTCCTTTCACTTTGTCCGTCTGTCTGAGGATGATATGCCGTACTTAAATTTAGTCGGGTTCCCATAGCTTCTTGGAAACTTTTCCAGAAGTGGGAAGTGAAACGACTATCTCTATCTGAAACAATGGAGAGTGGAACTCCATGTAAGGATACGAGTTCATCTACATACAACTTTGCCAACCTTTCCATGCTAAAGGTTTCTTTCATGGGTAGAAAATGAGCTGATTTGGTTAATCGATCCACAATTACCCAAATCGTGTTATTACCCTTCCTGGTTTGGGTAACTTAGTAACAAAATCCATGGTTATGAGTTCCCATTTCCATACAGGCATTTCTAATTGTTGTAGTAGACCTGAAGGTTTCTGGTGTTCTGCCTTAACTTGTGAACAGGTAAGACACTTAGAAACATATCTAGCTATATCCTTTTTCATTCCTATCCACCAGAAATTATTTCTTAAATCTTGGTACATCTTATTGTTTCCAGGGTGCATGATATACCTAGATTAATGAGCTTCTTCTAAAATTTTATTTCTTAATTCTCCTTGCTTAGGTACCCAAATTCTTCTTTGGTGAAATTTCCAAATTCCATCATTTCCTTGCTCTAATTCTTTTATTCTTCCCCTCATTCCTTCAGCATCATCCTTGATTGCTATTTCTTGAACCTTCTTCAATTGTTCTATTAAATCTAACTATAGATTTAATCTGAGAGCACGAACTCGCTTTTGCTTTTCATGATATTTACGACTTAAGGCATCTGCAACTACATTTGCCTTTCCTTCGTGATACTGAATATCACAGTCGTAATCACTTAGGATTTCCATCCATCTCCTTTGCCTCATGTTTAACTCTTTTTGCCCAAATATATACCTTAAACTCTTATGATCTGTATAGACAGTAAATTTACTTCCGTACAGATAATGTCTCCAAATTTTAAGGGCAAAATTTATGGCTCCTAATTCTAAATCATGAGTTGTATAGTTTTCTTCGTGCTTTTTCAATTGCCTTGAAGCATACGCAATTACCTACTTGCGTTGCATTAGCACACATCCTAATCCTAGTTTTGAAGCATCACAGTAAACTTCAAAATCTTCAGTCCCTTCTGGTAAGGCTAGGATTGGGGCATTTGTTAACTTATATTTTAGAATCTTAAAAGCTTCTTCTTGTTTAGGTCCCCATTCAAACTTAATTGCTTTATAGGTTAGATTAGTTAATGGTACAGCTATCTTGGAAAAATCCTTAATAAACCGTCTATAATATCCAGCTAAACCTATAAAACTTCTAATTTCCATTGCGGATTGCGGAACCTTCCATTTGGTGATTGCCTCTATCTTAGCAGGATCTACATGAATGCCTTCATGATTCACCATGTGACCTAAGAATTGCACTTCTTGCAACCAAAATTCACACTTCGAGAATTTGGCATATAGCTTTTCTTTTCTTAACAAAGTTAAGAGTGAGTGCAAGTGTTTACAATGTTCATCTTGACTTTTGGAATAAATAAGTATATCGTCTATGAAGACAATTACGAATTTATCCAACTATGGTTTACAGATCCTATTCATCATGTCCATGAATGCTGCAGGTGCATTCGTTAATCCGAAGGGCATGACTGTAAACTCATAATGACCATACCTAGTTCTGAAAGCAGTTTTAGGTATGTCTTCTTCTTGTACTTTTAATTGATGATATCCGGAGCGTAAGTCAATCTTAGAAAAATATCTAGCTCCTTGGAGTTGATCGAAAAGATCATCAATCCTAGGTAATGGGTATCGATTCTTAATTGTAACCTTATTCAATTCTCTATAATCAATACACATTCTCATCGAACCATCCTTCTTTTTCACAAACAACACTGGTGCTCCCCACGGGGATGAACTAGGTTGTATGAATCATTTACTTAGTAATTCATCTAATTGCTTTTTCAGTTCTAACATTTCTGTAGGTGCTAACCGATAAGGTGCCTTAGCTATCGGAGTAGTTCCTGGAATTAGATGAATCCTAAATTCTACTTCCCTATCAGGTGGTAATCCTGGTAATTCTTCTGGGAATACATCTGGGTATTTTGAGACTACAGGAATTTCCTTAAGTTCTTTACCCTTAGTGCTAATGACTACCGAAATCATATACACCATTCCTTGTCTTCGTTCATAACTAGCAACTTTCATTACTGATATGAACTTCATGGGTTTATGTGGTTTATCTCCTGTAATCATGATTACTTCTCCGGTAGGTGCCTGAATTTCTATAGAGTTCTTATCACAAAGGATTCGAGCATGGTTGGCTACTAACCAATCCATTCCTAATACCACATCGAATTAAGCTAATTTCATAGGTAATAGGTTTGCAGAGAATTTATGACCTGACAGTTCTATTTCTACATTTTGCAAAACCTTATCTATTTTAACTGAATTCCCATCTGCCGTTTCGACTGTAAAAATCTGCCTAATGTTGGTTAAAGGTAACTTAATAGCTTGGCAGAATGAAGTATTAATAAAACTTTGGTTTGCACCAGAGTCAAATAATTCTTTTGCATATATGTTGTGAACTAAAAACGTACCAGCTATCACATCTGGAATGAGTTCTGCTTCTTGAGTAGTCAGCTGGAATGCTCTGACATTCTTTTTAGTAGCTCCGTCGGTCATCTTGGCTTTGTTATCTGTTGGTTTGACTAATTTAGGACATTCTGGTTTAAAATGTCCCTTTTCTCCACAGTTATAGCATATCGTTGTTTTCTTTCTGCAGTCTTCTTCACGATGTCCTACCATTTTACAAAAATTGCAGGTTACACTACATCTTCCATAATGTTTCTTTTTGCAATTCTTGCAGAATGGCAGAGTTGAGGATTGTCCTGTTCCTCTTCTCTTGAAGCTGTTATTATTACTCATACGAAATCCTTGGGTAATTTTCTGAACCGGTTCCTTCTTCCTGTTTTCATCTCTGGTGCGTACCAGTTCGTCAGTTAGGGTGTTAGCTAGTTCCACTGCATCGTCAATAGTGCGAGGTCTCGCAGCTTTAATGATATTACGTATTTCGCTAATTAATCCCCAAATATAGCGAGAAATAAGTACCGGTTCTGGCGAAGCCAGCGTTGGTACTACTCTAGCATATTCAAAGAATGTCGAAGTATAACCGCGACAATCTACACCCGTCATACGATGATTTAGGAACTTATTTGCCATTTGATCTTTTTCATATTCGGGACAGAATTTTCTTTCTACAAGATTCTTAAATTCTTCCCAGTTCATGGCATATGCCATCATCCTTCCTTTGGCTTGTAGTACCGTGTTCCACCATTCTAGCGCCCCTTCTTTAAAAAGATTCGACGCATACATAACTTTATCATTTTCGGCACATTTACTGATTATAATCACTGCCTCGGTTTTCTCGAACCAATGCAGTGCTGCAGTCGCTCCTTCATTGCCTGCAAATTCCGTGGGTTTACAAGCAAGAAATTCTTTGTAAGTGCAACCAGGTATTGCAGCTTTCATTTTCTTAGGGAGTGGAGCTTGCAGTGGTTCATTATCATGATTAGTATGATTACCGCCTCCGTTTATGCTATTACTGAAGTTATCTTCAGAAATACGTTTGCTAGGAACGATTTGTTGAGGTTCAACGGTTTTCTGGGCAGCAGCAAGTATTGCTGGAATAGCATTGGCTATTCCTTGTGCAACGATATTTTCTATATCTTGCCTAGTCATAAATTGATCCCCCAGATGTTGCTCAGATTGGTTAACCTCATTAACTGGTTCATTATTAGCGTTTTCCATCTGATAATTAATATATATAATTTATTAGTATCAAATAAATAACAATTATACACAAAACAATTGCACAATTTTCACAACATATATAGTCAAAACTATCGATTTCTCGATTTCATTTTTATAATATATGCGTCAATACACACCATAATCTTACAAAGTTTTATTTTAGGTTATCTCACAAACTACATTCTACTTATTTATTTTACAACCACAGTTTCACCTTCTTATACTATCCCTCGTCAGTTGTTGTTTTAGTAACGGCGTTCCCTCTCATCGTATTTCCAGGAGATCTGTTCTCCTACTTCCCTGATCCTATTTCCTGCATCCACCAACTCCTCACCAAAGTGGCGGAGTTCAGCTAAATTCTCATTGCTCAGTGGTGGGTTTGGTATAGGTTCTGGGTCGAACTGAGGAAGAAAGGAATAAGGACTGTTAAGCAGGTTTTGAAACTGCCAATCATTAGTCCACCATACATCCATTCCTAAAGGTTGAGTGTGGATTATTGGTTCTGGGATTGCTGGTTCTAAGTTTATAGGGAGTTGATTGTTGATAGGGTAAGAATAAAAATTATTATTAATAGGCCTGACAACATCACAGCTTTCCAATGCACGATCTAATTCTTCCTGAAATGGTAACTCCTCGATCTGTCTAGAGCTTTCCCCAATTTCTATCTTGTTTTGCCTATGACCTTCCCCAAACTCCATTTCCATTTGCCTAGAATATTTTTCAAATTGCATTTCCATCTGCCTAGATTCTTCCTCGTCTTCAATCCCCTTCCCATTGTCTAAGGGATTTTCTATTTTAGGAATCTTTTTAGTGGCGGGTTTTCTTTTGCGCACACGCCTCCATCCCACGAATTTTCTCTTTTTCTTAGGCTTGGGTTTCTCTGGAGGTGGAGCGTTGAATTCCATAGGTTCTTCTATATCAGGGATATACCTATTGAAATATCTAGAAACCTCTATTTTTACCGGATAGAGATTTAGATTTTGAAGGGCTTCAGACAAGTCACTCATGCTGTTTAGCATATATGCAAAATATACAAAAATTGCTAAGTTAAAATTTTATAACAACAATTTCATAAATAACCTTTAAATATTATTTCATAGCATGTACTAATTTAACACAAAGACAACTGACAATTAAAACATATTTAGTTTTATTGTAACTTATTTATTTACTGGGTAAAGCTTCTAGCTTGTAGGTGATAAGGGTACTAAATCTTGAGTCAAAGTATTTAAAGATTTGCATTTACTGCTACAGTAGCTAGCATATAGAGATCTGCCTATTTTTCATCTAACTTGTCTTCCCAAGGTGTTTTACTGGTTAATTCCTGGGTTTCCAGGTTAACTTTCTTTTTTCGGGATTTCTTTAGTTTTTCTTGACTTTTCCTAATAATCAAACTTTTCTTATTAGGAGAGAGTGGTTCTTCATATTGTGCCTTACGGACAAATATTCCTTCTCCCGGATTTTCATAGGGTTTTGAGGAATTTGTTTGGGATGAACTTCCCTTCTCGTTTGATGACCTATCTAATTTAAGATAGATGTTTGAAAGCTTTTGCTTACCCATACTGTAACTAACAAATAGTCAGTTAATAAACACATAATCACATAATGATAATTAGAAAAATTTAAGTATTTCTAAATACTTAATTGGCTTAACTCAGTGGCTCTGATACCACCTTTTTCTGTCACGGCCCCCGACCCGGTTTGACCCGTTCCAGGAGTCGCGGGACAGAAAATCCCGTGGTATTTATTTAACAGCGGAAGATTTCTTCAGGATATTTTTAAAACTGTAAATTCCCGATTATTTTATTTCACAACTCAGGATAAAACCCCGGTAATTTACAATCATAGGATTTCACGGAGAAATCTTTATTTTACAAAACATGTTTCTTTATTTTATATTGAGCCACTCCCTTAAGCTTGTAGTGCTACGCGGCACTTTTCCTGGATCACAACAGATCACCTGAAACATGTTTGAAAAAGGTTTTATCAGCGGGAAATACTGGTGAATCATTCTTTTTACTAAAACGACCTGTTTGTTATAATTTACAGTATTAAGAGCGATTACAATGTTTTTATATCAACCAACTACCCTCGGTATTTGTCACTCGACTCGTTTCTGTGACTATGGTCATATCACCCATTGGCTAACTCGTTGTCCAATGGTGAAGATTATCAAGTAATGTATACAAAACCCCACATACCGGCTGTAATATGGAGATTACAAAGACTTAATCCCTGTAATTATAACTTTGAAAATAAACATGATTTTGAAAGTAATTTGATAAAAAGAGAATGACTCACATTGCAGATTTAATTTGAGCAGAGCCTAGCCTACTGATTAGCCTTTTAACCTAAATTAATAACATGCACACGAACTCGGTTAGTAACTAATACAGCATTTACGATAACTCACGAGATTAAAACCTTCACAACGAATGACAAAGTGCGATACTTAAACATCCATCGAATTCACGACGAATGACAAAGCATAAACCCTAATGTGGGCAGCACTTAAACATCCATTGGATAGTTTAATCGATCGGACATTGAATCGTAGCAGCGATTGAGTTAATACCCGGTATCGGAGCTGCGCCTCACTAATATTGAAGTAATTTCGACCTCAGAGTACTAAAACTTCGTTTTTAAAAGATTGTTTCGACACCAACAGACTGTGCATGCAACAGGCTATTTATAGGTGAAATTAAGACCTCACGCGGCCCGCGTAAGCCTTCGGCTTGCCTTTACGCGGCCCGCGCAGCCGCCCAGTCTACGACTAGCCTTGACCAGTCACGAGTAGGTTAGCCAGGTGGTCGCTACGTGGATCCGGAACACTTATCCGGTCAACACAGGTTTGACGCAGCCCGCGTAAAGTATGCTTAACCTTTACGCGGCCCGCCTGAAGACCATACTTCTTGTTTTCTTGGTTTTTCATGCACAGTATGGTTTCAGGGTCCGAGTTTTCACTCGTAGGTTTATTTATGACATTTTTTAGAGTCCTTACACATATCTCCACGGTCTATATGGAGATATGTTGGCTACCTGGTCGGGGGTTAAGGGAACGGTTTGGTAAGAGTCTTGCCTTGTTCAGTGTATAGATCCTGCAAGGACTTGGGTCAAATTTAGTAGGACCTCCTTCAATACCCACCGGTATTGGATGGCGGGGGTCCAAACTCTTTGATCCCCTCATATGTAAGCTACTATTAATACTTTAACCCGGCTACTTAGGACTATATCCCTGCTGACTCAGACTACTTAGCCGAGGGTAACGTCACCTTCAAAAGAGGGGCCTACCATAATATGCATTAATAACTTAATTAATTATTTTTCAACAATCCGACCCTAGGATTGTATCCTTGCTGACTCAAACTACTGGGTTGAGGGTAACGTCACCTTCATAAGAGGGGCCTACTACAATAACTAAGAAAATCTCTTAAAAAGTGCAAAAGTGCGGAAATAATCAAAGGTTACACTAAACACGAGTCGGAGCCAAGTGATTCATCTTGTCTATCTGTTTTTATTTTTATTTTACTTTTCAGCATTTTAGTTAGTTTTATTTTTCTTAGTTTAAAACATTTTTCTAACTTTTGATTTGATTAGACGTTGAGGATAAACTGGTACTAAAAGCTCTTATGTCCTTGGATGACCTCGGTATCTTACCAACACTATACTATGCTCATGATGGGTGCACTTGCCCATATGTGTGTTTAGTGTTAGTAAATATCGTGTTTTATAAATTTAAAACTTGACTAAAAAGTGTAAAAGGGCTTAAAATATACATTAAAAACCTATCACACTTCACACGCATCACACTACAACCAAAGACTCGTAAGTGTTCGAGACTTACCTGTCACACCCCCAAAATCCACAAGCGGAGTATCACCGCATGGAGGCGTGACTGACCAGGATCAAGCCACCAATCATATTGAACAACATAATTAAGTAATTAAAACCAACCACAATATAATTGGTGTCCAAAAGAAAGTAACCAACTTTAAGTTAACAGCGGAAGCATAAACGTAAAATCCCCAACATAAGTAATAAGTTCAAAAGTGTAAATGTTTAACATGGCACACACTGTCCATGTCCCACAATGATCACTCCTCATCGTGCAAGCTCCATAAATACATAACGTCCTGCAACGCATGTAACAACGAGTCAACAACAAAGTTGAGCGAGTTCACAGTTGGTTGTTTAGTTTTTCAAGTTTGTTTTGAAAACCATGAGTTGTTTCGTAAACCATGAGTTAACCAGTATCATTGTTTCCCAAACCATATCCATAATCAGTGGGGGCTTCCCTATGTGAACCACTAGACCGTTACCATATCGACAGCTGACGAACATAAGTTGTGCCCTACGTCAATGTCTATCATCATTGACTAAGTGCCCAGATCCATTAGTACACGCCTGTCCTACCGGCACGGTGTGAGGCTTGTCAACCCTGATAGCGCTATTAACTAATAACCCGCTCGCCATTGGCCCGGTGATTAAGTCGATATAAAAATGAGGGACTTCATGATAGAGTTTTGTCTAGTAAGTTTTAAGGTTGTTGTCCTACCCAAGGAGGACGAACGTACGTATTCTACCTAAGGAGAATACGCAGGATTAATATTGGCATCCTACCCATGGAGGATGGCGGTACATATCCTACCCAAGGAGGATATGTAGGTTCCATTTTAATTCTTTAACCTATTCCCAACCACCGGGAATCCCATGCCTTAGAAAGTGTGTGAACTCACCTTGGTTTGCTCGGCAGATAAACAAAATGTTACTTGAGCTATAAGTGGTCAACCACATCCTAACATGGTTACCATACAAGTCAGGTATAGGTTCAAGTAGTGCATGTAAGTTTACACATTACTAACAGGTTACTAGCACATAACGATCATGGCATACACAAAGAACACGCTAAACGATAACTGTTTAGTATACACATGAAGCCCAAACATTTCTCGGCCCAATAACATATATGGAGTCCAACTACTGTGTGTGGCCCAAGACTTGTGCGATCGACACGGGCTTGTGCGATCCACATGTCTTATGCGATCATGCATAATTATTGTGTACTAGGAGCTTAAACAGTTGCACCAATCTTGTGCGACTGTCTTGTGCGATCAATCCCTTGTGCGATTTAAGAGCTTGTACGCTCGGCTCTTGTGCGATTAAGGGACTTGTGCGATCAGTTACATGTTTCCTAAAATTATGCGATCAATTACCTTGTTTCCATTTATTTTGCAAGACTAATTCTAACAGTTTCCAACCATTACATTGATCGATCAAATCAAGGGTTTTAATTCATTCTTTTGAACACTAAATATCACTTAATCATGCATACATCAGATCAAACGATTAAACTTTCTTAGATTCATATGAACATCTATAATGATTAAATCATGTATAACCACCAATCATACATCAACCAATTTGCAAACAATCAAAACAACCTATCCTGCGGCTCTATTTAATTAAGTATTATCACAACACCAAGATCATATCAAACATCACACTAATCTTGCACATATTCATAAATTGAAACCCTATTTCCTAATCAATCATCAAGACTTCAATCGATAATACGACTAGCATTTAACCCTAGTTTTCTTATGAGATCATAGCAACTACAACATGATTAACCTACAATCAAACAATGATGAAATACTAACCGATGGAAGGGTAGGGCAGGATTGTTTCGAACAAGAAGATCTTCGAGTGGGGGGGGGGGGGGGCTGCCGTCGGGTTCCAAAAGAATGAGAAGAGCTTAGGGTTGATAAACTTTGTATGCTAGATAGTTATGGGGTTTATATATTGACATCCCTTAGTGTCATACGAAAACAATAGGGGCAGGCCCATCATGGGCTGCCCTTTGGGTCTTGGATTCGGATCACAAGTTGGGCCGAGAAGAAAGAATGTGAAATCGAGGTATGTGGCCCAAAAAGGAAATGTGCGATCGAGCATATGTTGTGCGATTTCATTATATACACATACATTACACATTATAATATAAACATAACACATAGATTTAAAACCATGGTATCACACAATCACATATTGTCCAAACAAGTTACATCAAAGCATCACGATAGGCTCTAAATTACGAGTTGTCACATCATCCCCAAGTTGAAAGAAATTTCGTCCCGTAATTTAACACGTACTCACTGAGGAAGCTAGTTAAGTTGCATGGTTTTCCTGGTTTTCCTGGTTTTCCTGGGGTGTCACATCCTTCCCCCGTTGGTTTGGAATTTCGTCCCGAAATTCCGCAGTAGCTTCTGCCTCAGTAGTGGTTTCACTGTTTCCGAACAACTGGGGATACTTGTGCTTCATCTGGTCTTCTCATTCCCAGGTAAACTCTGGGCCATGACGGGAGTTCCAACGAACTCGAACAAGGGGTATTCTGGTACGCTTGAGAATCTTAATGCCTCGGTCAGTAATCTCTACTGGTTCCTCGACGAATCGCAACTGATCGTCGATAGTGAGCTCCTTGAGAGGAACTATGAGGGTCTCATCCGACAGACACTTCTTTAGATTTGACACGTGGAAAACGTTGTGAACTCCACTGAGTTCTGCTGGTAGGTTCAGTTTGTAGGCCACCTTGCCTATTTTCTCAATGATTTCGAAAGGTCCAACGTATCGCGGGTTGAGTTTGTCTCGTTTGCCAAAACGAACAACACCTTTCCAAGGTGAGACTTTGAGTAGCACTCGATCCCCAACCTGTAACTCGAGTGGTTTCCTGCGCTTATCAGTGTAGCTTTTCTGATGGTCACGAGCCGCCGCCATTCGTTGTCGAATCTGAGCAATCTTCTCAGTTGTGTCCACCACAAGTTCTGGGCCAGTGATTTAGCTGTTACCAACTTCTGCCCAGCAAAGTGGTGATCGGAATTTATGTCCGTACAATGCCTCAAACGGAGCGGCCTAGATGCTGCTGTGGTAGCTGTTATTATACGAAAACTCCACCAAAGGGAGGTGTCTTTCCCAACCATTGCCAAAATCAATTACACATGCTCGAAGCATGTCTTCAAGGGTTTGGATGGTGCGCTCAGACTGCCCATCCGTCTGTGGATGATAAGTGGTGCTCATGTCTAGACGTGAGCCAAAGGATTTGTGCATCGCTTGCCACAAATCAGAGGTAAAACGCGCGTCACGATCAGAGATAATGGAGGTTGGCACCCCGTGCCTCGAAACCACTTCCTTTAAGTACACGTCTGCTAGAGTGGAGAACTTATCCGTTTCCTTGATAGCCAGGAAATGTGCAGACTTTGTCAATCGATCCACTATCACCCAAATGGTATCATTTCCCCATTGAGATCTAGGCATGCCAGTAACGAAATCCATGGAAATTTGCTTCCATTTCCATGTCGGGATCTTTGGTTGTTGGAGCAGGCCTGATGGTTTCTGATATTCGATCTTGACTCTCGCACAAGTCAAACATTTACTGACGTAGGTTGCTATGTTGGCTTTCATGCTAGGCCACCAGTATGTAGTCTTTAGGTCGTGGTACATCTTATCCGAACCAGGATGTACTGAGTAACGAGACTTGTGCGCTTCATCCATCACAAGCTCGCATAAGTTTCCATAAAGTGGGACCCAAATACGCCCTGTTACGTAGTAGGCGCCGTCTTACTTTTGTTCTAATCGTTTCCTCGATCCTCGTAGAGACTCGGCCCTGATATTCTCTGCTTTCAATGCTTCAACCTGAGCATCTCGTATCTGAGTAGGAAGAATAGATTGGATGGTAAGTTGTAACGCTCGCACGCGCTTAGGTGTAGTATCCTTTCGACTGAGGGCGTCGGCCACAACATTGGCTTTGCCCGGATGGTACTTGATCGCGCATTCGTAATCATTCAAGAGCTCGACCCATCGACGTTGTCGCATGTTTAACTCCTTTTGCTTGAAGATATGCTCGAGACTCCTGTGATCGGTGTAAATGGTGCACTTGGTACCGTACAGGTAATGTATCCATATCTTAAGAGAAAAAACCACTGCTCCTAACTCCAAGTCGTGCGTAGTGTAGTTCCTTTCGTGAACTTTAAGTTGGCGTGATGCGTAAGCAATGACCCTGTCATGTTGCATCAACACGCAACCAAGTCCTTGGATGGACGCGTCGCAATAAACCATGAAATCGTCTGTGCCTTCAGGCAATGAGAGGATATGTGTGCTACAAAGTTTCTCCTTTAGTTGCTGAAATGCGGATTCTTGGGCATCACCCCAACGGTAGGTGACACTCTTCTGAGTAAGAACAATGAGGGGTTGTGCAATCTTGGAAAAAATCCTTGATAAATCTTCTGTAGTAACCCGCCAAACCCAAGAATTGGCGGATTTCCGTTGGTGTACGGGGCGCAGGCCAGTTCTTGATCGAGTCAACCTTGGATGGATCAACATGAATCCCATCCTTGTTTACCACGTGGCCTAGGAAATGGACTTCACGAAGCCAAAAGTCGCATTTCGAAAACATAGCATACAGCTGCTCTGCTCGAAGAAGTTCCAAAATAAGTCGCAGATGTTGCTCATGTTCCTCCTGACTCTTAGAATAGATTAGGATGTCGTCGATGAAAACAATGACAAACTTATCCAGGTAAGGTTTGCATACTCGGTTCTGTTGGATTCTGTATGCCCAAGACACATATTAGATTGATGTGGCTAGTACGTAATGATCCAAGTCAAGTCATACCTAAATACAAGCTAGACAAACACTTATAATATTTATTTATGATGTGATCAAACAAATAAATATTAACACTTACAATATTTAGAAATTGGTTTTCTAAATAATTACACTTAAGAAACTAATAAATTATATGGATAATTTATTTTGAGAGAATAATTTATTTTGTTATTTAATGGGTTAAATAACATAATAAAACTAATATAAGTCTTATAACATGTGATGTTATAATTTTATAAAAGTTATAAAATTATACAAGACTTAAATTTTATAAAAGAATTTTTTTTTATAAAAATGCCCATGTGGGCCGCCCCCTAGTGGTCTACCCAAGACCTTTATGGTCCAATCACAATACATGTAATTTGCATGTGTAAGATGGGTCTTGATTGGGTGGTCTTCCCAAGAGCATTTTGGTCCAATAAGCCTTCATGCATTTGCATGTGTAAGAAGGGTGTTGATTGGCCAAAAGGGAGGTGATCTTCTCTCATGTTTTATAAATATTTAGATGAAGTAGATGAACTTGGATGACTAGAGAAATTGCCCTCTAATTTTCGGTCATCATAAGGATTTCTCAATTGTTCGGTTTTTTATCTTTAGTGTTAAAAATCCTAGCTAAACTCGTGGTGTTTGTTGGAAGCTTGGGGTATACAAGCTTGAGGTCTTCTACTCTTGAAGGCAACTGTTCAAGAAGTATCATCCTTTTCATCATCCTATTACTCCAAGAATGTAGTATTCTAAATATCCTATGGTTGTGTTTGATAGTATGCACGTTCATATATGGATCCGGGTTTTGGGATTTTGCTTATAAATGAAATTTATATCTTAAAAATAACATGTTTTAAATATTATTTCCGCTGCGTTTTTTATTTCATATGGATGAAATTGCTATGATAAACATGTCAAAATCCCTTCAGGTTCATGAGATCCATGAAGACCGCAGGTGCATTCGTCAATCCGAAAGGCATAACCAGGAACTCGTAATGTCCATAACGAGTTCTGAATGCTGTTTTAGAGATATCCTCGTCTCGGACTCTCAGTTGATGGTAGCCTGACCTCAGGTCGATCTTGGAGTAGAAACTCGACCCTTGTAACTGGCCGAATAAGTCATCAATGCGTGGGAGAGGATAACGATTCTTCACGATCACCTTGTTGAGTTCACGATAGTCTATACACATTCGGAAGGTACCGTCCTTCTTTTTCACAAATAGGACTGGAGCTCCCCAGGGCGAAGAGCTAGGACGAATGAAACCCTTGTCCAAAAGCTCTTGTAGTTGCGTAGACAGCTCTTCTAGTTCTGATGGGGCTAAGCGATAAGGTGCACGAGCTATTGGTGCTGCTCCAGGAGCCAGCTCGATTTGAAACTCGACCTGACGATGAGGCGGAAGACCAGGTAGTTCCTCAGGAAATACCTCAGGATAGTCGCGTACAGTAGGAATATCTTCTATCTTCTTCTCCTTCGTCGAGGTATCAGTAACGAGAGCCAGAATAGCAGTGTGCCCCTTTCGCAAACACTTCTGGGCCTTAAGGAAAGAGATGATGCCCACAACAGCACCACTCTTGTCGCCATGAATCATGATGTTGGTGCATTTAGTGTCTGTTAACTTTGTCTTAATCGAGTCTTATGTCTAGAAATGATAAACGAGCACACAACAGAGTTGAAATTAGGGTTTGTTTATGTTTTTATGTGTTATTTCGCTTGAAAGTGACACAGATCAGTTCAAGCGAAATCAACAAATGTTATTTCGCTTGAAATGGTATGTGTCATGTTCAAGCGAAATCAGGTTTAGTATAAATAGGTGTGTGCTGATCTCATTTGGAGCGGAATTATATCATATGTTCAGAGTTGAGGTGCTGTCCAATTGTCATCAGAATTGTAAAAAGCTCAGGAAATCAATAATAGATAAAGATTGAAAAGGAACAAGCTGTGTTGACATCATTTACATTGATTCCGCCTTTGTATTTGATGATGAACTACTCAACTTGACTGTTTAGGGTCACACGACGATCCAACAAGTGGTATCAGAGCTCAGGACGAGGAGTTCATACCAATTCGGCTTGATTTTACCGGATTCTCTCACTTCTACTCATTCTTTTCTAATTTGAACAAAATTTTACAGTCAAAATGGATTAAAATTCACATATATCACGTAAAACATAGTGTTAACTAATCCTTGAAAGTTTTGGACCTTAATTTGAACAAAATCTGATAAAAACTACTTATTCCGCTTGAAAAGTGTTCGGACATAAATGACATCATCGTGATTTCGCTTGAACTTGCATGTGTGTTTTCAAACGGAATAACCAAAATAGCTTATTTTGCTTGAAAGTATTTGTCTGATTTCGCTTGAAATCAGATTTCGTTTGAACATTCAAGCGAAATAAGTGATTTCGCTTCAAAGTTGCTGATTCCGCTTGAACAGTAATTTCGCGTGAAAGTTAATTCTGCTTGAAAAAGCCATTTCGCTTAAAAAGCTAATTCTGCTTTAAACTGGTTTTTTCAAAATTCCAAAAGTTTTTCTAAGTGTTTGTTGATCATTTCAGGTACTTAAAAATGGATGATCTGTTCATGAATCCATTCTGTGATACGTTTGCTTATACGGGTGGTTTGGGAGATAATACAACGACAAATACGAATGAATCTACACCGACATCGAGTGCAAAGAAGAGTCTTTCAGATGCGATGAGTGTAGAGAGTGCTTACGGGACTTACAATAAACCTCCTAAACTAATGGCGATCGAAGATTACAACCGGTGGGCTACAAGATTTGAGGAATGGCTTAAGGCGTTTGCTTATTCCAGTTGGAGAAGTTTGAAAAATGGATTTGATATGGGGAGAGATGATTATGAGAACTTAGAGGAAAATCAGATTGAAAGATACGTTGCTGAACAGAAGTGTATTGCTCTACTTCATCAATCTGTACGAGATGATATTATCGCACTGATCGAGTACAAAGATTCGAGAGACCTTTGGGAAAAATTAAAAATAAAATGTATTGGTAGTGCTGAAATAGTTAAGAACAAAAAGAAACTGTTACGAAAAGAGTTTGATTTGTTTGGTTGTTTAAAGAACGAGTCTGTCTCCAAGATGATTGAGAGATTTGGGCATCTGAAGATGGAGCTTGCTAGACATGAAATTGTTTACACTGAAGAAGAGCTGGTAGACAAATTGTTTGATGCATTCCCGAATGAGCAAGACTGGCAGTATTTTGCATTGATGTTGAAAAATACGATAAAGCCGGCTGATTTGAAAGTTGATCTGCTTATAGAAAGACTGGAAAGCCACGAGTTGGAGATTAAGAAATCTAGCAAAGTCAACAACTCATCTTATCAGCAGAATGTGGAGCTGTATTACAGAGGAAATCTACCAAAGACTGGTTCTCCAAGAACAGCATTTTCTGCAGAGAGCTCAAACTTTGTGAACCAAGAAAGTCCTCACAGTGGTTTTCACAGTGGATCATCATCAACAGATCAAAATCAATCTGCACCGAAGAATCTATTTCAATGTAACATCGCTGTAGATCTGAAGAATGGTCAGAATTTTAGCGAAGAATCTGCCAAACAACAGATGGTGTTCTTAGCCTCTGTGTTAGAATCGTACGAAAGTCTCGTTGCAAGAAAGATAGGCAACACCTACCTAACAAAAGAAGATTACGATCAAATCGATCCTGAGGAGATGGAATTGATCGATATAAGGTGGTGTATGGCAATTGCAGTGAGAAGAGCGCATCGATTTACGGAAATCACGGGAAGACATTCAATTGGCGGACCTTCCACCAAACTTGGCTTTGACAAGTCAAAGGTCACTTGTTTCAGGTGTAAACAGAAAGGTCACTTTAAACGTGAATGTAGAAACGCACCTGCTGATGTTACTGCTAATCCGTTCAGAGAAGATTACTACAAGAGAGCAATTTATCATCAGAACAAGGCTGAACCTCCCAGATTGAAACAACTTGAAGATAATCCTACAGAAAAATCAAGAGCTCTAGCTGTTATTCACGATGACGAAGGATTTGATTGGAGTGATGTTTTGCCTGAGGAAGACGCAGTTGGTTATGCGTTCACAGCAGCAAAGATTGTTCCATTTAAAGATAAGAGAACTGAAGAAGTGAAGTATGTAAACAGGAAGGAAACAACTCGATACGTGAAAGCCAAAATTTATCGTACCTGGATGGAAGAAAAGAAGGCAAGGCGATGGGATCCTGATAGAGAATGTTATCTTGATCCTAATGGTAACATAGCTGTGGATCCAGATACTGTTGATCTTGAAGTTCTCACCAAACAAATTGCTGATGAAGAAGAAGCCAGACAGAGAGAATGGTAGGGAGGAGGAGAAGCTGTTGAGAATGAAAAAGAAAAAGAGACAGCAAAAGAACTGCAGCCAAAGAAGATCGATGATGGAATTATTGATACATCACAGGATTTCACCGCTGAAAACCTAACAAAGATGGCTGACAAAGTTCTAGCTGCAAAAGAACTAGAGGTAGTTTCTAGTTCTGGAACTGATTCCAAAAACAAGGTCAGTCAAAACGATACACATGAGTCAGGTAAGAATGCTAAATCTGAGAACAACTGCAAAAATTGCATGAAAGAATGCAAAGTTTGTAGTACAGTTGCTTACCTTAGTGGTAAGAAGGTTGAAGAACTGACTGGTAGAGTCAGAAGTGTTGAAGATCAGATCTTAAACCGTGATAAGTTGTTAAAAGCTTCAAACGACAAATTAAAAGAATTAACTGAGAAAATTGAAAACGATAAAAATGACGTAGAAAGAATTAGGAAAGAAAATGAAAAATTGATTCTTGAAAATCGTCAAATCTTAGAAAATTTTGAGAAGCTTAAACGAACGGTTAAAGATTCTGATGAAAGAAATGGTAAGACGGACAAAGAAAATCTTCAACTGACCGGTGTTCTTAGAGTGAAAGAAGAGTTAATCAATCAGCAACTGGATGAAATTGCTAAGTTGAAACTTCAATTCCAAGAAGCTAAAATTGAAAATGAACGCAACCAGTTGAAATTAACCAGTTACAACTCCGCAAGCTTTGTTTTACAACACATTGTTCCCAAACCCATCGAGAAAAACAAAGCAGGCGAAGATGTTTACTCGGATGGAGCTGGGGTTGGGTTTCATCAGGTTCCACCACCAGTTTTAAACAATTATTCAAAGAAAAAGTCCGGGTTGGTTAATGAGGATGAGGATGTTAATGAGATAAAACTTCCAGAGTCAATTGATGTTACATTTTCTTCATCATCATTTGAAGATAGTGTTCAGTCTAAGATTGTTAAAAGCACAGCTGAAAATGTCTTGAAGTCTGATAGTGATTCAGCTGAAGATGATGAGTGTTTTCTGAATAAATATATTCCGAAATCAAAGTCCAAAAACAACTTAAATGATGAACCTGCTGTTGTGATGTATAAGATGGCGGGATCGGATAAGTTGTATTCGGACTCTGAATTTCCTTTGGAGAATGTTAATGTTGCCAAATTGAAAAATGTGTTCAAATTGATTGAAATTAATCTATCTGAAGTAAAGAGCTTGAATCAGACAAAAAGGCAAATGAATTTTGAAAAAGATAAAGCTTACTACAAGAAGCCTGTTGTTCCACCGCGTTTTTATAACAATAATCGAAACAGATGGTTGGGTGGTTATCAGGGTGGTAAGAATTATCAGAAAAAGAATGTTCATAACAGAAGGTTTGCTGAGAAGAAAGTGTTTGTGTCGAGTTCAAGTTCACTTTCTGATGAGGAATCTAAAATCTTTTCAAAATCAAACGAAGAGTTCTTTGCGAAAAAGACATCACAAACTCAGTCTGAAGGCACAAGTCGAGTAGTTGACACTCGAACATGCTTCAAATGCAATCAAGTTGGACATATTGCACGAAAGTGTACCAACTTGAAACCTAAGACTGAAGTTGTGATGAATTCAAAGAAGAAAGGTGATATGAAGGGAAAAGCTCCAATGTTTGTTGAGCAAAAAGTTTTGAAAAATGTTAACACAAAAATCAAAACTGAATTAATAAAGAATGTGGTAACTAAAAATGACAAATTTTACAAAAGAGTTGCTTCATCTCAACAAACATGGAAGCCAAAAACAGTGGTAAAGGAATCAAGTTCTTCAAAACCAAAGGTGTCTGAGACAGCAAAATCATTGTCTTCAAACAAGAAGATGTATGTACCTTTGGATTACTATGAGAAACTTGAGAAGAAAGATGTACCAAAGAATGACCAATCATCGAGTCAACCTCAAAATGATAAACTTTTCTTATACAAAAAGGTTGAGATTGGGTCAGAGGAAAGCTTAAAGATGAATGATAAGAATTTTCCACCACTTTATACTGCTAAAACTCAACTAAATGTCAAGTTACCCGAGTCAAAAGAGGCTTGGGTAGCATCAAAATCTAACTAAGTTTGCATGATATGTGCAGGAGCTTCCAAGATCCGTTTCACGTTGGATTATGGATAGTGGAGCTTCTCGGCACATGACGGGGAAGAAGACCCTACTGTATGATGTTAGAGGGTTCAATGGAGGTTATGTTGGATTCGCAGGAAACCAAGGTGGTAGAATAATTGGTGAAGGAACGTTATCCAATGGGATTGTTACGTTTGAAAGAGTGAATTACATTGCTGAGCTTGAGAATAATCTTCTGAGCATCTCGCAGATCTGTGACAGGATGTATACCACTCATTTTACTGACAAAGAATGTTTGATCTTGAAACCAGGATTTGTTATCCCTGAAGAATGGATTATCATGAGAGCGCCCAGAGTCAACGATCTGTATGTATTAGACATGAGTGTAGCAACTACTACAACGGGTCAGGCTCATTATTTTGTGTCAAGAGCAACGGAAAAAGAGTCAAAGTTATGGCATCAAAAGATGGGCCATATTCACTTACGAAAACTGAATCACCTGGTGCATAATGACTTAGTTACTGGTGTTAATGTGAAAGGTTTTCATCTGGAAGGGGAGTGCATTAGCTGCATCAAAGGCAAGCAAAAGAAGAAATCACATCCTCAAAAGAAAGTCAATTCAGTTTCAAGACCGTTAGAGAGAATTCATATGGATCTTTTTGGTCCAGTGAACGTCAAAAGTATAACTGGGGATCTTTATTGTCTCGTAGTAACTGATGACTATTCCAGATTTTCATGGGTATCATTTTTGAAGACAAAGGATGAGACGTTTGAAAGTTTGATGGCGTTGTTCAGAAAAAATGAAAACTTGTACCAAAGGCGTATCAGAAGAATAAGAAGTGATAACGGTACTGAGTTTAAGAACAACAATATGGAAGAGTATTGTGATGAGAGAGGTATATTGCATGAATTTAGTGCTCCTTACACTCCACAGCAGAATGGAGTAGCTGAAAGAAAGAACAGGACGCTAATCGAAACGGCTAGGACGATGCTTGCTGATTCCAAACTACCTGTAAACTTTTGGGCAGAAGCAGTATCAGCCGCATGCTATACGCTCAATCGGGTTCTCACAGTAAAGAAATTCAACAAGACATGTTTTGCGTTGATCAATAACCGCAAACCAAATCTGAAGTATCTTGAACCGTTTGGGTCTCCCTACACAGTTCTAGAGCCTTTTGGTAAATTTGGTGCAAAGAGCATTGAAGCAATTTTCGTGGGTTACTCAAGTCCATTAAAGCGTGTTTTTGTTCCAAGCTTGAAGCGGATTATTGAAGCACACAATGTTGAATGCCAAGGTCACACAATGCCACCACATAATCCAGGTGACTCATGGCGTTTTCACTATGACACTTTGTGGGATTCGTTTGACATGAAAGAAGAAGAAGAAGAACAAGATTTCTTTGATGAGTTGGATATTTTGAGAGAGTATGAAGAATCTCAAGAAAGGTTTCCAGCTGAGTATTCAAGTCGACCACGACAAACTTCAAATGATGATGAAGCAAGTCCAAGCAATGCTGGAGAACATGATGATATTCAACAAAATGAAGTTGCTCATGATAATCAGACGGCAGTCAATGATAATCAAGAATATGATAGTATGCCAGTATTCGATCATGGTGATTCAGATTCTGAGGGGGAGCAAATTCAGATTTCAAGTCAAACAAATCCAGTCAGTGAACAAGGTGTAAATCAGAATGTTACTAATCTGGAAGGCGAAGTAGATGTTCCAGGCGAAGTGATGCCAAGAACTCTTTCATACCATCCAGAAGAGCTAATCATTGGAGAATTACAATCAGGCGTTCGCACTAGACGACAAATTGACCAAGGCCTTACTTGTTTTTATTCAACAGTTGCTCCTTTACAAACTGAGTTTTCACTAAGTTGTTTTATTTCGCAGATCGAACCGCGAACATATAAAGAGGCGCTTACTGAAGATTCTTGGGTCAATGCGATGCAAGAGGAGCTGAGTCAGTTTGAGAAGTTGGGAGTGTGGAAATTAGTAGACTTGCCTGATGGACAAAGGAAGATAAACACCAAGTGGGTGTTCAAGTGCAAGAGAGATGATCGAGGGATTATTATTCGTAACAAAGCTCGACTCGTAGTTCAGGGTTTCAGTCAGCAGGAGGGGATAGATTTCACTGAAGTGTATGCTCCTGTGGCTCGACTAGAAGCAATCAGAATCTTTCTAGCATTTGCATCTTGGAAAAATTTCAAAGTATATCAGTTAGATGTTAAATCGGCGTTTCTCTATGGGAAGGTAAAAGAGGAGGTATATGTCGGACAGCCACCGGCCTTCACCGATCCAATCCACAAAGACAAGGTTTACTTGCTAGACAAAGCGCTGTATGGTTTACACCAGGCCCCGAGAGCTTGGTACGAGACATTATCTCAACACCTACTAGCCAACAGCTTTATTCGTGGAAAAGTGGATGCCACTCTCTTCACCAAAGAGGTCGACGGACATCTTCTAATAGTTCAAATATATGTGGACGACATAATATTTGGGTCTACAAATGAAAATTTGTGCAAAGATTTTGAACAAGTTATGAAGCAGAAATTCGAAATGTCATCGATGGGTGAGATGAAATTCTTCTTGGGACTTCAAGTTGATCAACTGCCTAAGGGAATTTTCATACATCAGACGAAGTATGTTCATGATATCTTAGAGAAATTTGGGATGTCAAGTTCTACTCCAGCTTCCACCCCATTAGCGACGAATCATGGGATAAACCCTGATCTCACCGGAGATAAGGTAGATGAAATGATGTATCGTTCCATGATTGGATCGTTGATGTATTTGACAGCTTCAAGACCCGATGTCATGTATCTAACCTGCCTCGCAGCAAGATTTCAATCTAACCCGAGAGCTTCGCACATGGTGATTGTGAAAAGGATATTACGCTACCTGAAAGGAACTCCATCATTGGGGTTGTGGTATCCAAGAGAAGGCGATTTCATGCTCGAAGGGTATTCCGATTCCGATTTCGGATGCTGTAATGTTAACGCTAAATCAACAACAGCGGGGTGCCAGTTTTTCGGACAAAGATTGGTCACCTGGCAATGCAAGAAGCAGACCTCTGTGGATTTATCCACATCTGAAGTGGAGTATGTATCTGCTAGCAGTTGCTGCTCTCAGATCTTGTGGATCCAGCAACAGATGTGCGACTATGGTTTGCAATTTCTTAACACCCCTATCTTTGTTGATAATGAGGCAGTGATTAACATTACTAAAAATCCAGTACATCAAGCTAAAACGAAACATATTGAAATTCGACACCACTTCATCCGAGATTGTTTCGAGAAGAAGTTGATTCGAATTGAGAAAATCCACACTGACGAACAGAAAGCTGATTTACATACCAAAGCTTTTGATAAAACACGTTTTAAATATCTTTTAAAACTAAATGGTATGAAGCTTTTATCGGTGTCAGATGGAATTATTGGCGTTGATGAAGGTACTATTGTAGATGACAATGAGAAACAATCTGCAATGGTTCGTCGATTTTTTACTTGTTTTGGTATTTAGGGGGAGTATTATATTTTCAGAAAATACAAAAACAGTAAAAATTTCAAAAATCCAAAAACATGATAAAATTTTCAAAATCTAAAAACAATAGAAAACTGAAAAAGAGTTTGTGTAAAAAGGGAAAATGATAGTACATCGGCTTGACAGTTACAGTATGCTAAAGATTTGTATAGTATAAAGCGTTAAACAGTCTCGCTGATGATGTGCCGATAGGTTTTTACACATTTATTAGATTTGTTCGGGATATAAACATAAATATTCAAACTTGCTTATTTTGTGGGGAACACTACTTGGATATATAGGTAACCCCTGAAACCTCGTTTGAAAAATCCCTCTTTCTGAAATACTAGGTCTTTATACTCAGTGATATCTGGGGTATTATTCCGGGACTTCTGATAATGCGGAAGCAATGGCCTAGTCCCCGTATAATACTTTACCGCTTGCTTGAAACATAGCATCTCCCTCAACATAAAAAATGATGAAACATTGAAAAATGCTAATCATGTGCTGTTGAAGAAAAGATCCTCTAAAGGGGACACACCTAAAGTCGAACCGTCATCTCTCTGCTGAACGGAAGTTCTGACCTGAGCTCTCACGGTTTCGCATCTAACCCCTTACAGATATCATCTGTGGTATACTCACCTGTAAGACTGAATATTGGGATTTGGATAGTATATTCAAGATGTGGGACACATGAATGAGGTTAAGTTCTTAATTCACCTAAATCGTATCCTGAATAGATTGAAAATTGTGTGAGAATTTAAATGGATCAGTATATCGACAATCTAAGTGAATTGTTTAATTCTGAGTATGAAATTAAAGCTTAACGGTACTTGTGACTTGTCGAATAGCTGATATGATTCCCTAACACGCTTAATCAAAAATATTGTTTGTAAATAGTTTACTTTCATTGCATTCTATTTTCTGTATTTCATTTCTAGGTTAGAAACTTTATTGAAAAATTCAAAAAGATTTTACATTTCTGCTTTATTTTCCAACAAACCAAAGTAGAAAGTTGATTGTCAGATTCTCAGAGTTGAAGCAGATGCAGAAAGATTCTACCTGGAAGATGAGTTTGGAGCTAATCATACCAAAACCAGTTTGTCAAATTCAAGTTCATTAATTTGAAAATTGTAATTTTCAGAAAATGTTTAATCAAAAGTCAGTTTGGATTTATCTCAGATCAACCAAGGTCATTAAGTTGGACTTGGTAGATAAGTTGAGTAATCAGGGTCATTAACTTGGACCTGAATACTTAAGTGATTTACTAAAACTGATAATTGATGAGAATTGTTGATTGAAAGTCAATAGATTGTAATGTTATATGTTTGAGAAACAGGTTATAGGTTGTGAAAGATCTCCATGGCAAAGAAAATGTCAAAGATTGAACCAGAATTCAAGTCCCAGCTTATCGAGAGGGGGAGTTTTCGAAAGGGGGAGCTAAAGATTCTGGATCAACATTTAAAGGAGAGTTTGAAGATTAAAGAGTTGAAGGAGCTTTACAATGTCAAAACAATTTGGATAGAAGTTGATAGTCAAAGACTGAAGACTCTACGCCGAAGACTTCGTCAACATCCAAGGGGGAGTCTGTTGGTGCATTTAGTGTCTGTTAACTTTGTCTTAATCGAGTCTTATGTCTAGAAAGGATAAACGAGCACACAACAGAGTTGAAATTAGGGTTTGTTTATGTTTTTATGTGTTATTTCGCTTGAAAGTGACACAGATCAGTTCAAACGAAATCAACAAATGTTATTTCGCTTGAAATGGTATGTGTAATGTTCAAGCGAAATCAGGTTTAGTATAAATAGGTGTGTGCTGATCTCATTTGGAGCGGAATTAGATCATATGTTCTGAGTCGAGGTGTTGTCCAATTGTCATCAGAATTGTAAAAAGCTCAGGAAATCAATAATAGATAAAGATTGAAAAGGAACAAGTTGCGTTGACATCATTTACATTGATTCCGCCTTTGTATTTGATGATGAACTACTCAACTTGACTGTTTAGGGTCACACGACGATCCAACACATGAGAGGTTCTTCACCAGAACGAGGAATACGGACGATTTTCTCCTTGCAAATAATCTTCGCTTGATGTTGAGATAGCCAATCCATCCCAATAACGACGTCGAAACTACCAAGAACGATAGGAATAAGATCGATAGAGAAGGTCTGACCAGCTAAGACGAGATTACAACCCTTAACTATGTGTGTGGCCTCGAGACTTTTACCGTTTGCTAGCTCTACCATGTGCTTGGTGTTCAAAAGTGTTGGAGTGCGCTTAAGCATTTGACTAACTTTTAAGGACACATAACTAGTATTGGCACCCGAATCAAATAAAACAGTAACAAAGAAGTCATCCAGAAGAAACTTACCCATCACAACGTTGGGATCGTTCCTTGCATCACCCTGACCAATCACGAATGCACGTCCCCTGGCACCATTGTCGTTGTTGTTACCCCCATTATTGTTCCCATTCCCCTGATTATTGTTGTTGTTCTGATTCTGGTTCAACTGGGGGCAGTTCCTCTTGAAGTGACCTTCAGCACCACACTGATAGCATCCCCTGTTACCCTGTTGTTGCTGCTGCTGATTCTGTGGAGCTGGTGGCTGCTGCTGACGATTTTGATTTGCAGGTCGTGAGCTCCTGCAATCCTTGGCTTCATGACCAATCTTGTTACACCTATGACAACGACCCTTATTGCACGGCCCGCTATGATGCATGTTGCATCGGTTGCACTTGGGGTGGTTTCCTCTGTATCCACCCTGTCCCTGACTACCAGAAGATTATTGACCAGGGCTCTTGTAGTCATCAGTCTTTCGCTGCTGAGACTGAGCTGATGTTGAACCCTTGCTTGAGACTCCATCCCATTTGCGCTTGTTGTCGCTGGGGGCATCAGAAGTATTAGTATTAGTAGCACCAATACGCTTGGGCAGCCTGTTCTGCTCGACTGCCTGATCAGTGAGACTGTGAGCCAAACTAATAACTTGCTGGATAGTGGCGAGGTTCGCTGCCGTCACATGGCTCTAGATCTCAGGCACTAAACCTTTAAGGTACAGCTCGATACGTTTGATGGGAGGGTCCACCATAGTAGGACACAAGATAGCCAGCTCGTTCGATCTTTTCGTGTACGCTTCAATTTCCGACCCCGTCATCTTTAAGTTGTAGAACTCTACTTCCAGCTTGTGGATGTCATCACGATTACAGTACTCTTCCTTGATCAATTCCTTGAAATCGTTCCATGGGGTGGCATTAGCAGCAAACAACCCCAGCATTTGGACCTGAGCGTTCCACCACGTGAGAGCTAAACCTTCAAGAGTACCAATAGCATACTTCACCCTACGAGCCTCAGGGCATTCACACATCTCGAAAACAGATTCAAGTTTCTCGAACCAGTGGAGGAGGCCTACAGCTCCTTCAGTGCCACTGAAAGTAGTAGGTCGGCAGTCCATAAAAGTTTTGAAAGTACACACAGGAGGCTGAGCATGTTGACCTCCTGCCTGAGCGGCTGCGAGTGCTACAGCAACTTGTTCATTAATTAAAGCCGTCAGCTGGACTTGAGTTAGCTTGATACGTCCACTCATGATCTTCACAATAAGAGAGCATGAGTGAGATAAGTGTCGCGAAAATGCGATGACATAAGGGAGTAAGCACACATGTGTTTCAACAATAGTTGCTACATTTATCTAAGCATACCATGAACAATGTACTATGTAACTAACAGGTAGGTAATATAAACATAAACCATATCACCTAGAATGTTGAGTCTTGCACGTGGAGCGAAGCGTCGTTGTGGATCGTTGAGCACTGTACAGGTTATAGTCTGGTTTTGTCAAAAAGCTTTTCCCCTTTTTAAAACCAAGTTCACTATAACCAATGGCTCTGATACCAATCTGTCACACCCCCAAAATCCACAAGCGGAGTATCACCGCATGGAGGTGTGACTGACCAGGATCAAGCCACCAATCATATTGAACAAAATAATTAAGTAATTAAAACCAACCACAATATAATTGGTGTCCAAAAGAAAGTAACCAACTTTAAGTTAACAGCGGAAGCATAAACGTAAAAGCCCCAACATAAGTAATAAGTTCAAAAGTGTAAATGTTTAGCATGGCACACACTGTCCATGTCCCACAACGATCACACCTCCTCGTGCAAGCTCCATAAATACCTAACGACCTGCAAGGCATGTAACAACGAGTCAACAACAAAGTTGAGCGAGTTCACAGTTGGTTGTTTAGTTTTACAAGTTTGTTTTGAAAACCATGAGTTGTTTCGTAAACCACGAGTTAACCAGTATCTTTGTTTCCCAAACCATATCCATAATCAGTGGGGGCTTCCCCATGTGAACCACTAGACCGTTACCATATCGACAGCTGACGAACATAAGTTGTGCCCTACGTCAATGTCTATCACCATTGACTAAGTGCCCAGATCCATTAGTACACGCCCGTCCTACCGGCACGGTGTGAGGCTTGTCAACCCTAATAGCGCTATTAACTAATGACCCGCTCGCCATTGGCTCGGCGATTAAGTCGATATAAAAATGAGGGACTTCATGATAGAGTTTTGTCTAGTAAGTTTTAAGGTTGTTGTCCTACCCAAGGAGGACGAACGTACGTATTCTACCCAAGGAGAATACGCAGGATTAATATTGGCATCCTACCCATGGAGGATGGCGGTACATATCCTACCCAATGAGGATATGTAGGTTCCGTTTTAATTCTTTAACCCATTCCCAACCACCGGGAATCCCATGCCTTAGAAAGTGTGTGAACTCTCCTTGGTTTGCTCGGCAGATAAACAAAAGGTTACTTGAGCTATAAGTGGTCAACCACGTCCTAACATGGTTACCATACAAGTCAGGTATAGGTTCAAGTAGTGCATGTAAGTTTACACATTACTAACAGGTTACTAGCACATAACGATCATGGCATACACAAAGAACACGTTAAACGATAACTGTTTAGTATACACATGAAGCCCAAACATTTCTCGGCCCAATAACATATATGAAGTCCAACTACTGTGTGTGGCCCAAGACTTGTATGATCGACAGGGGCTTGTGCGATCCACATGTCTTGTGCGATCATGCATAATTATTGTGTACTAGGAGCTTAAACAGTTGCACCAATCTTGTGCGACTGTCTTGTGCGATTTAAGAGCTTGTACGTTCGGATCTTGTGCGATTAAGGGACTTATGCGATCAGTTACATGTTTCCTAAAATTATGCGATCAATTACCTTGTTTCCATTTATTTTGCAAGACTAATTCTAACAGTTTCCAACCATTACATTGATCCATCAAATCAAGGGTTTTAATTCATTCTTTTGAACACTAAATATCACTTAATCATGCATACATCAGATCAAACGATTAAACTTTCTTAGATTCATATGAACATCTATAATGATTAAATCATGTATAACCACTAATCATACATCAACCGATTTGCAAACAATCAAAACAACCTATGATGCGGCTCTATTTAATTAAGTATTATCACAACACCAAGATCATATCAAACATCACATTAATCTTGCACATATTCATAAATTGAAACCCTATTTCCAAATCAACCATCAAGACTTCAATCGATAATACGACTAGCATTTAACCCTAGTTTTCTTATGAGATCATAGCAACTACAACATGATTAACCTACAATCAAACAATGATGAAATACTAACCGATGGAAGGGTAGGGCAGGATTGTTTCGAACAAGAAGATCTTCGAGTGGGGGGGCTGCCGTCAGGTTCCAAAAGAATGAGAAGAGCTTAGGGTTGATAAACTTTGTATGCTAGATAGTTATGGGGTTTATATATTGACATCCCTTTGTGTCATACGAAAACAATAGGGGCAGGCCCATCATGGGCTGCCCTTTGGGTCTTGGATTCGGATCACAAGTTGGGCCGAGAAGAAAGAATGTGAAATCGAGGTATGTGGCCCAAAAAGGAATTGTGCGATCGAGCATATGTTGTGCGATTTCATTATATACACATACATTACACATTATCATATAAACATAACACATACATTTAAAACCATGGTATCACACAATCACATATTGTCCAAACAAGTTACATCAAAGTATCACGATAGGCTCTAAATTACGAGTTGTCACATCATCGCTAAGTTGAAAGAAATTTCGTCCCGAAATTTAACACGTACTCACTGAGGAAGCTAGTTAAGTTGCATGGTTTTCCTGGGGTGTCACATTACCTCCTTTCCTTGCCACATTTCTTCAGCCAACTTGAAATCTAAGGGACCGGTTGGTGAACGGTTGATCAAGTAGGCTGCAGTGCTAATTGCATCGGCCCAGAATGTCTTGGGTATCCCGGCATTTAGCCTCATGCTTCTAGCCATCTCATTTAGAGTTCTATTCATTCTCTCAGCTACACCATTCTGCTAAGGAGTTCCGGGAACTGTCTTGATCATCTTTATCCCTTTCTTGGCGCAATATTCAGTGAACTGCTTGCTTATGTATTCACCACCATTATCAGACTTTAAGCACTTTACCTTCAAGTTAGTTTCATTTTCAACAGCAGATTTCCATATCTTAAAAGCATCAAATACGGCAGATTTATGCTTAAGAAAATATACCCATACCTTTCGTGTTGAATCATCGATGAAAGTAACATAATACCTTTAGCCTCCTAGAGATAAAACTGAGGTTGGTCCATATACATCCGAGTGAACAAGCTCTAACTTTTGAGCTCTCGGTGTCCTCCATGTCTTCACAAAAGTAACCCTCTTTTGTTTTCCAAGAACACAAGGTTCACAGAATTCAGTTTCCACTTTCTTCAAGTCTGGAAACTTACCTTTCTGAGCCAACATCTTCAATCCCTTCTCGCTCATGTGTCCGAGTCGGTTATGCCATAAATTTGATGGACTCGGACCGGTGGTCATTGCATGAACACCTTCAGCAGAAACTTCTGCCATGTATAGAGTACCTTGCTTCTTTCCTTTGGCAATCACTAAATTGCCTTTGATCACTTTCCATTGTCCACCCCCAAAGTGAACATTAAACCCTTCATCATCCAGTTTACCAACTGAAATCAACTTTCTCCTCAAATTAGGAATAACCCTAACATTTTTCAATGTCCATATAGTTCCTAATGAGGTCTTCAAGTCTACATCTCCAATACCTGTGATATCAAGCATTTGATCATCTGCTAAACGAACTTTACCAAAGTTACCTGTTCGTAGATTCTTGACCATATATGGGCATGAGATAGCATGGAAAGAAGCACCTGAATCCATAATCCAAGATTCAACTGAATCTTCAACTGAACAGATGAGAACATCACCTAATTCTTCTAAGGATACACTGTTTACTTCTTTCTTTGAAGCAGGTTTTGTACATTGGCTTCTATAGTGACCTTTTTCTTTGCAATTCCAACATTCAACGTCATTTCTGTTCTTTGACTGTCCCCTTCTTCTGGACTTGGACCTGCCTCGACTATGTCCTCTTTCGTTTCTTCTTCCTTTACTTTCTGTATGCAATAAAGAACTAGAATTAGAAGTCTCACCACTGCTTCTCCGTCTGATATCTTCGTTTACTATCAAGTCACGAATACTATCGAAAGTGAGTTTGGTAGTGCCGGATGCACTACTAACAGCTGTGACTGTGCCTGACCAACTGTCGGGCAACGATGATAAAAGGAGTAGTGCTTGTACTTCATCTTCAAACTTTATTTCAACTGAGGCTAAACGAGAGATAATCGAGTTAAACTCATTTATGTGGGCGGTAACCGACATGCCTTCCTTCATCTTGGTGTTAACCAATTGTCGGATGAGGAATACTTTGTTTGAAGCGGATGGCTTTTCATACATGTTGGACAAAGCTTTCAATACACCATATGTGGTTGTTTCATTGACAATGTTGTAAGCAACACTCTTTGCCAAAGAAAGCCTAACCACACCCAAAGCTTGTCTATCCAACAATTTCCATTCTTCATCATACATGTCATCTGGTTGTTCACCTGACATAGGCAAATGCAAAGTTTTCTGATACAATAAATCTTCAATTTGCATTTTCCAAAATCCATAATCACTTCCATCGAACTTATCAATCTTGATTTTACTATCTTCTGCCATTAAAAAAATTACCAAATTACTACTAACCAAACGGGTTTGTATTGCTAAGTGGTAATTTATACGAGCGAAAGCGATAATCAGAAACAAATAACTTATCTGTTTCAAGCTTTAATGGCAAGGACAAGTATTGATGGATAATGAGATCTTGTTCAAAGTTGAGGGACCTTTCTGATAAAATTGAAACTTTAATTTCTCCACCAGAAATAAAAGTTGAGGGGGCCTTTCTGATAAAATTGAAACTTCAATTTCTCCACCAGAATAAACACGGACGTGTTCTCCTTCTTCCCCAAATTTCACCAGAACAAAAAAAAACTCTGCTCTCCACTTCTTCTTTTTCTTCTCTTCTGTTTGTGTTTCAAACAAGAGCAAGACTGGGTTCAATCGGAACCCTAGAGAACGGCGGCGGCGCTGGACAGATGAAGGCTGGCGGAACTGCCGGCGGTTCTGACGGCTGTGGTGACGGCGGTTTTCTGATCAGAACCCCGGTGGATTCGGAATCACTGCTATGATTCACCTGAGCGGCGACGGTTGCTGGTTCAGAACCCTGAACAGTGACTGCGGACCTGATCAGAGGAAACTGGCGTGAAAGGACCGGCTGAAACTGATGCAAATCGGAACCGTAGTTCAGATTTCTACACCTTCAGGTGTCTCCTTCTTCTACACCTTCGTTTCTGTTCGTTTATGTTCGCTTTTGTTCGAATCTGATCGATTTCTGTTCGATCTGTTCGGTTTAACAACAAGAGCCTGAGCTCTGATACCAGTTGTTAGGATCAGGATACACTCACGAACACAGAACTCACACACACACTTTTCTGATGAAGAACACAAAGATTTATAGTGGATCGGTCGGTTCTGACCTACATCCACTCTTGGTAACTAGGAGTATTTGTATTAAGCTTTTGTACAATTTTCAGATACATAACAATCTCATATATATAAGATTGAGGAAAGAGAAGATAGTCCCAAAACATGATCCGTGAAATCTGGATCACAAAGACAATTATTTCCTTGTCAACTTGATCAGCAAAGCTGACCTCAGCTTGATCAAATTGTCAAGTGGTTTGGCTTCACACTCAACAATTTGCATAATTACGCACGTTATATTGGTGGTCGCGTACAATCGCACGTTAAGAGCCTTTTATATTTTAAACTTTCTACATGTGCTTTTTTATATGCATAACCGTGAGTGATATTACACATATTTGGTTTAGATGGTTTCCTACCTTAAAGGGATCTGAGGTAAAAGATTCATGGTTAAAATAACGAAACATTTACCAAGATTCTACGTGAAAAATATTTTATTTATATAATCATAAACAAACAATAATAAATAGATGCATGTATATATTATAAACCAAAAACATCAATAAGGCCTCTAAAACAAAACAATCAACAATCCAAATATGTTTCCTAGTTCCACAGAGCCATGGCTATGGACATCACTATCATTCCAATCCAATGAAAGCCTCCAGGAAGAAATTTGATGCCTGCAAGACCAAAAGTCAAAGTCAACAAAAATGGATTGACTTTTCTATATATTATACAGTTTACAGTTCACATGAAATTTTCTTAAGGTTGAAGAATCAGCAAACAATATTGTCTCACCTTCATTGCTATCACCAGATGGAGAACCATTTGGGGATGACGCGTCTAACAAGCGTACTCCAAGCCTGCTGCAATCGCTTCCAATAGCACCTGTTTCAATATTCAAACTTTTATTTAAAAATCTAACCATTTATGATTTATATTTATGTATCTCAAGAATCGACGGTTTTGATCGTACAACTGCTGAAGCATGGAAAGTGGGAGATGTTCATGAGATTGGTGTATCCAGGCTTGCAGTCACATGTATGCTTATATGTATTATTCTTGTTGCATGTACCTTCTCCACAGTATGTCCAGTAACAAGCTGAAATAAACCATAAACATGTACTAATGTTAATAAAAGGGAAAATCACAAAAATACACATTTTGACCCACTATTTTTTTTTTTTTTTTTGCCAAAATAGACAATGACGTTTAGCCCACTAAAAAATAAACAGATCCAAAAGCAACCAATCAGAAAACGCAACATAAGCTAAAACGGTTGCTTGAATTTAGCCGGCACAAAAAACCTTGAAAAGTAATAAAGGTCAAGAAAAGAGTTGTATTTGTGATGAAATTTAAGAAAGTTAACGAGTAAACGAATTACGATCAAAGAGGGAAATATTATTAGGCTTCGGAGGGCTCGGGGGAGGAGCTGGCATGCACGAGTAGTCGAGGGTACCTAAGAAAACAGATTAAGGTCAGTTATAAGCTCAAAATGGCTAGTTAATTGCATTTAAGACTTCATGATCAATCTTACAGTTGGGGATGACACATGGAAGGAATTCATGATCATCATCATCATGATCGTTATCGTTATCGTTATCATTATCATTGTCTGCCCGAGTTCTGCGCCATCCAGGATCACACTTGCAGGTAAAACCAAATGGTTTGGAAATATCAGCTGAGCAGTTTCCTCTTCCACAATTGACTTCATCACAAATATTACCTGTTCAACCACATGGACATATATATGTCACACATATATCAATTAGTATGTGTATAACATGTAAGTTGAATCAAATATACCAAAAAAAGGGATGATTTACCAAAGAAAGGAGAGGGGGTTGGTGGCATATTGAAGTCTGATTTAGCAATGGAAGACAGGAACACAAGCACAATTAGCATGGAATAGATGGGAGCAAGTGAAGATATGGAGGGAGCCATTGTATATATTCAACTGCAATGAAAGGAGGATATGTTTGGGAACTAGTAGTGACTTGTATGCTTTATATATAGATTTCCAAAACTCAACTTCCACATAACTAATTAATACTTTAACAAAATCCTTCCAATTATAATATATAAAAGTGCAAAAAGTTAGAAGAAATTGGTAGACCATATAACGCATAAAAAGCGAATATCGAATACTATATAACATGTATCATTGGGCTTGTAGGCTAGCGGTATCATCAAGGCTAATTAAAGCGTTTATTGGATACTAAAAGTTATTTTTTAATTCTTTTATATTGAAAATTTACTTATTAGTGTATGAAAGTTAGTTTTTTAGTAGTGGGTTATCTTTTAAAAAAAACTAATAACCGTAGAACTAAAGTTTTAATAAGTATATGAGCGAAAAACTAATTTTAGATAGCTATTGGAAATAAAATATAGTTTAGTTTTGTTTATTTTACAAGATTAACTTTCACTCCTTTTATATACAAGAGGGAAAGTGCTCGAACAGTGTATTATCTTGTTATTGTTACTGTTACTGTTACTCCTTAATCAAAAACAAAGATACTAGTAACACATAATGATTATTATGATACCAAAATGAAAATTCTAAATAGTAATTAGTAAATACCGTTTGATACTTACCAAAGTAAATTTATACTAAAATTAGCTTGTAAAAAGTATTGTGTTTAAAAAATGAGGCCATCTTCTGGAAATGACCAATTCAAAAAATTTCATGTTAATAAATTAGTACGAAACAAAAAAATTCATGTTAATAAATTAGTAATGAAAGCTTTTCTATGGAGACTTGAGGGTAAAATTCGGTTGAATTGAATGTTTCCATAAGAACCTTCTTTAGAAATTTCTAATGAAGTAGTTAAAACTTAAAACGTATGAAGTAGTTAAAACTTAAAACGTCAAAAATTAGCGGAGATAAGTCAACGAGTTAACCACCTTTTCCATTATTATTTTTTTCCTAACAGAAGTGATTGGAAATTATATACATAGGGGCCGCCCAATACAACAAAGAATATCGTATTTATTATAAAACATAAAAGTTTATTTGTAACGGTGTTAGATTTAATTACACAAAAGTTGTTGAATATATAACCCATGTCTAAGTGATAAAACCCATCAAAGCAAGTTGGATTTAAAAAGTCATGATAGACAATATTAATAACTAGAAGTACAAACGAGTGTAAAGAAGTAGGAGGTTAAAGCATTTGCTACAGCGTCAACCACCTGAATCTCTTACATTCACTAAACTTACTCTTACACCATCCATACTTATTCTCACGCCGTAGGCTTGTCACATTGACACCCTTGGTGTCCCCCGTGATGAGACTAACGATGTTCTCTTTCGCACGAACGACAACAAGAGAGATGAACAGTGCAGTCCAGGACCAAACAATCACCTGCGCGGATTTTGGGCAGCAATAAATGTCTCCCAAAGAATATCAATACATGTTATACATCGTCAAAAACCATAAAAATGAATGTAAAAAACATCCAAAAGAATACATAAACATACATATATACATAAAAGATAAATAAATACAAAAAAATATAGTTTAACCCTAATTCAAACTATACACTAAACAAAAGGTTGTCTTACTCACCGGGAATGGAGAGAACGATGACGACACGGTAGTGGTGGTGGTGATTAGTTCACGTAGTGCAGCTACGTGGCAGTGGTGGTTATTAGTTGGTGTGGTGCTGCTACGTGGTGGTGTTGGTGGGGTGTGAATTTTTGATATAATAAAATTTGTGCGGGTTGTGCATTTTATTTTTAGATCTAAAAACTACCGACGGATAGAACCCTAGGTAATATGTCAGTATATATAATTATTTTTTTATTATTTATTATTATTATTATATAACAACAATTCTTAGGAACAACTAGATGGGATGAGCCCCGCCTCGATGTGGCGAGGGCATAAAAAATGTGTTGCCGAACATTTTTGCAAATCAAATTAGACGAGGAAAAAACTAAGATTTACAATCAACTACTTAACATATAAACACTACTAAATTTATTTATTTTTTCATTAACATCATTGGACCTAGCATAACGAGCTATAAGCGTGTCTAGTTGAACTTGTAGTGTGACCCGTTTTTGGCATATGTTGCTAACTCTTTTGGTTAGCTCATTAAGTTTGTCAATAATTTTACGATCCGACTCTATAACCTCTTGAAGAAGTTATGTAAGCCTTTGTAATACTTCCAAGTCGACATGCTAATGAAAATGAAATAAGATATCAACAAAATTATACTATAAGAGAATAACAACATTTATATAAATTATTTTTTTATTTATTCCATTATAGGTGCTTACAAATAGGCTCGAAGACATAACTGAAATCAATTATTTCTTTAATGTCATGGTGGTCGTGAAGACCGAGAAAACAGTTTACTCGTCATCGCCAAGAATAACAAATATACTAACTAAAAAATGAATTCTATTTGAGGTAAAAAAAAAATACATATTTACTCTGAATATGGTTTTAACTGGTTGCTTTTGTTAAGCCTTCCCAAATTTACGAAACCATATTCAAAACATCATAGCCACATCTTTGCTGACTATGAATAACAAAACACAAAGAATTTTGTAAATATATTTTTATAACTGCTGATTATCAGCAAATAAAAACCCCAAATCCCACGTTATATAATAAAAGTGGTGTACAACAAAGATAGCCAAAAATACGAACCCATAAGGCGTATAAAACATACAATGCTAAGAGTACAACACTCTTAAGCATACAAATGTTGATAATTTAATACAACTGTATTAAATTACGCCACGCCAAGTGAGATGCAACATCATCGCGTTTAAAATCATGGTTGTCGCCATCTTCATCGAGACATCCTACAAACCAAAATAGACATTGACTTTTAGTCCACTAAAAACAAACAAATCCAAAAGCACTCAATCAGAAAATGCCACATAAGCTAAGCGGGTTGTTGAATTTAGTGGGCACAAAAAGCTTGAAAAGTACTACAAGGTCCATAAAAGAGTTGTATGTGTGCTAAAATTCAAGAAAGTTAACGAGTAGACGAATTATGATCAAAGAGGGAAATATTATAAGGGATTGGAGGACTCGGGGGAGGAGCTGGCATGCACGAGTAGTCGAGTGTACCTAAGAAATCAACAGATTAATCAGAGGAGGAACTAGTGTATTAGGAGCCGTAACATGGGCTACGGCTCAACCCCGTATTTGTAGTGTATATTTTTTTTTTTTTCGGTTTTATAAAAAAGATACACCTAAAAAATACGATGATAGGATATCCCTAACCAAAAAAATCAAATACTTTATATTAATACAATCCCAAATTTTTATAAGCCCAAACATTTTACAACCCAAAACTTGTATAATAATTAAGCCCTAATGATTAGATAAGCCCAAATTAATTATAATAGAATTGAAAGGAGACCCAATTGGTAAATAACAAAGATTAGCCCAAGACCCAAAACAACAAAATACAGCTTCTGAAATCGATATCGTCCCTGCTGCCTGACTTTGAAGTGTTGGTTGTCTGCTGAGTGCTGAAAGCCTAAAATCTTCCCTGCTGGCCTGATGATCGCTGGAATCGTCCCTGTTGTTCACTGATTAGAATTCACCTCCCTTTTGATCGCTGGAATTGTCCCTGCGCAGCCTGAAGTCATCCCTGCTAATCATTGACCGGTGTTGACCTTTGATTTGTGAGTTTTCTGGTCCTTTAATTGCACCATAATTTTTTTCTTGGATACCCCTAAATTAATGGGCTAGCTCCGTCACTAATTAATGTCAGTTATATGGTTAAAATGGCTAGTTAATAGCAGTTAACACTTCATGATCAATCTTATAGTTGGGGATGACACATGGAAGGAATTCATGATCGTCATCATTGTCTAACCGAGTTATGCGCCATCCAGGATCGCACTTGCAGGCAAAACCAAATGGTTACGCACATTATTGCATAAGTACGCACGTTATAATACATAATTACGCACATTATTTTCATATTACACATGGGTTGGGTAAACCCTAATTACGCATGTTATTTGCATAATTACGCATGGGTTGGGTTAACCCTAATTACACACGTTATTTGCATAATTACGCACGTTATATTGGTGGTCGCGTACAATCGCACGTTAAGAGCCTTTTATATTTTAAACTTTCTACATGTTGTGCTTTTTTATATGCATAACCGTGAGTGATAATACACATATTTGGTTTAGATGGTTTCCTACCTTAAAGGGATCTGAGGTTCAAATCTTGCTTTAGATGGTTTCCTACCATAACCACTTGAAGACCACTTGTGCTGCACAAGCTATAAATTATTAGATCGCGTTGGTTAGTAAGGTATTGACGGGGTCCTGGGACTTTGCCGGTAACAAATTCATGGTTAAAATAACGAAACATTTACCAAGATTCTACGTGGAAAATATTTTATTTATATAATCATAGACAAACAATAACAAATAGATACATGTATATATTATAAACCAAAAACATCAATAAGACCTCTAAAACAAAACAATCAACAACCCAAATATGTTTTCCTAGTTCCACAGAGCCATGGCTATGGACATCACTATCATTCCAATCCAATGAAAGCCTCCAGGAAGAAACTTGATGCCTGCAAGACCAAAAGTCAAAGTCAACAAAAAGGGATTGACTTTTTATAACAGTTCACATGAAATTTTCTTAAGGTTGAAGAATCGGCAAACAATACTGTCTCACCTTCGCTGCTATCACCAGATGGAGAACCATCTGGGGATGACGCGTCTAACAAGCGTACTCCAAGCCTGCTGCAATCGCTTCCAATAGCACCTGTTTCAATATTCAAACTTTTATTCAAAGATATAATATGTTAGGAATTATATATAATGGTCAAGAATGGACGGTTTTGATCGTACAACTGCTGAAGCATGGAAAGTGGGAGATGTTCATGAGATTGGTGTATCCAGGCTTGCAGTCACATGTATGCTTATATGTATTATTCTTGTTGCATGTACCTTCTCCACAGTATGTCCAATAACAAGCTGAAACAAGCCATAAACATGACTAATGTTAATAAAAAGGAAAATCACAAAAATACACATTTTGACCCACTATGTTTTTTTTTTTTTGCCAAAATAGACAATGACGTTTAGCCCACTAAAAAATAAACAGATCCAAAGGCAACCAATCAGAAAACGGCACATAAGCTAAGTCAACTGCTTGAATTTAGCCGGAACAAAAAACCTTGAAAAGTACTAAAGGTCAAGAAAAGAGTTGTATTTATGCTGAAATTTAATAAAGTTAACGAGTAAACGAATTACGATCAAAGAGGGAAATATTATTAGGCTTCGGAGGGCTCGGGGGAGGAGCTGGCATGCACGAGTAGTCAAGGGTGCCTAAGAAAACAACAGATTATGGTCAGTATTAAGGTCAAAATGGCTAGTTAATTGCATTTAACACTTCATGATCAATCTTACAGTTGGGGATGACACATGGAAGGAATTCATGACCATCATCATCATCATGATCGTTATCGTTATCGTTATCGTTATCATTATCATTATCAATGTCTGCCCGAGTTCTGCGCCATCCAGGATCACACTTGCAGGTAAAACCAAATGGTTTGGAAATATCAGCTGAGCAGTTTCCTCTTCCACAATTGACTTCATCACAAATATTACCTGTTCAACCACATGGACATATATATGTCACACATATATCAATTAGTATGTGTAAAACTTGTAAGTTGAATCAAATATAGCAAAAAAAAAAGGATGACTTACCAAAGAAAGGAGAGGGGGTTGGTGACATATTGAAGTCTGATTTAGCAATGGAAGACAGAAACACAAGCACAATTAGCATGGTAAAGATGGGAGCAAGTGAAGATATGGAGGGAGCCATTGTATTCACTAGAATGGTAGGAGGATATGTTTGGGAACTAGTAGTGACTTGTATGCTTATATATAGATTTCCAAAACTCAACCACCCCATAACTAATTAATACTTTAACAAAATCTTTACATTGATAATATATAAAAGTGCAAAAACTTAGAAGAAATTGGTAGACCCAGTAGCATAAGTGTCATTTGAGTGTCGGATACACATATAACACATAAAAAGCGATTATCAAATATTGTATGACATGTATGAACGGATTTGTAGCCTAGCGGTATCATCAAGGTGTAATTAGAGCCGTTTATTGGATACTAAAAGTTATTTTTTAATTCTTTTATATTGAAAATTTACTTATTAGTGTATGAAAGGTAGTTTTTTAGTAGTGGGTTGTCTTTTAAAAAAACTAATAACTGTAGAAGTAAAGTTTTAATAAGTATATGAGCAAAAAAATAATTCTAGATAGCTATTGGAAATAAAATATAGTTTAGTTTTGTTTATTTTACAAAATTAACTTTCACTCCGTTTATGTATAAGAGGGAAAGTGATGGCACAGTGTATTAATGCTGTTGTTGTATTAATATTATTGTTATTGTTACTCTTACTGTTATTGTTACTGTTATTGTTATTCAGTTTCCTCTTGTAAATATAATGAGATTAAAATGAAAAAGTTTCTTAATAAAAAACAAAGATACTAGTAACACACAATGATTATTATGATACTTACCAATATGAAAATTCTAAATAGTAATACCGTTTGATACTTACCAAAGTAAATTTATACTAAAATTAGCTTGTAAAAAGTATTGTGTTTAAAAAATGAGGCCATCTTCTGGAAATGAGGACCAATTCAAAAAATTTGATGTTAATAAATTAGTAACGAAACAAAAAATTTCATGTTAATAAATTAGTAATGAAAGCTTTTTTATGGAGACTTGAGGGTGAATTTCGGTTGAATTGAATGTTTCCATAGGAACCTTCTTCAGAAATTTCAAATTAAGTAGTTATAGCATAAAGCTAATGATCTCTAGATTAAGTTGTGGAGGGCTTGCATTTCTCCTGAGAGATGCAGGTTCGACTCTCACTTGGTGCAGAGTGAGGTACTGGTGGGCAATGATAGGAGATCCAGGGAAACCTGGGTTGGATTCTTGAGCCAAACGAGTTTTACCTGTAATTCTACTGTCGTGACTACGGATGGGTGGGTTACCGGGTTTTCCCGGAATTGTTGGTGGACTCGGGTTACTCTCGGAGTACTCCGTTTGTCCAGTGGGTGCCCCGAGAATGCTCGGGATTGATTCTGTTGGCCGTTAAAAAAAAGTTGTTATAGCATAAAACATCAAAAATTAGCGGAGATAAGTCAACGAGTTAACCACCTTCTCCATTATGATTTTTTTTCTAACATAAGTGATTGGAAATTATATACATTACATATGCGCCGCCCAATACAACAAAGAAGAGCGGTAAGAAGGCGGAAAAGATCATTTATGGGCTGGCAATTATTTCATGCTGGTGCATATGGAAATGAAGAAACGAAGTGGTTTTTAGCCAGAATAAGTGTAGTCCGCAAGATATCATAGGGAGATTAAACCGAGAAGTTATGCTTGGGTTAAAAATAGATCTCCATGTAAATATATTAACTGGGCGGATTGGTGTAAATACCCATTGTTCGTACATGTTGTAATTTTTTGTCATTTGCCAGTTTGGGTCGGGGTGCTGTTGTTTGTTTGGTTTTTTGCCCGTTCAGGTCGAAGGTGTGTTTTATTGAAGTTTATTTAAAAAAAAATTATTATAAAACATAAAAGTTTATTTGTAACGGTGTTAGATTTAATTACACAAAGGTTGTTGAATATATAACCCATGTCCGAGTGATAAAAACCCATCAAAGCAAGTTGGATTTAAAAAGGGGTGTTGCTAAATGCACTCCCATTTCTTTAAATTTTACTGGTTACATTCCCTCATTCAAGTTTTCAAAAAATTACAATCAAACCTTTTATTTTGTATATTTTTAAATTGCATCTACTTGAAGTTTTTAAACAATTCATAAAAGATAATTAAATTATATAACCAAATTTTATCCAAAATATTATTTAAATTGAATTTGTATCAATTATCTATGCGTATAACTATTTTTAAATTTTAAATTTTAGATTTATCTGTATCCTCTTATCTCGAACACGGTTTATGAGATTATCGCTCACCTATAATGTACTCTTGGGTTATACGCATATCTAAATTTAAGTCTTTAGACTAGATACATTGGATTAGGTCCTGCTGATTTTTTTTTTTTTTTTTTTTTTTTTGTAATTTTGGTGGCCTTTGTGCTTTTCTTGTTATGTCCTTTTTTGTTTGTTCCTCCAGCAGTGCATTGGTTTTGTTTAATGAATGAAATTGTTGTTAAAATAATAATTACGAAAAAGGCACTGTTACAGTTATATATTACCTCATCCAAAAGATTTTTGTTTAATGAAATTGCTGTTAAAATAATATTCATTCTAATAATTATGAAAAAAAAGGCACTTTTACACTTATATATTACCTCATTAAATAGATTAAATATTCATTGGGAATAGCCCAATGGTGTTAGTGAGTTAGTTAAGGTTTAGGAGATCATGGATTCAATCCACATAGTATGTAAGTTTAGCCATTAAAAAAAAAGATTAATTTTTTTTTTTTTTGAATAGCAAGATGGGACCACTTTTATTCAGCAAACCAAAGCAAAACAGAAATCATAGCAAGGTGCTATGATTTCATTAGTACAGTACAGACATGATAAAAAATAAAACATGCAGAGGAGAAAAATAAAACAGTTATAAACTACATTCACCAAGAAAAGTAGAGCCATTTCTCCCATGATTCCAGCCGCACCTTTGATTTTTGTTTCATCCAGTAGTATGATTCTTCCTTTATCTCTTCTATCATTCTGTAAACTTCTCCTTCTCTTGCTCTAAATATTTTTTCATTCCGGTTTTTCCAAATAACCTAGGCAGTTAACAGGAAAATTGCATGAACCACTTTTTTCTTCACCTTTGGCCAATTACATTCATTTAGCGAGCTGAAGACATCGCCTAACGTGTCTGGTTTAGTAGTCGCTGTCATTTTGACCCATCTGCAGATCTGTTCCCATACTCTTTCCACCACTATACATTTAACGAGAACGTGATCAGGTGTTTCTTCCTCGCTATCGCACAGTTTACACCTGCTGTTCGGTACTGGGACGCCTCTTTCCCTTAATTTCGTAGCTGTCGGGATCTTGCCTTTTAATGCCCTCCACACAAACATGCTGCATTTTTGTGCTGCCCAATTGTTCCAGAAGAAATCGTCCGCTGCTTCGTTTAAATTAATTGATCTATCCAGCGTGCTTCTCACCTCTTTTACCGAAAACTCTTGATTGCCTCCTCCCTTCCAAATCCAATTGTCGCTATTCTCCGAGAGCCTAACTTGATTCAGAATACCTATCAAGTCTTCCGTTTGCTGCCTTTCACTGTCAGTACTTGGTAATCTTAACCATTCCCAGTTCCATAGGACACCTCCATTAAACTGTGTATAGTACTCCTGAACTTTAGCTCGTTTATTCTTTACCAGTTGATACACAAGAGGGAATTTCTCCTTTAAAGGTATATCTTCACACCATACATCGATCCAAAATAAAGTTATGTCGCCCATGCCTATTTTGCTAATGAGACTTCTTTCAATGTTCACACCCTTTTTAGACAAGTCTTTCTTAGTTTCAACGATTGTTTTCCAAATCCCAGCCTGATCTTTTCTAATCGGAACCATAGCGATTCTTCTCTTATTTTTGTGAATGGCCTTAATTACTTTAACCCATAAGTGGTGTGGCTCCATCTTTAGACGCCACCACCACTTAACTAATAGAGCTAAATTGAGGTCTCTAATGCTGCCTACTCCAAGTCCACCGAATTTTTTGGCTGCAACTATTTTCTCCCACTTAACCCACCTCATCTTTTTATTCGAACTGCATCCACCCCATAGGAATTTCCTACGTATACCTTCTAATACCTTAATAACAGCAATCGGACATTTATACACAGAAAAGTAATAGTTTGGAAGGCTGCCAAGGACAGCTTTTATCAAAACCACACGCCCAGCGAAAGATAGTAGTTTCGCTTTCCAGTTTGATAGTCTTCTATTGAAAGTGTCGATAACTTCTTTCCAATTATGGATGCGATTCATATTTGCACCGACTCTTAGTCCCAAGTACGTGAATGGAAAGCTTCCCGCCTTAAACCCAAGAGTTTCGGCCATCGTTTTGACCTCTTCCTCAACCACACCAACTCCAAAAAGCAAGCTTTTTTTAGACTTATTTTCAACCCGGAGACAAGATAGAAACATCTTAAAATTCTTTTCAGGTTTAGTATATTGTTTTCCCCCCATTCGCCGACAAAAATTGAATCGTCCGCAAACAATAAATGAGTTAATACTAGAGTATCCCCCGATAATTTCACCCCCGCAAATATACCTTCAGTTTTGGCCCTTGTCATCATAACGTGTAGAGCTTCCATAGCTATGATAAATAGAAATGGTGAAAGCGGGTCTCCTTGTCTAAGGCCTCTTTTATATTGGAACTCACCCGTCGGTGCCCCATTTACAAGTATCGATCCTCTCCCGGTAAACAAAATTCCCATCACCCAATTCTTCCACTTAGGTGGGAATCCCATATGCGTTAAAATGGAAATCAGGAATTTCCAATTCAACGAATCATATGCTTTTTCAATATCCGCCTTGAATACAAAAATCTCTTTTTTGACCTTCTTCGCCCAACCCACAATTTCGTTTACTATTAATGGACCGTCTATTATATTTCTCCCAGAAATGAAGGCTGACTGGGAGTTAGAGACTACACTATTTATAACTTTCTTCAACCGATTTGCCAAAACTTTAGATATTATCTTGTTTACTACCCCCACTAACGAAATAGGTCGGAAATCGGAAAAAGTCATTGGGTCGGTTACCTTGGGGATAAGTGCTATGAAGGATGAACTACATGTGTGGTGTACGGATCCGTGAATAAAGAACTGCAACATCATCTCCATGATTCCTGGTTTCAGCTCCTCCCAATAATTTTTTATTAGTGAAAATGTTATCCCGTCGGGTCCTGGAGCTTTATCTCCCCCACACTCCCAAATTGCACTCCTGACTTCATCTTCCTTGAACATTTCTATGAGACCGTTCTTTTCTCCTTCTGTCAGTTTGCTAAAGCCATCCATCCCCATTCTCGGTCTCGACGGTATTGGTTCTTCAAACTTTTCTTTAAAGGCTGATCTGAATTTCTCCTTAATAATTAGTGCCTTCGATATCCAACTGCCATCTATCCACAATCCGTTAACCCTGTTACGTACCTTGTGACTATTCACGAGTGTATGAAAAAATCTCGTGTTTTCGTCACCCAACTCAATCCACTTTAGCCTTGATCTCTGCATCAAATCTTTTGTTCTCGCCTTTTGCCATTCCTTTATAATTCTTTTGTATCCTTGCCACGATACTATCTCTTGTTCCGTTAGGCTTCTTTTTCTGCTTATGTCTCCAGTTCTTGTACCTTTTCTGTGGCTGTAGCTATCAGTTCCTCTTCTTTCTCCTTTTCTTTAGTACGCCATATTTTTAATTCTTCTCTAATTGCTTTGAACTTTACAGCCAAGCACTCATCTTTAAACACAGATTCACAACTTATCTCCAGCCCTTTTCTGACCGCATCATCATATCCCAGCACGTCCGCCCAACTATTAAAAACACGAAATGGGATTGGACCGAAATTGTTTGCAGCTGTAATTAATACCACTGGACTGTGATCTGACACGTCTCTGTTTAAAGCAATTAGCTTAGCTTCCGGCCATCTCGTCATGAATTCATCACATACAAATATTCTATAGATTTTACTTAGATTCTTCCCATCGCCTGACATAAATGTATATCTCTTCCCGCCCATGTTATATTCTTGTAGCCCCGCACTACTTATAAAATTGTTAAAACAAAGTGCTCCCCCGACATCAAATTGTGAATTAAACCTGTCTTCAGGAAAACGTACCTCATTGAAGTCTCCTAGAATTATCCATTTACCATGGATTGACTGTTTTAGTGCCAATATCTCGTTCCACAGTTGTCTCCTACTATTCTGAATCGTCGGAGCATAAACATTCACTATGGTTGTATCCACCCGATCCCCTGTTATACGTCCATTCACTAAAATGAAGTTCTGGCTTACTACTTCAGAGTGTTTTCTGAATACCCCGGGATTCCATATCGACAGCAACCCACCTGACCTACCTTCTGCATCTACTTTAATGTAATCAAAAGTAGAGTTATCCCAAAATCTTTTAATCACCCTTTCGGGTAAATCTCTGAATTGAGTTTCTTGAATCGCCACAAAACATAATCCATATTTTGACAGCAGCCCCTTCACTGCCTTTGCTTTCCCCAACCCCCCTGCACCTTTTATATTAAAAGTTCCTACATTCATTGTTTACCTGCTTCCTCCTGTTCATGTTCAATCGTCTTTCTGATCAGGTCCTGTTTCTCATTAAAATCGACACCTATAATTGTACCAACTTCTGTTTTTTGTCTTACTTCTTCATCGATTTCTTCCACAGAAAGAGATATCGAAGCTTCCTCACTTTCTCTGACCTGCGTGTCTTGTACTAAAGTGTCACCAGAATCCGATTCCTCCTCCCAATCGGAGTTAAACCCGTCATCTGGAACCGTAGCTTCATTGCTTTCGTTAACCAGGTCTTCTATTATCTCCTGAATTCTCACATCTTTTTTAGTTTTCTTCTTAATCTTCAAAGGGAATTTATGACGTGGTTGGAATCTAGATTTGTCTGGCACCTCAACATTTAAATCTGGAAGCTTCCCTTTATTTATTTTCGAATTGGGCCTTAATTTTTGGGCTCTAGCAGAAGCTAGGCTATTACGTTTTCTTTTCCTCTGTTTGGTATTGTTTGGCCCAAACTGCTCCCCTGTGTTCGGCCCAATGTAATGAGGTCCATTATCATTAGTCTGACCGGCCCCACTCTTTTGTGCCTGGTCCGCCGTTTTATTTATATTCCCTTCTATTACCTCATACTCGCCAATATTCTCATTAAATGCTTCATCAATACCCAGCGACTTTTTTTCGGGACCAAGATTTTCATTAATATCATTCCACGCTGACTTTTCCTCCTCCCTATGACACCCAGGCTTTACAACTTCTTCCACCGGTGGCTGTTCCTCTTCCGCCGCTTCCTTCTCCGGTAATGTCTGAACCGTCACCTTGTCCACCACCATTTTTTCCGGCGACTTATTAGGGGTTTTATCTTGATCGTTCGTCCATTGATTATTGTTACTTTGGTTCACTGGGTCCACCTTAAATATAATTCTTCTTTTAATTATACAATCTGGAATCCATGATTCTTCCATCTCCGACACCCAAACTTTGAACTTTTGGTTCTTCCAATCCACCGGAATTGATTCTTTGATACTAGATCCATGGTCAACTAGTACCCCAACTATGTCAAACTGTAGGTTTAAATCATATTTGTCTGCTTCCAAGTGTTGGACAATTCTCCCGTATCTTTCCGCGATCATGTTCATCACCTCTTTCATCCATAATTGAATGGGGATTCCCTTTATCATCAGCCATGCAATACGTTGATAAGGTATTATTTGACCTTCCCATACGTTTACCTTACAGAACCATTTTTCCAGAATCACCTTTTTATCGTTCACAAACATCTCCATATCCTTCTGTTCATCAAACGTTATAATAACACTCAATCCTCCGATGTACCGCATGATCCCTTTCTCCAGTTTTAGCTCGTCTGCGCACTTATCTGCTTCCCTCAATTGCTTTATACTTTGATATTCACACACCACCGCTTTGTTCTTCCAATCTTTGTAAGCTTCCGACTCGTTTGCAAATCTCATGGTGTTATCCTCTTCAATTACTTTCCCTTTCCCTTTTACCATGTCTGCATAAGAAACACCTTTTTTAGTACCTATATTGCTTCCTTCAATACGAGTATCTAGGTTTATCGATTTTGTCTCCTCCTTCCTGGCCCAGGTCTGTTGCCTCCTATCTGCTGATTTTTTCACCACTTTCACAAACCTAGCCACTTTTGCTTTAATCCTCCAGCCATAGAAATCGGCTTGGCATAAAACCTTTTCCATTTTTTCTCCATCCTCCAGCCATAGTTTCGATACTTAAATAATAGCTTAAAACATGTACATCGCATCAAACAACAAAACAAAAATAATTTCTCAGATTTATGCCTCTCGCGCCATGCGAGAGGCTCAACCCGTTCTTTCGCGTGCCGCGACGCCTGTCGTATGTCACGCCCGGTTTCAGGTGGTCCCTCGCGTGGCGCGGGGGAAGCTCTTTTCCAGCAGGTCCGTAACTGGACCTGCATTTCCTACCCAGCTCTAGTTTTGATCAAACTCTAAACTTCAAAATGCCATGCAAATCACATTATATCAGTTTTCTAATATTCAAGGTTCAAATTACGGGTTCTTATGCAAATCTTAACCCGTTTTGCATATCTACTCATTTTGACCCATTACGGGGTATTTAACACTTTTAAGCTTAATTCACGCTTCTTTTAGCTTACACCCTATCTCCATTTTATACATATCCCAAGGACTCAATTAAACGAAACGCTTATTTCTAAACAACTCTTAAAAGTTGTTTTTCCCTATTTACCCCTCAATGACTTTTTGGTCAATTTTAAATCCTTCATTTTGCGACGAAGAGCTTTCGCCAATAATTGACCACGATATCGTTTCTAACTACAATACAAAGTATGAGTACCTGGCTCGGATCAACATATTGACCATTTTAATACCTTGCGTCCATAATATGCTAATTCATAGCACCGCTAAATCATAACCATTTTATCATGTGCACATAAGACTCCACAAACACTTATTAGTCATTATTTGTCAAATGGTATCTACATTACCATTTGACCCGTTTGGTCTAAACGATTTAAACACTTTGCGCTTATATTGGAATGGTATCTATTTACCATTTCATTAAATAACTAAATTCAGATTTCTCACCTCTTTAACTATGTCTCTTAAACCCTTTTTTCTTACGCATTTAGCCCGACATGACTTATGTCGCTTAGTGTTGTTTTATATTTCAACTTTTACCTATTTGTTCGTGACTAAATCACCGTTTCCCCTTTTTACTCGTTTAGGCTTACTTATAAAATAATCGTTCGAAAACCCATTTTTATTTGTCACTTCATGACCATTTTGCCTCTTTATCATAAAACATGGTTTTTCATCATTAGATATGCTCCGACCCGTATCGTTTCGTGTCGGAGCCATATCATGAATATCATCTTAATCGTATAAGAAATTTTTAGAACAAACACATATTCTACAAAAAGTGTAAGTTTCACTTACCTTGCATCCGGTTATGTCCTTTTTCCGCGTACTCGGTCCGTTTGACCCGCTTCTTTCCCAAGTCTTCATCTAGCTTCTCTAGAGTCAAACTATCATCATTACAAATCGTAAGACGGTTAGATTAGTCATAATCGTTTACGACTATTCCATCCTACGCGTTTTATGTCGAATTTATCATTCGACCTTATCAAAATTATCATTCGATCTAATCATTGGTCGGTTTGACTTTTTAAAAGTCAATTGACTTATCAACATATTCAAATGCACATTTGGTTCATTGAACTCACTTAGGCATATTTCATCCGAACTCTTAATGAAATCAAATTTTACACACAACCAAGTAGACCGCGATTTCATTCAGGCATTTCATATCACTGAAAAATGGGCTGTTTTTTTGTGACTTGTTTAACCTGTTTACAAGTCTTCAAAAACTATGATTTTTGTATGTGCCGTACCTCTCGGAGGGTTAGGCCTTGTGTTAAAATTTCAAGATCTAACTCTTTACCAAAAATTCGTAAAAATTCATTTACTAAGCTGCAATCAGATTCGTCACTTCTGACTGCAGCTTACGGAAAAATTCATCTAAAATTCCTCGTTTATCCGATTGACGAAATTCCAATTGGAAATTTTGTTAATCACTTAAAACTATCTATAGTAAAAATTTGAGATCATAACTAAATCCCTAAATTGATTTATGACACTCGTAATGGGCTGCAAATTCTGCCAGAAAACGCAGCTTGAACCTTCGATACGGAAAAATTCATAAAATGCTCAATTTTCGTCAAAAAAAATGCGATTCCAGTGGGGTTTTAAAGATATTTCCTGGAATTACATTTTAGACTCAAGAAACACATGTTTTTATCATGTTTTGTCCATGTTACAGCCAATACAAGTCGGCTGTAAATTCTGATCAGAAGTTGTTTGAATTCAGCTTTCAATTAAAGCATGTTCATGACATCATAACACTAGTTTTAGCAATCAAAACCCTAAAAACATCACATACATGAATTTAGCATCAACAATTCTGAATTTACTTCATATTTCTACTTAGGGTTTGTTCCTAAGCAATCACACTTCATTAATTTGGTCATAGCCTCTACGATTCATACATAGATCGCATCATACAAAGTTAACTAATTTTCACAACTTCATGAATGTCAAAAATTCGACATACCTTACGATCCTCTTGACTTGGTGATCGTTTATATATATATTCCAATCTGAATTTGGCCTTCGTTTGATCCTCCAATTTGAAGGTTTTGTTGAATTAGGGTTCATCCCCTTTTTCTCCGGCTCTGGTCGATCGAACACACCTCCTGTGTATGTGTTTTGTTATTTTTTTATAAATGTTTAATTAAAACACTTTCCTAATTACCCACCTTTAGCCCCTCTTGTTTTGGTTTGTTACCAAGTAGGCTATAATTCATTATTTATCACTTAATCACATATTACCAACTAGGGCAATTATTCCGAGTTAACTTAATGAGTTTGGGACCCGTTTTATTTTATGTCCCGTTAACACGGGCCTTTTATATGCCTTGTTTTTATTTCTTGAAAGTTCTTATCCACTTTTTAATTAATATTAGGATTATTTATTTAAATCCTAATATTCACTGGGCTACTTTTATCACTAACAGTACTTTACCCGTCTTGTAGTATTTAACAGGGTTTGATTACCAAACCCGTTTTCGGGGTGTTACATTTAGCCAACCCCTTTAAAAAAGTCATGATAGACAATATTAATAACTAGAAGTACAAACGAGTGTAAAAAAGTAGGAGGTTAAGACATTTGCTATGGTGTCAACCACTTGAATCTCTTACATTCACTAAACTTTTATCATCGGAAAATCCTCTTACACCATCCATACTTACTCTCATGCCATAGGCTGGTCACATTGGCACCCTTGGTATACTCCGTGATGAGACTAATGATGTTCTCTTTTGCACGAACGACAACAAGAGAGATGAACGGTGCAGTCCAGGACCAAACAATCACCTATGCGGATTTTGGGCAGCAACAATTGTCTCCCAAAGAATATCAAAACATGTTATACATCATCAAAAACCATAAAAATGAATGTAAAAAATATCCATAAGAATACATAAACATACATATATACATAAAGAGTAAATTACAAGTTTTGTCATTTATGTTTACATCAAATTTCAGGCGATGTCCTTTAGTGCAAAAGTTGACAGGCGGTGTCCTTTATCTTTCAAAATCTTGCACGTTTTGTCCTTTAGGCCAAACCCAGTTAGATTTTTTGGTTAAGTTTGATCATGTGCCTTGCACATGAGGGTATTTTTGTCATTTCATTATCCAGGGGGTATTGTGTAAAACAATTTATATTAGAAGGACTATTGTGTCAAATTTAAAAAATATAGATTAAAACAAAAAATAAAATAATTTAAGCATGCAGACCTCAAGCTGAAACCCGTTTTCGTCACATTGTGTCATCAATCTCATCATTGTCTGAAAAAAACAACCAGAAATTCATGTTAATGAACTTGCAAATTATAACATAAAAAAACACAGGCTTGTAAATACCACAGACAAATGAAATAAGAAATTATACAAAAATTTACAAAAGAAACTACATGTTGCATATCCGCCAACAACGTATTAGAAATTGAAGCTTCATTGCTTTCGATAATCTGATTTTCCAATACCCTCATTTGCCTTCTTTTTTCTTCAATTTCTTTTTCCAAGTTTTCTATCTATCAAACATATATATATCAGAATTCAGAGTCATTTGCAGAATCTGATCTATCGAGATTACACCCTATAATTAAACAAAAGATTATTCATAACAAAGTTAATATTAAAGTCTACGGACACTAGAAACTGAAATACTTGCAGTAAATCTGTAAATATGAAAAAGAAAATCCTTTTATAAGTTTGGTGTAACAGTATCATCACACAAAATTCCAACTATGCCCTAATTTTAACACCCCCAAAATCCCCAAAACCAAAAAACCCAAAAAATCTATTCCGGCCATCGAGTCTCCGACCATTACCACCTGTAATCGCCAGTAACACCACCTCAACCGCCACACCTAACCCACCACCATAACCACCACTTTACTCACCGCCGGCCCTAACCCACTACCACAACCACCCGCCATCACCTAACACCACAACCACCTCCATACTCACCGCCGCCCCTAACCCACTACCTTCAGTCACTCACCGCCGTGAACTACCACAAAGGGTGATGGCCAACCTGTTTTTAGAGAGAGAGAGAAGAGGGAGGGAGGGACTCAGATCAAGATCAAGAGAGAGAGAGAGAGAGAGAGAGTGTGTGTGAGAGTTTTTATATTTTTTTTATTTTTAAGTTTAATACATAATAGCCCCTTCATATAATTTATCTTACAAAATAATCCTTGGAAGGTGAAATTACAATAGTACCCTCATGTGCAAGGCACATGATCAAACTTAACCAAAAAATCTAACTGGGTTTGGCCTAAAGGACAAAACGTGCAAGATTTTGAAAGATAAAGGACACCGCCTGTCAACTTTTGCGCTAAAGGACAGCGCCTGAAATTTGATGTAAACATAAAGGACAAAACTTGTAATTTACTCTATACATAAAAGATAAATAAATACAAAAAAATATATAGTTTAACCCTAATTCAAACTACACACTAAACAAAAGGCTGTTTAACTCATCAGGAATGGAGAGAACGATGACGACACAGTAGTGGTGGGGGTGATTAGTTTACGTAGTGCTGCTACGTGGCAGCGGTGGTTATTAGCTGGTGTGGTGCTGCTACGTGGTGGTGCTGGTGGGGTGTGAATTTTTGACATAATAAAATTTGTGCGGGTTGTGCATTTTATTTTTAGATCTAAAACTACCGACGGATCGAACCCTAGGTAATATGTCAGTATATGTAATTATTATTATTATTTATTATTTATTATTATTATTATTATTATTATTATATAACAACAATTCTTAGGAACAACTAGATGGGAGCCCCGCCTCGATGTGGCGAGGGTATTAAAAGTGTGTTGCCGGACATTTTTGCAAATCATATTAGACGAGGAAAAACTAAGATTTACAATCAACTACTTAACCTATAAACACTACTAAATTTATTTATTTTTTCATTAACATCATTGGGCCTAGCATAACGAGCTATAAACGTGTCTAGTTGAACTTGTAGTGTGACCTGTTTTTGGAATATGTTGCTAACTCTTTTGGTTAGCTCATTAAGTTTGTCAATAATTTTACGATCCGACTCTATAACCTCTTGAAGAAGTTATGTAAGCCTTTGTAATACTTCCAAGTCGTAGTTCCAAGTCGACATGCTAACGAAAATGAAATAAGATATCAACAAAATTATACTATAAGAGAATAACAACATTTATATAAATTATACTATAATATATCAACAAAATTATATATAATAAACAAAACCATTGGGGGACACATGTCATCCATTGGTTTAAGCCAACTCAGCTGCACATGTGGCAGTACACTTGGCATAGCTCTAAGGCCATGATTGGAATAGCTTCTTTTGTACGATTCATTAAACTCTCTCTCTCTCTCTCTCTCTCTCTCTCAATCTTTCAATCATCATTCCTTTTCTCATTCAAAACTCTAAATCATCGTTTCTTCTCTCTCGAAAACCCTAGATCAAAATTCCTCTGCGTCTTCATCTCTCTCAATCCTGTCCAACAACCTTCGGTCGATCTTGAAGACGCAATACTCCTCTCTCTCTCTGAAGATCATCTACGAATCATCGGCTTTGAAGCCTTTCACCCGGAATCAACGATTTGATGATCTGCCCTAACATCTTCGTTTTTGGTAATAACAAATTCAACATCAGGTATTAAAAACTTCGATTCTAGAATAAGTGTTTGATTGATGTTGATTGTTTCGTTTTTTCATCTAATGTTCTTTCTATTCGTATTAACTTTAGATCTAAGCCTTAATGGAATCGTACAACCATCGTTGCAATTGTTATTTTTGTGTTTGCAGGTTCTTTCGTCTCCATGGATGCTTTCTTGATGGGTTTAATTTGTAGACTGGTGTGACATATTAGCCATGAAGATTATTTATTTGCTCATTGATGATTCACAGATGGAGCAAAAGCTAAAAGAGGTTCCACAAGTATGATTATTCACCATCACTTTAATGGATGTAACTGACTGAGTATTATGATTTTGTTGTTATGGACGAACTCCTTAGATGTTTTTTATGAGATTCGATAACATTTGGTGCAATATCTAATCTCAATACATTTGGTGGATGATGAGTAATCTGCTTCTAATAGGTTCATGGTCATTTATTAAAAGCAATTTAGCTATATATTAACAATAGCATAAGTTCATACCTATTTTGTCATTGATCTATATTGATGTTTTTTTTTATCACAACAGCTTTTAGAAAAGTGGCTTCAAGGTTAAAGAATATGAACTTTTGAGATGTCACCGGCTGCTTTGGTTTTGGTATCAAGATCTCCTGAAGTTGATTGGATGAGGATTCTTTATGTTTGCTATATTGACCAGGTTGAATCAAAATTGCTATGTTATTTTTTCTTTTGTTCTATAAAAAAATAATATTTGATTGGATTTTAATTTGAACACTCATATGTTGTAGCCAATTGTAATAAAAGAGATATGGATTCATTCAGACCAGTGTTTTAAATCTCTAAAGAAATCTGGTAACCTAAGAATAGTCTTTCCCTAAGATCATAACTATAGCAATGTTTGTTGTGATTCTAATTTACCATACTGGAAATTCGACCAATCAAAATTTTTTATTCTAATTTACCATACTTGAAATTCAATCGTCTTTTGTAGAGATTTGAAAGCAACGGATGTGGTAGCGAAATAAAAGAGTGATTCATATGAAGATTTTAGGGCTTCAATAGTGGAATTTCTTCTTCAATATACTGATGTTGCTCCATTAATCTTTATTTTCATTGGGTTTACTTTTTTATTGTGGTTACTTTTTTCATATTCATCGATCAATTTTAAGAGTTAACCCTAATCTTTTTCCTTTTCATAAATTTGTTATCCTTTTGTTTGATTTGCAGGATGGTATAGTTGATTAAACGATTAACATGGGTATTTGTGGTAAGACTTCAGTTAACTAAACAAATAATCACTGGAGATCGATTATCATATTCGTGAAGTCCATCTCTGGTTCAATATTATTAGGATATGGTTACTATGGGATTAGGGTTCTTACAAGTTATTTTCTATTGTTTGTTTAAATTGATATTGATCTGGTGCCTTTGAATCTTTTTATACGATTGTTGATTTCTCTTAGGCTATCATCCAATTAACTTGAGGTTAGTGTATTACGTATCTAATTGTATTAGTGTCGATTTCTTTTTGTGTTGTTACTGATCTTTAATTTGCTTTCATAACTATATCAGTGTCAATTTTTGGCTGCAAGTCATTGATATCGAAGACAGGAGATCAAAGAACTAATTGGATTCAGGGTTTTTGTTATTGCTGGTATGTTAACATTGAGACATCATTAAACTTTTATGGTAAATTAATTAATACAAATTTGGAAAAGTATTGAGGTTTTGTTTTTTTAAATTGTGGAATTATAGAGAGGCATGAGTGGAGCAGGTGGTTTTAGTGGGAAAATCCGGTCGAAGATGGGCTGTCAGTGGGTATGGGCGGCGATGATTGTGAGCCATTTGTAGTAAAGGAGGAGGATTTCCAGTTTCATTCCAGGGTAAGAAGTTTGTTTCATAATAGTTGTATATATATATATATATATATATATATATATATATATATATATTGTATTTAATTTAATTATTGTTGAATAATTGGCAATTGCATATAGGTTGATCCAATATCTTCTGCGAGTTCGGGCGTGTTCGTGAACCTTAGCGCTGTTATGCTTAGACTGTGTGAGCCGTTTTTGGATGCAAATTCAACAAAGAAAGACATAATTGACCCTAGATACGTATTTTATGGTTCTCGATTGGATTTCAAGTAAGATACTCTATCGACAGCATAATTATATGTGATTTTTTTTATATCATTAACATTATATTGACCGTCAGTCTCAACTCGACACAGAGAATTAACTGCCCTTCATGCATCTTCGGAGGAAGTTACTGAATGGTTAAACAAAAATAACCCAAACAACGGGAGCAGTGGAGAAAACAGGTTGCTTCATTCCCAAGAAACTTCAAGTTCTGGTCTGCTACAAAATAAAAATCATGTTCCAAGTCAACGTGAATCTACAAACTATTCGTTTATTTGTGAATGCTTCTTTATGACTGCACGGGTTCTTAATTTAGGGCTACTGAAAGCTTTTTCAGACTTCAAGCAACTTGTGCAGGTAATACATATTATAAGTGGTCATTATTTAGTATACATTCTGCCCTTTTATAAACAATTTATAGAAACAATGTTATTACCATGCAAGAACAAACACCTTTACTTCGACTAGCACAGGACATTGCTCGACTCGAGAAGGAAATCAAATCATTTACGCAAGAGAAGCTATGTTATGAAGCTCAGATATTAAGGGTAAAACAGTCTTTTCATTCGTCTTAATTTCTTTAAAAGCTAATCTAATGTATCTACACTTGTGATATATATTTTTTACGACGGAGATCTTCTTCAACAGGCATTATCTTTCTATCAGTTAATGGTGGTTTGGTTGGTACATCGTATAGGCGGTTTTAAAATGCCTTTAACACAAACTTGCCCTACAGAATTTGCCTGTATGCCCGAACATTTTGTCGAAGACGTTATGGAATTGCTTATTTCGCTTCTAGGATTCCACGAGCTTTGGACAGTGTAAAGCTGGTAAAAAAGTGTAAGTTATTCAGTTTTTGTTTTGCCTCTTTGTTGCACCGTATTTCTGTTGCTTTATGCAGTTTTATCCGTCTGTATTTGGTAGATGATTTTATGAATTTCATTATTATGTTCATGGCATGTCCAGAGTATATAAGAAATCAGTATTTAAGAGCAAAAATGGTTGAAGTACTCAACTGTTGGATGCCTCGTAGGAGGTAGCTTTATACTCATAATCTTTTGTTTTGTGCCCAAAATTTGTACGTTTTTTTTATACTTACGGTTTTTTACGACATTGTGTCTGCAGTGGTACATTGTCTATCACAAGTACACATTTTGAGGGGGCACCAACTATCTGTTCAGTATCTTGCCAGAAATCTTCAGAAACTTTATGTTGATATTGAATTCACAGGATCCCACACTCAGGTGATTTTTCCTTTAAAGTTGGCATCCCGGTTCATGATATTTGCCAAAGAGTAATTTACACTTTTCTGACTATTGTGCAATTCTATGACAAATTTAACATACGGCATAATATTGCCGAACTTCTAGAGTATCTTTGGTAGGTTCCTCTACACCTGAATGCTTGGAAACAGGTAATTCAATGTACGATTGCTACATATGTGTACTTTTACATACTTTGTAATGACTTATGTAGATCATTCGAATTTGTTTCAGATTGCTAAGGAAGAGGAAAAGGGTGTTTACTTGAATTTTCTTGATTTCTTGGTAAACGACAATATCTTTCTTCTTGATGAAAGTCTGAATAAAATTCTTGAGCTCAAGGAGCTAGGGATGGCAAAAATACCCGAGCCCGACGGGTATACCCGAAACCCGACACAAATGGGACATGTATACCCGATACCCGACGGGTATTGGGCCGGGTATGGGATTGGTTTTAAAAATTTTCACGGGTATGGGTCGGGTATGGGATTAGGTGATACCCGCCCCGATTACCCGAAACCACATACCCGTTTACCCGAACTATATATCCGATCATATACCGATTTTTTTAATTTATACTTTTATTTTCCATTAACTCTTGTCTATTAGTATTTTATTTTAGTATGTTCATAATGTGAAAAAATAAATTTTCTTTTAGTATATGCATTTGATAATAGTTTTTATATTTTATATGTTGTGAAGTATATGCATGTGAGTGTATAAGTATTATAAAGTTTTTATTAATTTATGATAAAATTTATATGTATGTATATGTATGTAATGTATATTTTTAATTTATAATAGTTGTTGTATAAATAAATTAATATAATAATTACAATAGTAAAAAAATGTATTTAGAAATCTCAACGTATATCTTTTAACAAACTAATGGGTAAACCCGATACCCGCGGGTATACCCGATACCCGACGGGTAATTACCCGACAAATACCCGACGGGTATTGGGTCGGGTATGGGACGCGATTTTATAACCGGGTACGGGTATGGGATTACCAATACCCGACCCAAACCCGACCCATTGCCATCCCTACAAGGAGCTGGAAGCTGAGATGTCTAACACAACCGAATGGGAACAAAGACCCGCTCAAGAGAGGCAGGAGAGAACTAGACTTTTCCACTAAGCATGTTTGTTTACACTTTATAGTTTTCTGTTTGTTTCTTCCAATGTATGCGTTTGTAAAGAATATTACATTTCAAAGTAAATAATATGGTTTTTGTTAAAGCCCGCGTATTACGCGGGCATTAACCTAGTTATACTATAAGAGAATAACAACATTTATATAAATTATTTTTTTATTTATTCATATATAGGTGCTTACAAATAGGCTTGAAGACATAACTGAAACCAATTATTTCTTTAATGTCATGGTGGTCGTGAAGACCGAGAAAACAATTTACTCGTCATCGCCAAGAATATACTAACTAAAAAATTACCCACGGGTAGAATTCCCACAGCCCATTTTCGTGGGAAATCCGTGAGTAAACGCAGTTACCCACGGATTTCCACGGAAATTGACGTGGGAATAGTAGCAGTTTTCTAGTAGTGTTCAAAACATCATAGCCACATCTTTGCTGACTATGAATAACAAAACACAAAGAATTTTGTAAATATATTTTTATAACTGCTAATTATCAGCAAATAAAAACCCCAAATCCCACGTTATATAATAAAAGTGGTGTACAACAAAGATAGCAAAAAATAAGAACCCATAAGGCGTATAAAACATACAATGCTAAGAGTACAACACTCTTAAGCATACACATGTTACAAATTAGACGGATAAGTAATACTCAGAAGCGGCATAGTAATCATAGGCATTCACCAACCCCTTAAGAAACTGAAGCAAATAAGGCTGCACACAAGTTGTACCACTTCATAAACACAAAGTGGTAACACCATATTGCTATTTGATAATAAGCATGAACACACAACTTCAATCAATCAAAAAAAGAGATGTCGTTCACACTCAAAGGCTTAACACAATTGTATTAAATTACGCCACGCCAAGTGAGAAGCAACATCATCACGTTTAAAATCATGGTTGTCGCCATCTTCATCGAGACATCCTACAAACCAAAATAGACATCGACTTTTAGTCCACTAAAAACAAACAAATCCAAAAGCACTCAATCAGTAAATGCCACATAAGCTAAGCGGGTTGTTGAATTTAGTGGGTACAAAAACCTTGAAAAGTACTACAAGGTCCACAAAAGAGTTGTATGTGTGCTAAAATTCAAGAAAGTTAACGAGTAGACGAATTATGATCAAAGAGGGAAATATTATAAGGGATTGGAGGACTCGGGGGAGGAGCTGGCATGCACGAGTAGTCGAGTGTACCTAAGAAATCAATAGATTAATCAGAGGAGGAACTAGTGTATTAGGAAGCTACAGCTCAACCCCGTATTTGTGGTGTATTTTTTATTTATTTTTTTTTTTTTGGTTTTATAAAAAGGATACGCCTAAAAATATGAGGATATCCCTAACCAAAAAATCAAATACTTGATATTAATATAATCCCAAATTTTTACAAGCCCAAACATTTTACAACCCAAAACTTGTATAATAATTAAGCCCTAATGATTAGATAAACCTAAATTAATTATATCAGAATTGAAAGGAGGCCCATACAACCCAAAACTTGTATAATAATTAAGCCCTAATGATTAGATAAACCCAAATTAATTATAACAGAATTGAAAGGAGGCCCATACAACCCAAAACTTGTATAATAATTAAGCCCTAATGATTAGATAAACCCAAATTAATTATAACAGAATTGAAAGGAGGCCCAATTGGTAAATAGCAACGATTAGCCCAAGACCCAAAACAATAAAATACAGCTTCTGAAATCGATATCGTCCCTGCTATCTAACTCTGAAGTGCTGGTTGTATGCTGAGAGTGCTGAAAGCCTAAAATCGTCCCTGCTGGCCTGATGATCGCTGGAATCGTCCCTTGTTGTTCGCTGATTGGAATTCACCTCCCTTTTGATCGCTGGAATCGTCCCTGCGCAGCCTGAAGTCATCCCTGCTAATCATTGACCGGTGTTGACTTTGATTTGTGAGTTTTCTGGTCCTTTAATTGCACCATAATTTTTTTCTTGGATACCCCTAAATTAATGGGCTAGCTCCGTCACTGATTAATGTCAGTTTTATGGTTAAAACGGCTAGTTAATAGCAGTTAACACTTCATGATCAATCTTATTGTTGGGAATGACACATGGAAGGAATTCATGATCGCCATCATTGTCTAACCGAGTTCTGCGCCATCCAGGATCGCACTTGCAGGGAAAACCTGTCACACCCCCAAAATCCACCATGCGGAGTATCACCGCTTGGAGGCGTGACATGACCAGGATCGAGCCACCAATCATATTGAACAACACAATTAAGTAAATAAAACCAAACATAATACGATTGGTGACCAAAGCTAGTTAACCTTGTTTGGTTTAAACAACGGAAGCATAAACGTGAGTTCAAAAGCATAAGTCCATAGTTCATAAGTTAAAGTTTCAAAACGCTAGTTTAGTAAGTTCATAAGGATTTAAACATTAAGTACGGAACATAACAGTCCGTACACCACAACGACTCCTTCAAGTGCAAGCTCCAAGCATTTAGCGACCTGTAAGGCATGTAACAACTAGTCAACAACAAAGTTGAGTGAGTTCACGTTTGGTTGTTTAGTTTTAAGTTGTTTCTGAAAACGTGGTTTGACTTTCGTTGGCTTATTTTCCGTGGGGGTTACCCCGTAGTTGAAAGTATGTTTAACCATTTCTCTTTTTCTTTACCCAATCCATAACCATGATCAGTGGGGGTTTTCCCCGTTTGAAACTACTAGACGGAATGATATCGACTGCTACGCAAATAAGTTGTGCCCTATATCAGTGTCTATCATCACTGACAATCTGCCATAGTCCATTAGTACACGCCCGTCCGACTGGCACGGTGTGAGGTTTGTTAAACCTAATAGCGCTATTAACTAATGACCCGCTCGCCATTGGCCTCGGCAATTAAGTCGATATAAATTGAGGGACTTCATGATAGAGTTTTGTCTAGCTAGTTTTAAGGTTGTTGTCCTACCCAAGGAGGACGAACGTACGTATTCTGCACCAGGAGAATTCGTAGGTTTAATAATGGCATCCATTCTACGGAGGATGGCCGTACAAATCCTACCCAAGGAGGATATGTAGATTTAGTTTTAATTCTTTAACCCATTCCCAAACCACCGGGAATCCCATGCCTTAGAAAGTGTGAACTCACCTCGGTTTGCTAGGTTAGATTCTCAATATAGCTAACAGTCAAGGTCGGTCAATCACGTCCTAGTATGATTTACCAGTTAGTCATTTAGTGGCTTTCAAATAGAACACAAAGTTCCTACACGTATCTATCACACAACATGCATCACTGTAACGGTTTATGCCCATCTAAGTTTCCCGTCCATTCCCCACTCAAAATCAAACATACGATAGTGCACATAACATATATAACATGTCAGATCATTCACAGATAGCATACTCGACATTTAGACACGCAAGTCACAACTTATGTCAATTTAGCATTAATACTCAAAACTGGGCTGTTTTCGGGGATTTTAATAAAATAGTTAACATGTTCCAAAAATTCCCAATTTTTTACAGAATGTCTTAAACGTTCCATATTTTATTGTGTAAAAATATCGGGGTCCGGTTCATTACCCACATTTTATAAAAAAATTCATATTCGGGACTGAACTCAGATTTAAGTATTTCTGACCTCAGTCCACGAAACAATTTATTAAAAATTCGTCGTAAGTCCGATTTGCGAAATTCCAGTGGGGTAATTACAAATACTTCAGTTATCATCTACAGTAAAATTTTCATGGTCCGATTCATCACAAAACTCAGGTTATGACTGAAAGTACGACACCCATTTATTGCTGTCAAAATTCAGCTTAAGTAGCTGTTACAAATTAACACTTTAAAAATAGTAAACGGAGTCCAAAAATTACGATTCCGGTGCCATTAGAACCGTATTTCATAATGACATATTTTAGATTCAAAATATCGATTTTTCGTTGAGGTTAAGACCTGTTTACAGCCAACAGAAGTGGGCTGTAAAAGTTAGACAGATTCTGATTCTTTTGTGTTTAACCTTCTAAATCGTGTTCGATCGATTCCTTTAACAAGTTTAGTGACCACAACAACATCATATACTAATATTATTCAGTAAAGCATCAGATAATCACCCAATCATCATAATCACACAAGATCTACATGGTTTACACACATATTCATCCATTAACCAACATGTTCAAGACTTTAGTGCAAGTTCTTTAGTGTTTCATAACTTTAATCATCAAATCACTTATTAACCACTTAAATAACATGAAGAATGAATGGATCTAAGTTCTTACCACTAGCACAAGGCTAGGAGGGTTCGAGTGTAGAAAAGTGATGGATAAAAGCAAACGAAGGTGGTCCTTCAAGTTCCGTGAACACCGAGCCTCCTAAATCACCTTCTAACACCTTGTATGAAGCTTGGATTGGATGATCTTGAAACAAAAGAGTGGGTGTGTGTGAGGGTTGTTTGGGCCGTAGCTATGGGGAAGGAGAAGAAAGGATTTTGTGATGACAATGGTGATTAGTTCTTGAGTACTTATAATCCAAAAATCTTTTACCCAATGTGTTTAGTGTCCAAGGTAGTACAAACATGATCTTCTTATTCCCAATGAAAGATCTAGAGAAGATATATAGAAGATTTCATCAAATCTTATGGTGGGGTCCCTAGGGGACGGTTACACAAGGGGGGGGGGGGGGGTATTCGGTTCGATTTCAACTAGGTGATTAGTGGTAAGTTATATTTGGTTAAGTACTAGATTAGTTACTTAGGGTGTTGTGTTTATCAACGGGTGTTAGGGTATTCGGGGATCCTATCTAGCTCAGAAAAATAACAACAATACTTTTTGCAATATTCTAGTGTTCCGGGTAACATCCAGTCGTTCGGTTCGACACTGTTCCGATAAAATGCTTAATTAATCCGTAAAGTGTCCTACTTATATATTTTGTAACGTTTTTACTTTCTAACACTCAGGAAAATATAACGGACTATTTAGTGACCTTTCCGTACACTATTAGTATATAAAAATACGTGTACGCATAACACAGATATCAGAAAGCAATTAAGTGATGCCATACAGTCGTCAACCACATTAATTATTATTAATAAATTGTACGGAATACATGTAAATTTGAGAGTTGTCACAAAACCAAATGGTTACGCACATTATTGCATAAGTACGCACGTTATAATACATAATTACGCACATTATTTTCATATTACACATGGGTTGGGTAAACCCTAATTACGCATGTTATTTGCATAATTACGCATGGGTTGGGTTAACCCTAATTACACACGTTATTTGCATAATTACGCTCGTTATATTGGTGGTCGCGTACAGTCGCACGTTAAGAGCTTTTAATATTTTAAACTTTCTACATGTTGTGCTTTTTTATATGCATAACCAGTGTTGTAAGAATCGTTAGGCGCTAGTCGGGCGGTGGGGTACCGACTAGCGACTAATTGGGATTAATAGGGATTAATCGGAATTAGTCGGATTGGGATTTTTTATATATAACTTTTAGTTATGTAGTTTTTTATATGTAGTTTTTTAAAGTATACATGTTTTAACCCCTCATTGACCTATTTTTTAAAGTAATCGGAAGGAATTTATAAGGTTTGGTATAAATTTGGCCGGCGTTAGGCCAAAATTTGGCCAGAATAGGACCGTCATTGACCGCCTAGCGATTAATCGGCCATTAATCGGTGAACTTCCGATTAGTGATTAATCGGCGACTAATCGGAGACTAGTCGGGATTTTTACAACCATGTGCATAACCGTGAGTGATATTACACATATTTGGTTTAGATGGTTTCCTACCTTAAAGGGATCTGAGGTTCAAATCTTGCTTTAGATGGTTTCCTACCATAACCACTTGTGCAGCACAAGCTATAAATTATTAGATCGCGTTGGTTAGTAAGGTATTGACGGGGTCCTGGGACTTTGCCGGTAACTAGGGCTGTAAATGAACCGAACGAACACGAACAAGGCCTTGTTCGTGTTCGTTCGTTAAGGAAATAAATATGTTCATGAACGGTTCATGAACACTTACCGAACGAGATTTTATGTTTGTGTTCGTTCATTAAGGAATTGAGCGTGTTCGCGAACGGTTCACGAACAAAAACGAACACAAATAAATTTGGCGAACGCGACGTAGGATAAATGTAGATGGCTCAGAGAGTAGCACTGGAACTTGAATCCCTTATTGTGGAACGGAGGTCGACCGTATTCGCCAATATAAATAATGAGAAATGAAAGGGAAATGGTGCATAAACAAGGTGTAAGAGGGTTTCCTAGTTTAATTGTCAGGGTAATAAAATAAATAAAAGTTTAATAATATAAAAATTATAGATAAAATATACGAAAGTACAAAAATATTCAATTAAAACACAAACATACGAACACAAACAAACGCAAATGAAAGAATGTTCACGAACACGTTCGCGAACACCTTACCGAACGTTCACGAACACAATCGAACGAACGAGACCACTGTTCATGTTCGTTCATTTAACTAATCGAACGAAATTTCTTGTTCATGTTCGTTCATTTATTAAACGAACGGACATAAACGAACTTCCCGCCGAACTGTTCGCTGAACGTTCGGTTCGTTTACAGCCCTACCGGTAACAGATTCATGGTTAAAATAACGAAACATTTACCAAGATTCTACGAGGAAAATATTTTATTTATATAATCATAAACAAACAATAATAAATAGATACATGTATATATTATAAACCAAAAACATCAATAAGGCCTCTAAAACAAAACAATCAACAACCCAAATATGTTTTCCTAGTTCCACAGAGCCATGGCTATAGACATCACTATCATTCCAATCCAATGAAAGCCTCCAGGAAGAAATTTGATGCCTGCAAGACCAAAAGTCAAAGTCAACAAAAATGGATTGACTTTTCTATAATATACAGTTTACAGTTCACATGAAATCTTCTTAAGAAACAATATTGACTGGTTCATGAGCCTGTTGTCTCACCATCATTGCTGTCACCAGATGGAGAACCATTTGGGGATGACGCGTCTAACAAGCGTACTCCAAGCCTGCTGCAATCGCTTCCAATAGCACCTGTTTCAATATTCAAACTTTTATTCAAAGATCTAATATGTTAGGAATTATATATAATGGTCAAGAAGCGACGGTTTTGATCGTACAACTGCTGAAGCATGGAAAGTGGGAGATGTTCATGAGATTGGTGTATCCAGGATTGCAGTCACATGTATGCTTATATGTATTATTCTTGTTGCATGTACCTTCTCCACAGTATGTCCAGTAACAAGCTGAATTAAACCATAAATATGACTAATGTTAATAAAAGGAAAAATTGCGAAAATACACATTTTGACCCACTTTTTTGCTAAAATAGATATTGACTTTTAGCCAAAAAAAAAAATATCCAAAAGCAATCAATCAGAAAATGCCACATAAGCTAAGTCGGCTGCTTGAATTTAGCCGGCACAAAAAAACCTTGAAAAGTACTAAAGGTCAAGAAAAGAGTTGTATTTATGCTGAAATTTAAGAAAGTTAACGAGTAAACGGATTACGATCAAAGAGGGAAATATTATTAGGCTTCGGAGGGCTCGGGGGAGGAGCTGGCATGCACGAGTAGTCGAGGGTGCCTAAGAAAACAACAGATTAAGGTCAGTATTAAGGTCAAAATGGCTAGTTAATTGCATTTAAGACTTCATGATCAATCTTACAGTTGGGGATGACACACGGAAGGAATTCATGATCATCATCATCATCATCATGATCGTTATCGTTATCATTATCATCATCATTGTCTGCCCGAGTTCTGCGCCATCCAGGATCACACTTGCAGGTAAAACCAAATGGTTTGGAAATATCAGCTGAGCAGTTTCCTCTTCCACAATTGACTTCATCACAAATATTACCTGTTCAACCACATGGACATATATATGTCACACATATATCAATTAGTATGTGTATAACATGTAAGTTGAATCAAATATACCAAAAAAAGGGATGATTTACCAAAGAAAGGAGAGGGGGTTGGTGACATATTGAAGTCTGATTTAGCCATGGAAGACAAGAACACAAGAACAATTAGCATGGTATAGATGGGAGCAAGTGAAGATATGGAGGGAGCCATTGTATTCACTAGAATGGTAGGAGGATATGTTTGGGAACTAGTAGGGACTTGCATGCTTTATATATAGATTTCCAAAACTCAACTTCCACATAACTAATTAATACTTTGACAAAATCTTTCCAATTATAATATATAAAAGTGCAAAAACTTAGAAGAAATTGGTAGACCAAGTTGTTTGGCCGGTGTCACTCGAGTGTTGGATACACATATAACACATAAAAAGCGAATATCGAATATTATATAACATGTACCATTGGGCTTGTAGGCTAGCGGTATGAAGGTGTGTAATAAAAATGTTCATTTTTGAGTGGTTGAGGATTTTGGTCTCTTTACAGACATTGTCGTCACACTGATGTAGATTTTGAAGTAGGTTCAGAGGGTGTTTCTGGTTATCCATTTAAAAAAAGGTTATATATAACATATACAGTTGTATGTATTTTTTTATTATAGTATCATTTTCTTTTTATTTTGTTTAAATTGAAAGACATTTTATATGTCCGAGAAATAACCAAGCAAATTTATTATATTACATATCAAATTAAACAAAATTTTTTAGTCAAGATTATATTGATTTATTAATAAATTAATATTAACCAACAAATAAATTTCAATTTAGGCATACTCCATAAAAGTCATTTGTTTAGGTGTCATATTGTATTCACATTCATTGCCTAAAGTTTAATACTTTGTACTTAACTTAATGCCGTATCTATTGATTTGTTATATTATTATATGTTTATAATAATTATAATTGACTTCATCCATTTGTGAAAGGGATGACCCACCCACCCCTTCAAAAGGCTTTTAACATTCGAGTTTTATAATCATAAATCTTTTAACATTTCGTTGTATTGGTTTTTCATTATACTTAATTAATGTAGCTAAGCATATAGCACAATTGTACCAATGTGTGAAATGTTGCATGTTTGCATCTCCCGAGTGATTTGAGAATTCAAGTCTTGGGGTGAACAAATAGTATAAATTTAGACCATGGGGTGTGGGGGTCGTCCCCTCCCCATCTCAGCTCGTCCCCCACGTCGCACACCGCCCCCTTGGGGCTCGTCACGTCGCCAACGGCGGAAGGAAGACGGAAGCGACGAGGCTTCTGATTGGCTGATGGTTGATGGTGAGGACCACATAGAGAGATAGAGTTTTTTTTTTGTTTTAATTATTTATTATATATTAGTTTTTTATTAACTTTGGGTAGTCCCCACACCCTTTAGATGGTCCTTTATCGAACGTGACGTGGCGTTTACGTGGCGGATAGTCCCCAAAAGGGACTACCCAAACCACACCTAATGGTCTTATGTTGTGGTTCAAAAAAAATCTAATTAAAGCGTTTTATTAATATTAAAATTTTACTTGTTCATTAAAAAAAATGAAATTGTTCAAAAAAATCTAATTAAAGCGTTTTATTAATATTAAAATTTTACTTATTCATTAAAAAAATGAAAAAAGTTTCTTAATCAAAATCAAAGATACCACTAACACAATAATATGAAAATTCTAAATACCTTTTGATACTTACCAAAGTAAATTTATACTAAAAATTAGCTTGTAAAAAGTATTGTGTTTAAAAAAGTCAGGCCATCTTCTGGAAATGAGGACCAATTCAAAAAAATTCATGTTAAAAAATTAGTAACGAAAGCTTTTTTATGGAGACTTGAGGGTAAATTTCGGTTGAATTGAATGTTTCCATAAGAACCTTCTTTAGAAATATCTAATGAAGTAGTTAAAAACTTAAAATTTCAAACATTAGCGGAGGAGACAAGTCAAGGAGTTTGTTAGATATTTTAGTGTAATCGGGGGATTGACTTGGTGATCAAAGCGAATAATAATACACATCAAGCAAGTTAGGAGGTGCGGGAGTGCACGCTTGTTTGAGTTATTATTATTCGGAGTGTACGGGCGGAGCCCGTACCCTACGGGGGTTCCAAGGGGGCAGCGCCCCCTTGGCGGGGGTCCGGGGGCAGCGCCCCTGGGAGCAGGGTCCAAGGGGCGGCAGCCCCTGGCGGGTCCAAGGGGCAGAGCCCCTGGCTGGGTCCAAGGGGCAGAGCCCCTGGCTGGGGTCGATAATTTCAATAATTACAGAATTTCAATGTTTAACATTCTTCTAGTAAGAAGTTTCTTGTCAGTAATTTCAATAATTACAGAATGGTTGATGAACGGCCTGTGATGGAACAATATCATGAATTGTTACGAATTCTGGGGCAGTTTGCCCAACATGATATGAAGATGGATGAATCCATCTCTGTTTCAAGTATCATTGACAAGTTACCTCCTTCCTGGAGAGATGTTAAACATAATCTGAAACATCAGAAAGGAGAGTTAACTTTGGTTGAACTTGGAAGCCACTTCAGAATTGAAGAAGGCTTGAGAGCACAGGAAAATGTGCTGGTCAATGATGATAAGAAACGGGCTGGTTCAAGTTCTGTGAACATGGTTGAAACTGGTGAATCGTCCAAAGGAAACAGTAAGTTCAAAGGGAAACGAAAGTTTCAAGGAAACACCAATTTGTAAAATTTTTATTTTAATTAAATTGCTTTAAGGAAAATGCCTTAGAAAAAATATTTTGTGAAAAATCGTCCTAATTTTTTAGACAAAAATTAAGGCATGTTTTAATGCAATTTTAATTAAAAATTAGAAGATAACTGCCAGAGGCAGTTATCTGTAAACACCCCCCAAACTCGAAAACACAGTTATCTGACTTCGTTGAAGGTTGTGTACGTGTTGACTACTCCAATCCCGGAAATACAGGAAGAGGGAAATCTGGAGCAAATCAGGAAGAGGTCGAAGTGGGAGAACGACAATTATATATGTCTTGGCCACATCCTGAATGGTATGTCTGATCCCTTATTTGATGTTTATCAAAATGTTGAAACTGCAAAGTTACTGTGGGACACGTTGGAAGCCAAATACATGGCAGAAGATTCTTCTAGTAAGAAGTTTCTTGTCAGTAATTTCAATAATTACAGAATGGTTGATGAACGGCCTGTGATGGAACAATATCATGAATTGTTACGAATTCTGGGGCAGTTTGCCCAACATGATATGAAGATGGATGAATCCATCTCTGTTTCAAGTATCATTGACAAGTTACCTCCTTCCTGGAGAGATGTTAAACATAATCTGAAACATCAGAAAGGAGAGTTAACTTTGGTTGAACTTGGAAGCCACTTCAGAATTGAAGAAGGCTTGAGAGCACAGGAAAATGTGCTGGTCAATGATGATAAGAAACGGGCTGGTTCAAGTTCTGTGAACATGGTTGAAACTGGTGAATCATCCAAAGGAAACAGTAAGTTCAAAGGGAAACGAAAGTTTCAAGGAAACACCAATTTGGAAAATTTTTATTTTAATTAAATTGCTTCAAGGAAAATGCCTTAGAAAAAATATTTTGTGAAAAATCGTCCTAATTTTTTAGACAAAAATTAAGGTATGTTTTAATGCAATTTTAATTAAAAATTAGAAGATAACTGCCAGAGGCAGTTATCTGTAAACACCCCCCAAACTCGAAAACACAGTTTTTGATCACAATTCTCTGGTTCAATCAATTCACGCAAAACACAAACTCAGGTTCAATTTCTCGAAATCAGAGTTGTATCCGATTGAATTATTCGGGTGAACCACCGAAATAATTTGATCTGAGAGTGATTACACGCCTCTCTGATCATCCGTTTTCTGAAAATTCCCCAACAAAGATCAAATTATTTTCTGTGAAGATGGCAAGCGGATCGATGAAGGATATGATAATCAAGGAGAACAAACTGGAGAAGTTCGAAGGGGTGGACTTCCGAAGATGGCAGAAGAAGATGCATTTTCTTCTGACTTCGTTGAAGGTTGTGTACGTGTTGACTACTCCAATCCCGGAGATACAGGAAGAGGGAAATCTGGAGCAAATCAGGAAGAGGTCGAAGTGGGAGAACGACAATTATATATGTCTTGGCCACATCCTGAACGGTATGTCTGATCCCTTATTTGATGTTTATCAAAATGTTGAAACTGCAAAGTTACTGTGGGACACGTTGGAAGCCAAATACATGGCAGAAGATTCTTCTAGTAAGAAGTTTCTTGTCAGTAATTTCAATAATTACAGAATGGTTGATGAACGGCCTGTGATGGAACAATATCATGAATTGTTACGAATTCTGGGGCAGTTTGCCCAACATGATATGAAGATGGATGAATCCATCTCTGTTTCAAGTATCATTGACAAGTTACCTCCTTCCTGGAGAGATGTTAAACATAATCTGAAACATCAGAAAGGAGAGTTAACTTTGGTTGAACTTGGAAGCCACTTCAGAATTGAAGAAGGCTTGAGAGCACAGGAAAATGTGCTGGTCAATGATGATAAGAAACGGGCTGGTTCAAGTTCTGTGAACATGGTTGAAACTGGTGAATCATCCAAAGGAAACAGTAAGTTCAAAGGGAAACGAAAGTTTCAAGGAAACACCAATTTGGAAAATTTTTATTTTAATTAAATTGCTTTAAGGAAAATGCCTTAGAAAAAATATTTTGTGAAAAATCGTCCTAATTTTTTAGACAAAAATTAAGGCATGTTTTAATGCAATTTTAATTAAAAATTAGAAGATAACTGCCAGAGGCAGTTATCTGTTGATGTGCGTGGAAGTGTTATATATATTAGGTGTATATTTTAAGCCCTTTTTAACACTTATTTTAGCCAAGTTTTAAATTTATAAAACACGATATTTCACTAACACTAAACACACATATGGGCAAGTGCACCCATCGTTGAGTGTAGTATAGCGTTGGTAAGATACCGAGGTCGTCCAAGGACACAAGAGCTTTTAGTACCGGTTTATCCTCAACGTCTAATCAAAATAAAAGTTTAGAAAAATGTTTTAAGCTAAGAAAAATAAAAACTAACTAAAATGCTGAAAATAAAAATAAAAATAAAAACAGATAGACAAGATGAATCACTTGGTTCCGACTCGTATCTAGTATAACCTTTGATTATTTCCGCACTATTGTACATAATTAAGAGATTATCTTAGTTATTGTAGTAGGCCCCTCTTTTGAAGGTGACGTTACCCTCACCCCAGTAGTTTGAGTCAGCAAGGATATAATCCTAAAAGGGTGGATTATTGGAAGATAATGAATTAAGTTATTAATGCAGTATTGTGGTAGGCCCCGCTTTTGGCGGTGACGTTACCCTCGGCTAAGTAGTCTGAGTCAGCAGGGATACAGTCCTAAATAGCCGGGTTATAGTATTAATAGTAGTTAACTTATGAGGGGATCAAAGAGTTTGGACCCCCGCCATCCAATACCGTGAAGTATTGAAGGAGGTCCTACTAAATTTGACCCAGGTCCATTGCAGGACCTCTAAACGCTGAACAATGGCAAGACCTTTACCAAACCGTTCCCTTAACCCCCGACCAGGTAGCCAACATACCTCCATGTAGACCGTGGAGATATGAATGGTGAAAATCCTTTATTTTATATAGACAGTAAAATAATGCCAAGACACCACGGACAAACGATAAGGAAAGATCACCTTCAACATAAGTAACTAGTTATTAAAGTCATTAATACAAAACCAAATAAAAAGTGCAAAAGATTAGAAATAAAAAGTATTATACTAGACACTTTATCTTCACCAAGTGATGTAAGAGACTTAGGCAAACATGACCTTGATTGTCAAGAACTCTTACGATCAATCTTGGATCCCGAGACGACTCACACACTCTACGATGGATAATGGATGATGGTGGTGGATGATGGTGTTGTGATGGTGGTGGGTGGTGGATGAAGTGTGAGAGAGGTGGTGTGCCAAGGGATGAGTTGAAATGAATCCAAGCACTCCTATTTATAGGCTGAACAGAGAGCTGGGCACGGCCCCGTATCCGCTGGGCACGGCCCCGTATCCGCTGGGCACGGCCCCGTGCCTGTCTGACACTCTCTCTCCTCATTAATTGTAATTCGCAATTACAATAAATGCGCCTGCTGTACTTTCGACACGCCCCCGTGTCCGCTGGGCACGGCCCGTGGTGGGCAATAGAAGCTTCTATAGGTTTGTTTTTTCTGCTGCTTCTTGGGCACGGCCCCGTGCTGGCTGAGCACGGGGCGTGTTCAGTCTTCTGACTTCTCTATTTTGCTTTGGAAGGTGCCGTTGAGGGGTCGGGCAGTCCACTAATGTTCCTTTTCTTGTATTTATGTTGGATTTAGCTGTCTTTTTGCTTCTTTTGCGTTTTTGAGCTCATTTAATCCTGAAAATACAAAAGGAAGACAAAAACACTCTTTTTCCAATATTAGTACTTAAAAAGGGTTAGTTTTATGCCTTATTTGATGTAATTTATATGTTGCATTTTACACACATCAAATACCCCCACACTTGAACTTTTGCTTGTCCTCAAGCAAAACTCTTTAATATGTGGCTTATACTCCCAAATGGAATGGGTAGAAGAGAAGGTTTTGGGCTTGTCGTAGAGTGTCGGGATATCCAAGATCTTTTTGGGTTTATTTTTATTTATTTACACTCCTATTTGTAATGATTTATTTAGAACTTTTCATAGGAGAAATTACTTATTTGGGCATAACATGCCTTTTTTTAAATTCCATTTATATACAAGTTCACATACCTCACGGGAGAAATCACTCACACTCGGCCGAATGTGTATTTTTAGTGAATCACTCGAGAGCGGCATGGAACTTATTCCTACCATAGGCTTGCCAAGCAATCAATCCTCCTCCTTTTTAACTTTTATACCTTTGTAAATATCAAGAGGACTTTGTGGGTTAAGGGTTAGGCTTGGGTTAAAGGTAGGTGGTTGGGATAGTGGTTAGTGGTTAGTAGAAAAAGGGCGAAAAACGTAACAAGTGTCGGTTTTCGTAGGACTTTCTATTTTTGCAACTTTTTATTTTGATGAAGCTTTTATTCAAACAAAGTTATTTTTGATGAACTTGTTTGTTTATTTTCTTTTTTGCTTCATCATCAACACATTTTTTTTTTACGAAAAACCGAACTTGTTACTAAAACAAAGGGTTAAAAATGAAAAAGGTTTTGGTGGGTAAAAGGGTTTTTGGTTTGGGTGATGAAATGAAAAGGTTTAGGCTCAAAGGGGCTAACTAGGGGGATTTTTTTTGGGTAGGTGGTAAAAGAAAAAGAAAAATAATGGTGTAGAAATAAAAAAGGGTTAGTCCTAATGCCTCCATCATTTACTTACTCGGGTTTAAGTTGATAAGGACCGGGAATGTATCGTCATGGCAAGTTCTAGAGTCGTAAGAACCAAGCGGCTATTCACACAAGAAACGAAAAATGAGCATTTAGTTTTAATGATATGTAATTGTGCTCAATAATGGCTCAAAACTCACTTTTTGTGGGAATGAGTTTTTATGTGATCAAGTATATATAATCAAATTTTAACTAAGTTTGCCATGCCTTTTCATAATTTTCTTATGTTGGTTCTTTTTATCACTACGCTATCGGTTGTAAATTTGTAAAAATATAACCTTTTTGAGAACTTGAATTTCCCGAGTTAAACCTAGACAAGTAAAAAAAAATTTTGAAAAAATTTGGGGTGATTAGCGGTTCCAATAGAGTTTTGTGTAAGGCTTGTATTTAGGACTTGCAAAATTCAAGGTTTTAGCATCCCCCCACACTTAAATTACACATTGTCCTCAATGTGTCCCAAAAATAAATTTTTAGGTTGATTAGATGTGTAAAATGGTGTTAGAAAGCAAAGGTTTATGTTACTGGTAGTCTGGACACGGCCCCGTGTCCACTGGACACGACCCCGTGGCGAACTGCCAGTAACGAGAACTTACAGAAGGTGAACACGGCCCCGTGTCCACTGGACACGGCCACGTGTCTGACAAAAATCTGCAGGACAGTAGCCAAACAGCAGGTCTGGGAGGTGAGCACGGGGGCGTGTTGGCTGGACACGTCCCCGTGTGGACAGTCTGAAAGCCTGAAAAACAGGTTTCTTCCTCCGGTTTTTCCATCCTGGCCCTATAAGTGCTGAGGCTTAGCATTCCAAGCCTCGGTTTGTACCTGTTTCATCACTTAATACCACACCAAGCAACACAAACATCCTAAATTACCATAGTTAATTGTTCCAGGCATAAAGTAAAAGAAAAAGAAAAATAAAATGCAGAAAATAGTTAGGAAAAGTAAATTGTCTAACACTTGGCACGCAGGCCATCAATTGTTCAAGATTGCATAGGGTTAACCTGGGGAGTCATCAATCAACCGCTTCCTCCTATGCTCCTCCCGCCTACTCCATAGCATCATCATCATCGTCATCATCCCCTCCATGGCGTGCAATGTGGCCTCGTATGTATCCGACATCGTCTTGTATCTCGGATAGGTTTCTCTCAATAGCTCCGACCCGGTGGTAGGTGTTGCTCGCCATGTTATAGGTGTTCCGAGTACACATGAGGTTTTCCTGCAACAAATCATGCAAACTTTGAAAATTAGGAAAACCACCTCCCGAGGAGGATTGACCCGGATCACCATGGGGTTGATACTGGTGGTGGGGAGGTGGTGCGTGAAGAACTAGGGCCTCCTGTGGGTTCCATGCATAGCCTTGCGTTCTTTGGAAACTCACTGTTCCGTCTTCCGCCTCATAAAGTAAGTTCATGGCTCGGCAAATGTGGTAGTCAACTCGTCCCGACCATGGGCTTCTTTCAAAGGCTCTTGGAATTCGCGTGTAATGCTTGAAAAGACGGTAAACCCATCCTCCGAAGAAGATAGGTATTGGAGCGCGAGCAAGGCGGTTGAGATGCATGTTTCGTAATAGGAGATACGGAACATCGAGAGGCTTCTGGTTGTGGATACAGTGGAGGACAACCAAATCTTTCAACCCTACAACACCGCTACTGTCGTGACGTTGGTTTAGAGAGTAGGTGAGGATCCTGTGAATGTAGCGATAGAGCGGATCCCTTAGCTTCGTACTCTTGGTGCTGCGAGGGTTGTAGATTCCTTCACCGATTTGAGCCCATGCAGCTTGTCTTTCATTTTCATCCAAATCTCTTAATCCCCCGGTAGTTTCTTCGTTTCCCGATTCCTCTTCTTGGTATAGCCCTATTATGGCTCCAAACTGTGCCATGGAGATCGAGTACATTGTTCCTCCACACCGAAATACAACCCCTTCATTGTCGAATGGGTCACACCTTGAAGTGAAGTTAAAGGTACTGTAGAACTCCATGGTGCATTGATGCACCGACCGAAGCCTAGTGTTTAATGCAACAGCTAGTGGTCCCGTAATGATGTTGTTGAATCGGTCCAGCTGGTTTACCAAGGTTAACAGGTCCGTGCAAGCTCTCCTGGGGTACTCCTCGGGTCTTGTTTGAAGTAGCTCGTATCGAGCTCTTGCATCTAACTCATTGGCGTTGAATCTTGTAAACTTCCTGGCCATCTGCAAGCATACACCAAAAGTTAGCACGGAACAGAAATGTTTTCGGACAAAACTGCAAACAGCGGGCTGGACACGACCCCGTGTCCAGCGGACATGGCCCCGTGTCCAGAGGTCTGTTACTCAAAAACTTCATTTTTCGACCCGGATTCGAAAACTTGAAAATTTTTGGTCCAATAGGTGCGGTTTCCCCCGAAAATGAAACCCTAAACACCGTTTTTCCCAAAATATCCCGTTTACCCCATCAATTTTATCTTTTTCGGTTCAAGAACAAGGGTTTGGGGTTTTTGTAAGAAATCGTGTGAATCTTTGAACAATCTAAGTGTATTTACTTTCCTTAACACTAATCTAACTAAATGCAAACAGATCTAAACAAAAATTTGAGGTTTGATCCGGATGAACTTCAAGAACCCTAGATTTTTCCCAAATTTTTGGTGTTTTAACTACATGCAAGTAACTAATCTAACTACTAAGAGTGATAGAATCATACCTTGATGTTGTTAGATCTATAGGAGACGTCGAAATTTCGCGAAAAATCGCCTGGAACCAGAGCTTTTGTGGGGAAACGGGGCGTGTGGAATTAAGAAACTGTTTTGAAAAAGGGTTTTTATCCCGTCTGCAGCGCGAACACGGCCCCGTGTCCAGCGGACACGGCCTCGTGCCGAGCATGTTTTTTTTTTTTTTTTTTTAGTGCTCGTGTGAGTTCCCCTTTTTCCCATAAGCTATGGTTAGAAAACTTACCGCTTTATTTTGTCGTTTCAATCGTTCGTAACTTATCAGGCATGATGTTTTTATTCTTCCACCGTTTGAAGCGAGATTTCTTCTTCCTCATCCTCAATGAATCCTTGATAGAGTTTCAGCCGTTGACCATTGACTTTAAATGGTGGCCCATTTCGAGATTTAATTTCTACTGCACCGTGTGGAAAAATATGGGTGATGGAAAAAGGTCCTGACCACCTAGACTTTAATTTACTAGGAAACAATCGAAGTCGTGAATTAAACAAAAGAACTAAATCTCCTACCCGAAATTCATTAGGTTTAATATGTTTGTCATGCAGATTTTTCATTCTTTCCTTATAAATTTCAGAGTTTGAGTATGCATAATTCCTAAGCTCGTCTAATTCATTTATTTGACAAAATCGATTTTTACCAGCAAATTCTAGATCTTAGTTTACATTTTTGATTGCCCAGTAGGCTTTGTGTGCAATTTCTACTGGCAAATGACAACTTTTTCCATAAACTAGCTTATATGGGGTTGTACCTATTGTTGTTTTATAAGCAGTTCGAAAAGCCCATAAAGCATCGTCTAATTTATCAGCCCATTCCTTTTTATTTAACCCTACGGTTTTTTCGAGTATTCGTTTTAAACCTCTATTAGTCACTTCGGCTTGTCCGTTTGTTTGAGGGTGATATGCTGTCGAAACCCGGTGATAGACCCCATATCTTGTTAAAAAAATTTCAAGTTGATGGTTGCAAAAATGGGTACCTCTATCACTTATTAAAGCTTTAGGTGTGCCAAAACGAGAGAATAATTTTTTCAGAAATCTTACCACGACTCTTCCATCATTTGTTGGAAGTGCCTCGGCCTCGGCCCATTTAGACAAGTAATCTACTGCCACAAATATATATTTGTTTCCTTTCGATGGTGGGAAAGGTCCCATAAAGTCGAGTCCCCACACATCAAATATTTCACAAACAAGAATGCCATTTTGTGGCATTTCGTTTTTGGAAGAAATATTACCTGCTCTTTGGCAAGCATCACATGTCTTTACAAGACTTTGAGCATCTTTGTAAATGGTTGGCCAATAAAATCCTGAATCGAATACCTTTCGTGCGGTACTGGCAGCACCATGATGTCCTCCGTATGGACCTTCATGACAATGGCGGAGAATTCTTCGTGCTTCTCTACCATGTACGCATCGTCTGACGAGTTGGTCGGCACACATTTTGAAAAGATATGGATCTTCCCAAAAGTAGTGTTTTACATTGGCAAAGAATTTTTTTCTTTGATGATGTGGCCATCCTTTTGCGACTATACCGCTAGCTAGGTAGTTAGCATAGTCGGCGTACCATGGTTCTTCCTTATATTCCACCATTTCCAGGGACTCAGTTGGAAATTTTTCGTTGATTTGCTCGTCCCTGGTTGCCTCTAAAGCTGGGTCCTCTAAGCGCGAAAGATGATCTGCTGCGGTATTTTCTGCTCCTCTTTTGTCCTTGATTTCAATGTCAAATTCTTGGAGGAGTAGAATCCACCTAATCAAACGTGGTTTTGCGTCTTGCTTCTTGAAGAGATATCGAATGGCTGCATGGTCCGTATAGACTATAGTTTTAGAAAGAACAAGATAAGAACGAAATTTATCAAAAGCAAATACCACAGCTAGTAACTCTTTTTCAGTTGTTGTGTAATTTTCTTGTGCATCATTAAGTGTTTTACTAGCATAATAGATTGGGTGGAAATGCTTTTCTTTTCTCTGTCCCAAGACAGCTCCAACTGCAAAGTCACTGGCATCACACATGATTTCGAAAGGAAATTTCCAATCAGGCGCTATCATGATAGGTGCATTGACTAGCATTTCCTTTAGGGTTAGAAATGCTTGATTGCAATCCTTGTCAAAGATGAAAGGAGCATCTTTTTCAAGTAACTTCGTTAGAGGCCTTGAGATTTTTGAAAAGTCTTTGATAAATCGCCTATAAAATCCGGCATGCCCTAGGAAACTTCTGATAGCTCTTACGGAGGATGGAGGTGGTAATCTAGAAATGGTATCTATTTTGGCTCGATCCACCTCCATTCCTTCGCTTGAGATTTTGTGACCGAGTACTATTCCCTCCGTTACCATGAAATGGCATTTTTCCCAATTAAGGGCGAGGTTAGTTTCCTCACATCGGGATAGCATTCGTTCAAGGTTATCGAGGCACTGGTCATATGAATCCCCAAAGATAGAGAAGTCATCCATGAAGACTTCCATTGTCTTTTCTATCATGTCATGAAAAATAGCTACCATGCAACGTTGGAATGTTGCTGGGGCATTACATAGACCAAACGGCATGCGTCGATAAGCAAAAGTTCCATAGGGACATGTGAAAGTTGTCTTTTCTTGGTCTTCGGGTGCTATCGGAATTTGAAAGTATCCTGAAAAACCATCCAAGAAACAGTAAAATTTATGACCGGATAATCTTTCTAACATTTGATCAATGAAGGGTAAAGGAAAATGATCCTTTCTTGTTGCTTCATTTAATCGTCTATAATCTATACATACTCTCCATCCTGTGACGGTTCTCGTTGGTATTAGTTCATTCTTTTCGTTAGTTATTACCGTCATACCTCCTTTCTTTGGAACTACTTGGACGGGACTCACCCAAGGACTATCGGAGATAGGATAGATAAGTCCGGCGTCAAGTAACTTGATGACTTCGTTTTTTACCACTTCTTGAACATTTGGATTTACTCGACGTTGTGGTTGTATGACCGATTTGTAGTCATCATTCATCAAAATTTTGTGTGTGCACATAGAAGGACTAATTCCTTTTATGTCAACAAGTTTCCAAGCTAATGCATTTTTGTGTTTTTTCAAAAGATTAATTAATTTTTCTTTTTCTAAGTTATCTAATTTAGACGAAATAATGACAGGTAACTTACCATCTTTGTCTAGAAAAGCATATTCCAAACCTTTTGGAAGTTCTTTGAGCTCAAGTGGTGGGTCTTTAGGAGACTCCTTATTTGGTTGCTCGTTTCGATCAAGAACTTTAAAAGTTTGTTCTATGGCGACCTCTTCTTCAACAAAGTGGTCAATCTCTTCACTTGTATCGGGTGGTTCATCTTCATCTTCAATTAGGGGGTCATTATTGCTGAATGGATATTTCATTGATCGTTCGAGATCGACACTTCTTTTAAATGCCCCTAATTGAAGAGGTAGATTATTGAACTTCCGGTTTTTCAAAGCTTCGTGAGTTTTTACAAATGGTCGTCCCAACACTAGAGGAGCGTCATCGAGGATGACGAAGTCGGTTGGGATTACCATTTGATTTGTTTGAACCAAGACATCTTCAACTATACCGATTGATTTTATTACTTTCCGATTGGATAGAAAAATGGGTATTTGAAGTGGAGAAAAATCACTAATACTTAATTTTTCGAAAATGTAATTAGGCATTATGTTAACACAAAGATCTTTATCGATTGTGACATTACTAATAAACGAATTTTGAAAGAAACATGGAACCGGTGTAATGTTCATTTCAAATGGGTCTTCTTTTATTAGTGAAGTTTGATCATTAGTTAACTTAACACTTACCGTTTCGTCAATTTTAGTGTTAGTGTTTAACTCTTTTAAAAACTTAGCATGAGTGGGTACTAAACAATGATTTTCGAAAGAAGGTGTCAAGAGGTTAATTTCTTCAAAATTAGACTCTTCTTGGATTTTAATGTTGTCGGACTCACCTTTTTCGTTGTTTAACTCATGTGTCGGTTTTTCACTTATTTGTTCTTCCATTTTTACATTTTCAGTTATCTCTTCTTTTTTTAATTCTTCTCTTGCGCGGGACTCCTCTTCCCTTGCGCGAGCTTCTTTTATACATCGATCGATAACTCTAATGTGTTCTAATATCCTATCGGTCACTTCGGTTATAGAAAAAGAATCATTATTTTCTAAGCTTGAATCCGGTTGTTCGACCCTTTGTTCCTCATAATACCCATATGAAGTTGATGGTTCACACCATTGTCCTTCATTGTAAGCATATGATGGATAAGGTTCGTAATTTTGTTCTTCATAATACTCATATGAGGTGGGTTGTTCACGTGATGGTTCCTTATAATAAGCATATGAAGGTGGTTGCTCATATCTTGGTTCCTCAAAGTATGAGTAAGAAGGCTCATACCTTGGTTCATCAAAATATGAGTATGAGGGAGGAGGTTCATACCTTTGGTCTTCATAGGATGTGTATGAAGTTGACGGCTCGTACCTGGGCTCCTCATAGTAGGTGTATGAATTGGATGGTTGATATGAGTGATTATTTTGAATCGAGCGTGCATTACGACAATTAGTGCAATAATTACCCCTATAATCATCCTCATCATAGGTGTAGCTGTAACCTCCTGAGTATTGATCCATAAGAATCACTCAGCAGACCACAACTGAGTCTCGAGATCAGAAAACAAAAATAAAAACGGAAACAGAAGCTGGACACGGCCCCGTGTTCAGTGAGCACGGCCCCGTGTTCAGGATCTGTATCTGGGCGTTTTAATTAAATTTACTGATTTCGTTGAGCACGGGGCGTGTTCAGTGAGCACGGCCCGTGGTCAAGCTTCTGTTACTGGGTGTTTTTATGAAAATGCTGGACACGGCCCCGTGTTCAGTGAACACGGCCCCGTGTACAGGTTACTGTAAATGCAAATCTAAACTAAAATGCAGAAAAAAAATGCGCGCGTTTTAAAAAGGTTTTGAAAAACTGATTAGGCCGTCGATTTTAAGCTTTCTTAAAATCCTTGTGTCCCCGGCAACGGCGCCAAAAAACTTGATGTGCGTGGAAGTGTTATATATATTAGGTGTATATTTTAAGCCCTTTTTAACACTTATTTTAGCCAAGTTTTAAATTTATAAAATACGATATTTCACTAACACTAAACACACATATGGGCAAGTGCACCCATCGTTGAGTGTAGTATAGCGTTGGTAAGATACCGAGGTCGTCCAAGGACACAAGAGCTTTTAGTACCGGTTTATCCTCAACGTCTAATCAAAATAAAAGTTTAGAAAAATGTTTTAAGCTAAGAAAAATAAAAACTAACTAAAATGCTGAAAATAAAAATAAAAACAAAAACAGATAGACAAGATGAATCACTTGGTTCCGACTCGTATCTAGTATAACCTTTGATTATTTCCGCACTTTTGCACATAATTAAGAGATTATCTTAGTTATTGTAGTAGGCCCCTCTTTTGAAGGTGACGTTACCCTCACCCCAGTAGTTTGAGTCAGCAAGGATACAATCCTAAAAGGGTGGATTATTGGAAGATAATGAATTAAGTTATTAATGCAGTATTGTGGTAGGCCCCGCTTTTGGCGGTGACGTTACCCTCGGCTAAGTAGTCTGAGTCAGCAGGGATACAGTCCTAAATAGCCGGGTTATAGTATTAATAGTAGTTAACTTATGAGGGGATCAAAGAGTTTGGACCCCCGCCATCCAATACCGTGAAGTATTGAAGGAGGTCCTACTAAATTTGACCCAGGTCCATTGCAGGACCTCTAAACGCTGAACAATGGCAAGACCTTTACCAAACCGTTCCCTTAACCCCCGACCAGGTAGCCAACATACCTCCATATAGACCGTGGAGATATGAATGGTGAAAATCCTTTATTTTATATAGACAGTAAAATAATGCCAAGACACCACGGACAAACGATAAGGAAAGATCACCTTCAACATAAGTAACTAGTTATTAAAGTCATTAATACAAAACCAAATAAAAAGTGCAAAAGATTAGAAATAAAAAGTATTATACTAGACACTTTGTCTTCACCAAGTGATGTAAGAGACTTAGGCAAACATGGCCTTGATTGTCAAGAACTCTTACGATCAATCTTGGATCCCGAGACGACTCACACACTCTACGATGGATAATGGATGATGGTGGTGGATGATGGTGTTGTGATGGTGGTGGGTGGTGGATGAAGTGTGAGAGAGGTGGTGTGCCAAGGGATGAGTTGAAATGAATCCAAGCACTCCTATTTATAGGCTGAACAGAGAGCTGGGCACGGCCCCGTATCCGCTGGGCACGGCCCCGTGCCTGTCTGACACTCTCTCTCCTCATTAATTGTAATTCGCAATTACAATAAATGCGCCTGCTGTACTTTCGACACGCCCCCGTGTCCGCTGGGCACGGCCCGTGGTGGGCAATAGAAGCTTCTATAGGTTTGTCTGTTCTGCTGCTTCTTGGGCTCGGCCCCGTGCTGGCTGAGCACGGGGCGTGTTCAGTCTTCTGACTTCTCTATTTTGCTTTGGAAGGTGCCGTTGAGGGGTCGGGCAGTCCACTAATGTTCCTTTTCTTGTATTTATGTTGGATTTAGCTGTCTTTTTGCTTCTTTTGCGTTTTTGAGCTCATTTAATCCTGAAAATACAAAAGGAAGACAAAAACACTCTTTTTCCAATATTAGTACTTAAAAAGGGTTAGTTTTATGCCTTATTTGATGTAATTTATATGTTGCATTTTACACACATCATCTGTAAACACCCCCCAAACTCGAAAACACAGTTTTTGATCACAATTCTCTGGTTCAATCAATTCACGCAAAACACATACTCAGGTTCAATTTCTCGAAATCAGAGTTGTATCCGATTGAATTATTCGGGTGAACCACCGAAATAATTTGATCTGAGAGTGATTACACGCCTCTCTGGTCATCCGTTTTCTGAAAATTCCCCAACAAAGATCAAATTATTTTCTGTGAAGATGGCAAGCGGATCGATGAAGGATATGGCAATCAAGGAGAACAAACTGGAGAAGTTCGAAGGGGTGGACTTCCGAAGATGGCAGAAGAAGATGCATTTTCTTCTGACTTCGTTGAAGGTTGTGTACGTGTTGACTACTCCAATCCCGGAGATACAGGAAGAGGGAAATCTGGAGCAAATCAGGAAGAGGTCGAAGTGGGAGAACGACAATTATATATGTCTTGGCCACATCCTGAACGGTATGTCTGATCCCTTATTTGATGTTTATCAAAATGTTGAAACTGCAAAGTTACTGTGGGACACGTTGGAAGCCAAATACATGGTAGAAGATTCTTCTAGTAAGAAGTTTCTTGTCAGTAATTTCAATAATTACAGAATGGTTGATGAACGGCCTGTGATGGAACAATATCATGAATTGTTACGAATTCTGGGGCAGTTTGCCCAACATGATATGAAGATGGATGAATCCATCTCTGTTTCAAGTATCATTGACAAGTTACCTCCTTCCTGGAGAGATGTTAAACATAATCTGAAACATCAGAAAGGAGAGTTAACTTTGGTTGAACTTGGAAGCCACTTCAGAATTGAAGAAGGCTTGAGAGCACAGGAAAATGTGCTGGTCAATGATGATAAGAAACGGGCTGGTTCAAGTTCTGTGAACATGGTTGAAACTGGTGAATCATCCAAAGGAAACAGTAAGTTCAAAGGGAAACGAAAGTTTCAAGGAAACACCAATTTGGAAAATTTTTATTTTAATTAAATTGCTTTAAGGAAAATGCCTTAGAAAAAATATTTTGTGAAAAATCGTCCTAATTTTTTAGACAAAAATTAAGGCATGTTTTAATGCAATTTTAATTAAAAATTAGAAGATAACTGCCAGAGGCAGTTATCTGTAAACACCCCCCAAACTCGAAAACACAGTTTATGATCACAATTCTCTGGTTCAATCAATTCACGCAAAACACATACTCAGGTTCAATTTCTCGAAATCAGAGTTGTATCCGATTGAATTATTCGGGTGAACCACCGAAATAATTTGATCTGAGAGTGATTACACGCCTCTCTGATCATCCGTTTTCTGAAAATTCCCCAACAGAGTTAACCACCTTCTCCATTATAATTTTTTTTTCTTCTAACAGATGTGTTTGGAAATTATATAAACTGGTGAAAATTTTGTCACGTGATTCAACAAGAAACATATATATATATTATAAACAAAAAGATTATTTATAATGATATTAAATTTAGTTACACAAAAGTTGTTGAAGACATAACCCATAGGCCATATCTAGATGATAAAACATTAAAACCCATGTCGTAAGCCCATAAGGGCCACCGGGTGGATGCGGGAAAGGTAATCAGCAAGGTGTTTGCCTATAGGAAACACCGCCGTCACATGAAGTTGCCTAGCCGAAGACCCACAAATCGGTGAAGAGTTGCTGCATTGAGGAAAGGTTTTGAACGTTGGAAGGCACGAAATTTTGGAATGTTTTTAATGTTTGAACGGTAATATTACCGTTGGGTTTAAAAAAAAAAATAAGTAAACACCCTATAGATATCAATTCATTCAATAAAAAATTCACCTCATTCTAAAAAATTCACCCAATTTAACAAGTTCTCAAGCACATCATGGATAGACAAAACAAGAGCGATGGCAAGAAAAAAGTATCGGGTTCGGGTTCGAGAGGGCGTGGCTCGCAAAGTAGACGAGGCGGATCAAGTGTGTACCAACCCAACTTCCCACCGCAATTTTTTCCGCAAACGGGTTTTTACAACACCCAACCCCAACCCAACTATCCACCACAATTTTATTCATTACCGCAAGGTCCCACAATGATTGCACCAGGTGTATACGAGTATTCTACGGAATCACAAAACGCTTTTGACCTGTTTGCTTATCGGAGTCCATCGTCTCAATCTCCAAGAGATAATATTGAACACATGCTCCCTATATACGATGACGACGAAGATGAAGAAATTGTACCCAAAACTCCACACTTAGATGACGATGAAGAAGTCGAAGAAGAGGAAGATGTTCAAGATGAAATTGAAAGGAAAGGAAAAGGGAATAGGGCGGATCCGCAAAGATGGACGAAGAAGCAAGAAGAGGCTTTAGCGATGGTGTACGTGCATGGTACTCTTAACAAGAAAAAAGGAAATGCACAAAAAATAGATAGTTTTTGGAAGAATGTTCTCGCACACTACAATACAACTGTTAGAGGAATCTCACTGACCGTTCATCAAGTCCGTCCGAAATGGAAAAATATGCAATCAAGGTTGAACAAATTCAACGGTTTTTGGCATCAAGCGGTATAACTTTTAAAGTTTACATAGTTATTATTTTTTACCATAAAATATATCGTTGTTTTTTACATTGATATAATTTATATTTTTATTATAGGATCGTTTACGTCCTAGCGGGTGTGACGATGATCATGTTATGAAACAAGCGCTAAAAGATTACCAAAAAACGACATGTGGGTGGCTTTCCTCGTATTGAGGCGTGGGAGGTGGTTAGAAAGCATGAGAAATGGGCTCCGCTGCCATTGGTGGGTGAGGATATTGGTGGTTCGGGGCAAAAAAGAAAGTCATCCGATTCGGGTAACTGTCAAGAGGGTATTGATCTACCCGACATAAACGTAGACCCCCCCTCGCCAACAAGGAAAAAAAAGAAAGATAAAGGACCCGCAACATCGAGCGAAAAGTCAGTTGGTATGTCCGACAAGCTTCAAGAATACAAAAATATGAAACAAGAGTTGGTGGCAATTAAAAAGAAACGAGAGGAAAAATATATCGAGTTAGCCGATGAACAATAAGAGGCGTCGAACTCGATTCGGTTTGATAAAGATCTCGAGACGTTTAACAGACCACACGACATTGTTCCACCGGAGATGTTGGAAATCACACTAGCTCGAAAACACGAGATCGCCAAAAAATATGGATGGCCATGTAGTTTTTAAATTCTATGTAATGTCATTTTTTTAGTTTAGTTAATGTTATTTTACTTTATTTTATATAATATTTTTATTAATATAATGTTTTTCATTTAAAAAAGAAAAATTCCTTTGCCTAATCTCAATTTAGACATGCATTCCCTGTGATTTTTGGGTAATAGGCAAAAACTTTAGGCAAATTACATGGCAAAATTCAATTGAGTTGGGTGGGGGAAAACTTTGCCTAAAGGGGTTAGGCATGCACCCCCTCACCCTAAAGGCATGCCCAACCAAAGAAGCCGAAAAGCAATCATGCTCAAAGGAGATATTAAGGCTAACCAATTAGCAGTTAGGTGCTAAGTAATTGAGTCCTAAGGGGACATGATCAATCTAATCATGGGATATTTCATGAAGAGGGCATCGAGCGTATTAACACTTTCATGGTATCACGAGCGCAGGTCATAACCTAGCCGCCGCTGGTCACCCTCTCCCCTCCATCTTTTTTTTTTCGATCTCTCTTATCCTCTCTAATCACAATGGACTCTAAACTTCACCCTGCCACCACCGTAAGCAATATCAAAACATTCATTCTTGTAACCCTAGAGATGGATACCATCCACTTCACTACCTGGTCGGAATTATTCAAACTCCACTGCAAATCCTTTCAAGTCTATAATCATCTCATCCCTTGTAAACAAACCTCTGCACCTTCGGCCTCCACCGAAAAAGACACTCTACCCACTCCCAAAACTGATGAAGAACATTGGACCCGTTTGGATTCTGATGTGCTAAAAGTAGTCTATTAATTGATAATTAAATTAACCTAATCAAGACACTAAGTTATACTCTAGACTCTCTAAAACTCGACTAAACTACTAACCGGCAAGTGAACCGATTGACTCTAGTAAAGCTAAGTACGTCCGGAAATCGAACCCACGAGACTCTTTTGATTACGTAAACTAGACTCACTAGACCTATTAACCGACACGACTAACTGTTTTTATATTTTGAGGGGGAGCGGGTTTCTAAAATCCTAAAATTGCAATTAAATTAAATACTAACTAAAACGAACGAACTAAGACGCGAATTATGTTTTGGGTTTTACTCAGATGATGGTGAAACGACTACCTAGGATGGAATCCTACACGACTCGGATTGGCTTTCTATTGGTTTGACTATGTTAGGGAACCAGGATCTTGGAATAAACACCCCCACAAAGCTACGCCCTTGAATAAACGCCCATTACACACCATTCATCCCTCACTAAACCATTACACAAAAAAATGTGACCGGAAAACCATTACTACCTACGTGACGTTTACACGACATACAACCGGTGATAGATCCAAGAATTTTTCCAGTTGGTTCGCCTTCGTAGATTTTACTAATTTTTCCTAAATTATACAAGATTCTCACTAACTTCTCCTTTTTTTTTTCAAACCTAGTGGGTTCATATGAACCCACAAAATAGTATTATAAAAGGATTATTTAATATATATAAAAAGGGTGCTACTTTCTACACCCCCTTATTTACTTTTTTCACCCCCCTCCTCTCACATACTTACAGGTGGGGCCTGCGTGGGACCGACAGTTTTCCTCTCACAAGGGGGTATAATCAGGAATGAGGGGGTGCGTATAGAATGAGCCTATAAAAAGTCGTAGAGTTTTGATCCTGTAGACTAGTCCCATTGGTTGGCGGAAAAACATTGCTGGTTGGAGATAAATACTTGTAAACTTGTCTGGCGGACCCTCCTCCAATTGTCACCATCAAAACAGAAGCATCATCCGGAGATAACTGAAAACAATAATAATAATATCAAGTCAAAGAATCACAGCACAACAACAACAAATCACGAATCACACACACCACCACCACCTTTCATCTCTTGTTATTATCCACTTCACATTTCTATGGTGCTGCTGGCATGGCCTCAACCTCATGCCACTCCCTCTTCGTCGACATGAACCGAACCGCTCCCATTCTTCACACATTCACACCCAAACCCCACCCCTTTGACCTTCAACGGGTCATCACCAAGTGGCGGCTACCTGAACGACGTCGTCTTAGTGTGGTTGCTGCTGCTGGTGCTGAGGTTTCTAATCCTTTTTCTGTTAACATTGGTTTGGATTCTCAGGTGTGTTGTTTTGTGAATTTTAGTTATTTTTTATTAACCGTCGTTGAATAGTTTAGATCTGGTGTTTGCTGATTATTGTGAGTTTTATTAACCGTTAAACGGAAGTATTTGTTGTTTCGAAATTCCAAGGGTCGGTTTAGGTTAGGGGTGTGAATTTCTGACAGACACGACACGAACCTAACAGGAAATTTGCGGGTTCGGGTCAGTTTCAGGTTGAACCCGCAAACCTGTTTAGGTTAACGGGTCGGGTTCAAGTTAACCCGTTTAGCACATTTATATTATATTATATTTGTTGTTTCGAAATTCGAAGGGTCGGTTATCTCTAGGTTAAGTGGATTATTAAATATTGCTTAAAAGGATACACGAGGTTACTTGTATAAGACACGATTAGACTTGTTTACTTAGTGAAAAAGACACTACTTGATATTTTACTTTTTTTTTTTTTAAATTAGGAGGCTGGGATTCATCATTTTTTTCTTTCTTGGTACATAAAACATAAAGATGTGTTATAGACATAAGATATAAAGTAGTTAAAAGAGTTGTATTCATGTTTAATACACCTGTTAAGCACGATAAGCCACGATTTGCCAGCCTATAGATGAATTGTTTTAGAAAGATAGTTAGATTATTAGTGGAATGATACGATTTTGAGACACTGGTTTTATATAAAAACCGTAAGGTGTTTGGACAAAAAGTAGTTACTTATAAAAACTTTATGGTGTTTGGACAAAAAGTGTTTCATGTTGTTAAAGATGCAAGACGCAAAGGGTGAGCTTGTCGCCTAGGCGTTAGGCAATTAAAGAGTGCGCGCATGAGATAAGCAAGGCTCATAGTGTAAACATGTATTTTTAGCTGTTTTAGACATGTTTTAGGCTCGTTTAGGTTGTTTTATATTAGTTTAGACTTTTTTTAGGCTTGGTTTTGACTAGTTTAAAACATGTTCTTTTTCCCAAATTTTGGCATGTTTTTTTAAAAGTTTTTTTGCGCCTTGATGGACACAAGGCGGCTTGGCTGCACTGTTTTTAACGCCTTTGATTACATAGGTTTCACGTCACCTCAACCCGACCCGTTTCAATCCGCCCCAAAATGAGCTGTTTTGACCTGTCACCTGACCCAAACAACAACTGGGAAACATGAGAATTCTTTGTTGGAACTCAAGATTTTGCCATGTCTATCTCTTGCATTCTGCTAGTGTTGCAGAACCTAATTTGTTTGTTTGTAATTTTCTAGACATACCAATCCCACAATTTGACACAGTTACCTTGGGTGGGCCCGCTTCCAGGAGATATAGCCGAAGTTGAAGCATACTGCAGGATCTTCAGAGCTGCTGAAAGCCTGCACAATGCATTAATGGACACATTATGCAACCCACTTACAGGTGAATGCAGTGTTTCTTATGCTTTCCCTTCAGAGGACAAACCATTACTTGAAGATAAGATAGTAACCGTTCTCGGTTGCATGATCTGCCTGCTGAACAAAGGACGCGAAGATCTGCTATCCGGTAGATCATCCGTCATGAAATCATTCAGTGTTTCGGATATAGACGTAATGGAAGATAAGCTTCCACCACTCGCAGTTTTCAGGCGTGAAATGAAACGGTATTGTGAAAGTTTACACATTGCTCTTGAAATCTTTTTGACAGCAGACGATTCTAGAAGCCGCGTCGTTTGGAGGAAACTTCAACGGCTGAAAAGCGTTTGTTATGATTCGGGTCTTCCCCGTGGCGACGAATATCCGCCTCAATCGTTGTTTGCTAACTGGAATCCTGTTTATTTATCTACGTCTAAAGAAGATATCGAACCTAGTGATTCCGAAGTTGCGTTCTGGAGAGGTAGTCAACTGACAGAGGAAAGTTTGAACTGGTTGCTTGAAAACGGGTTTAAAACGATCGTTGATCTTCGAGCAGAAAGTGTTAACGATGTATTCTACGAAACCGCATTGCAAGATGCACTTTCGTCTGGTAAAATTGAGCTGATCAAGCTTCCGGTTGAAGTGGGGACCGCACCATCGTCAGAGCAGGTCGAGACTTTTTCAACTTTAGTTACTGACTCGATGAGAAAACCGATTTATCTTCATAGTAAAGAAGGCGTTTGGAGAACGTCTGCAATGGTTTCTAGATGGAGACAGTATATGTCTCGATTCAGCTCACCGAGCAACGTTAAAAATCGCGCTCAAACGTCAGAAGAGAAGTCACAAGTTTCATCAGACTCAAAAGCAATGGAAAAGGATAATGAAGAATCTTTAACTGCAAGTAACAATTATAAAAGCACCAATGGGGCTTACACGAAAACGTTGAATAACGACGATGATCAAGACGGGATTCGGGTTGATTTCAGTGCGAATCCAATTGAATCCCAGTTACCACCCTGCAATGTTTTCTCCAGAAAAGAAATGTCCATGTTTTTTCAAAATAAAAAGCGTTCGCCTTCAACATATTTCACTTTCCAACGCAAACGATTAGAGAACCAAATGAGATCGAGGAAGAAACATAACTACAACGGGTCGGTTTCTAGCATCAACAATTCCGACTCAAGTCATTCAACAAATGGTTCTGCAAGCAATGGTAGTTTACCGACTTATCATGATCAATCTCGTACCAGTTTGACAGAATTCAATGATGCAGACAGGCACGCGACGGGTGTCACGCAAACGGATAATCTAGAGGGGTTAAGTAATGACGATGCAGAACAGGTTGAGGGAAATATGTGTGCTTCGACAACCGGTGTTGTAAGAGTCCAATCACGAAAGAAAGCAGAGATGTTTTTAGTGAGAACCGATGGGTTTTCCTGCACTAGAGAAAAAGTAACAGAATCTTCGTTGGCTTTCACGCATCCTAGTACCCAACAGCAGATGCTTATGTGGAAATCGTCACCGAAAACTGTGTTATTGTTAAAGAAACTTGGTGAAGAGTTAATGGAACAAGCTAAAGAGGTATTTACATTGTTAACTTAAGTAAAACAATGTAACAGTTGAACTACATATATAGTTTACATAATGGATTTTCTGACTGTAGCTTCTGCATGAAACACAGGTTGCCTCTTTCTTGTATCACCAAGAGAATATGAATGTTCTTGTGGAACCCGACGTTCACGACGTTTTCGCAAGAATACCAGGGTTTGGGTTTGTACAGACTTTCTACAGTCAAGACACTAGGTATGTCATCAAATAAATTACTGCTCACTGTTTCGACCCACCTACTTATGAAGCTGTCGATTTGGGTTATGTTTTATCTTACCGGTAAAAGCAACAAAAGATAGTGAGTAGAATGTCATTTTCGTCCCCTGAGGTTTGGCTACTTTTGCGACTTTCGTCCAAAAGTCTGTTTTTCCGCATCTGGATCCAAAAGGTTTGAAATCTTGCCATTTTCATCTGGCTCGTTAACTCCATCCATTTTCTCCGTTAAGTAAGGGGTATTTCCGTCTTTTTGGTTAACTTAAAGGGCAATTCGGTCTTTTCCACTTTAGTAAAAAGACCGAATACCCCTAGAAAATACCGAATTGCCCTTTAAGTTAACAAAAAAGACAGAACTACTCCTGACTTAACCGAGAAAAACGGATGGAGTTAACGGGCCTATTGAAAATGGCAAGATTTCAAACCTTTCGGATGCGGAAAAACAAACCTTTGGACGAAAGTCGCAAAACTAGCCAAACCTCAAGGACGAAAATGTCATTTTACTCAAAGTTAGCTAAAAAGAAAACTGGCCAAAGTTTCCAAAAGTGCAGTTTTAATACATAAAACCTCCTAAACCATGAAAATGATATACATTTCCAGTTACATTCTAGTATTCTATATCTGTTTAAAAAAAAAAAAAAAAAAAAAAAAACATAAGTTCAGACAAAAAGTGTTCCTGCCTTGCAGGTCAACCCAGTCTGACTTGACTTGTATATAACATAGCCCGTTATGAACCGAACCAGTAACCTGACCCGCCATTTTGTCACCTTTATATAGTGATCTTCATGAGAGGGTTGATCTGATTGCCTGTTTGGGTGGAGACGGGGTTATTCTGCATGCATCAAACTTATTTAGAGATGCTGTTCCCCCAGTTGTATCGTTCAATCTTGGATCTCTTGGTTTTCTAACATCTCATCATGTAAGCATCTTGCTCAACTTACTGCGATTAAAAAAGGCCGTTTTTTATTATAAAAATGGTTTGTTAATAGATTTATGTGGTACAGTTTGAAGACTATAGCCAGGATCTAAAACGGGTCATTCACGGAAACAACACACTGGAAGGTGTGTATATAACTCTTAGAATGCGTCTTCGTTGTGAGATATTTAGAGAGGGGAAAGCCGTGCCAGGAAAAGTTTTCGATGTGTTGAACGAGGTTGTGGTTGATCGAGGCTCTAACCCGTATCTTTCCAAAATCGAGTGCTATGAACAGGACCGTCTTATTACCAAGGTTAGTTATTGAATCATGGTGTCATGTCAGCTGCCATGTCAGCATGACGTCTCTGACCCGTTTTACTTTTTTGAAAATTTAATTCAATAGGTACAAGGTGATGGAGTCATAGTAGCAACACCTACAGGGAGTACAGCTTACTCTACAGCTGCAGGCGGTTCAATGGTACGCTAAAAAATATATAACTTGTAGTAGAGTTGCAGGAAGCTTATGATGTCAGCGCATTTTATGAATGCAGGTTCATCCAAATGTTCCATGCATGCTTTTTACGCCGATCTGTCCACATTCCCTCTCGTTCAGACCCGTTATACTTCCTGATTCTGCGCGTCTTGAATTAAAGGCGAGTCAACTCTCTCTCATGCAGTTTGACTTCTTATAAAAGATTGGAATATAAAATGTTGCTTGTGATTAATGACAGATACCAGAGGATGCGCGAAGTAACGCGTGGGTGTCATTTGATGGGAAGAGGAGGCAACAGCTTTTGAGAGGAGACTCAGTGCGCATAAGCATGAGCCAGCATCCGCTTCCGACGGTCAACAAGTTTGACCAAACGGGCGATTGGTTTCGCAGTTTGATTCGATGCTTGAATTGGAATGAAAGACTAGATCAGAAGGCTCTCTGATTAAATTTTTATACCAAATTTATTGTAAATCTACTGTACATATCATACAGGTCAGTCAATACAAATATAGATGGAGCCTAGAAGGCTAGAACTTACACTGTACAAGATGTAAGTAATTATAAATGTATAACCATTGCTATTGGAAAATAGTTTTACCATGTAATAATGCCCATTTGAGTAATGTACACAAATGGGCCTGGACACAGATGTCCTACCAAGGCCTGGTTAGGCCTTGGTGGAATGGTAACTACGAAATTTGCGCCCAATATTAGTTATTGGTATTTTGTAACACCAGTTAAAGTTGGATCCTCTTTGAAGTCCAGTTAGGGCTGTTTGGCAACTTCTAGATAGCTAAGTGTTGAACCAGTAAAAAAGATCTGAATCATTAAGAGCAGATAGCTAAGTGTTGAACCAGTAAAAAAGATCTGAATCATTAAGAGCAGAGGCAAACGTCTGACCAATTGAGATAAGAGGTCTTAACCATTTAGACTCAGTATAATGCTTAACCATTCAGAGGCAAATGTTTGAATCATTCAGACGTCTGCTCGCGAAACAAACAGTCTGAACCATTAAGTGCTGAACCAGTAAAAGGAAAAGTTTGAACCACTAAGAGTCTCGTTAAGAGCTAAACAAAGAGCCCCTTAAAGTACTTGTTAACCGGTTTAAGATAAGGGTGTGACTTTGTAACTTACACGAAATTAATAGGTTTGAGTTTAATATAAACATGTTCGTGTCAACTTTGGATTGGAACCGCGAACACCTATAAGTAATAGGGTAAACTTGTAGGGCCAACCATAACTAACCCGTTAAAACACAAAATTGTCATGGATCAACCAACATTTGTCTCATTCCCTTCCGTTCAACAACCTTCGAGGCCAATATCGTCACTATTCGTGTACGCATCCCACCCAACGACTATTTGTCTCCTCTTTCGTTCGACAACCGTTGTGGGCCAATTGCGAAGGGATTCATGTTTGATAGAGGGAAATCACATATCTCAAACATGGAACTTTTTAAAGTTAGTTTCACGTCAGTGCCAAGGATTGGCGTCAGTCATCTAGTCCTTAGACATCAATTTTGGGGTTAATTTAGATCCATCCAACTGAAAATTGCATTTAAGTGTTAAAGTGGGGTCCAAAAAAATGTATGAAAAATGAGTTGGGACAATTTGACAGTATCATTTAAAAATGGGATATTTGATTTAAGGGCTGTTTGGCAACATCTGAAATCTGAATGATTAGGGGCTGTTTGCAAACATCTGAATGGTTAAGTGCTGAACCAGTAAGAGGTTTGAACCATTAAGTGCTGAACCAGTAAGAGATCTGACCCATTAAGAGCCTGTATAATGCTTAACCGTTCAGAGGCAAATGTCTGACCAATTCAAATTAGAGGTCTTAACCATTCAGACTCTGTATAAATCTTAACCATTCAAAGGCAAATGTCTGAACCATTCAGACATCTGCTCGTGAAACAAACAGTCTGAACCATTAAGTGCTGAACTAGTAAGAGGTCTGAACCATTAAGAGCCCCGTTAAGAGGTAAACAAACAACCCCTAAGTACTGAACCAGTAAGAGGTCTGAACCATTAAGTGATGAACCAGCAGGATGTCTGAACCATTAAGAGCCTGTATAATGCTTAACCGTTCAGAGACAAATGTCTGACCAATTCAGATTAGAGGTCTTAACCATTCAGACTCTGTATAATGATTAACCATTCAGAGGCAAATGTCTGAACCATTCAGACATCTGCTTGTGAAACAAACAGTCTGAACCATTAAGTGCTGAACCAGCAAGAGGTCTGAACCATTAAGAGCCTCATTAAGGCAAACAGCCCCTTAAATAACCCTAACTTTTACCAGTTAGCCGATAGCACTCCTAACTTTCGATTTGTACCACACCACTCCCAACTTTCAACTTATTTTCCTCTGTCAATCCCAAACTAACTGTATACTAACCCAGTTAGTTTTTTTGCTGTTGTGGCAGCTGACATGACATCTGATTTTGGCTTTTTTATGATATGGCAGCTGACGTGGCGTCTGATTCGGCTTTTAATGACATGGCAGCTGATGTGGCACTGGTTTGGTGACGTGGTAGCAGACGTCTGCAAACTGTGTTAGTTTGCGAGTGATGTAGGAAAATAAGTTAGGAGTGGTGTTGTACAATTGAAAGTTGAAAGTGTTATCGGCCAATTGGTGAAAGTTAAAGTTATTTAAATCTGATATCCCGTAAAAAACTGATACATCAATACGTTAAACCATGTTTTATGATATATTTAATAGAACTTATCAACCACTTAATAGAACATAAGTCAATACTTATTGATTTTTTCAAACACTTTGATGCAGTCTTATGAATGAGTCCGGCAAGCATCACGATCATCAAATAAACAATGAAATAGATTTACTTTGAACTTTGAATTTGGTAGCTTCTTTTTTGAAAAGTAAATGCTCATCTATAGATTTAAACTTTCGAATCAATACTTTCTTCCATGAGGGAAAAAGACTTTTCTATGAGAGTTTGGTATTGAAGAATGCATCACGTAAATCATGTTTAAATAGGGTATTTTACGTAAATCACTTAACATTTATTTTTTATTAAAATTAAAGGTTTTTTATCCATTTATAGGTAACCGTGGTGACGTGGACTTTTGTTTCTTTTTTCCCTTTTATTTGATGCTAGCGTCGAGTGATGACGTGGATTTTAACTTGTTTTTTTTATTTTTAATGTAATTAAAGTGTTTTTATATTTAATAAATATAATTTATATATTAAAATAATCCGACCCCAGCATCTTATGCTTCATTTTTCTCTTGACAAATGACATGGCTCGATTTGAATGTTAAGTTATCTAATTGGGAGAAAAATGACACGAGTGACCTAATTAGAACACTTTTGAAACTTGGTTACTATTCTGTGACATTTTCCCTTTTTTAACGGCAAATTTTAATCACTTACGGACCACTGGAGTATTATCATGCCCACCAACGAAACCACCCGATTATATTCCTCTACACTTTTTTTTTGAATGGCAAAAGTTACATTACTCATACTTCTAAATTACACCAATAAATATTAAACTACACCCCATGCCAGGATTTGAACCCTGGTCTTTTCTCCAAGAGGCAAGAGCCTCTACCACCCAGCTATAGCTGGAATGGCTATTCCTCTACACTTCATGTTTCTTTTTATTACAATCGATATTATTATATATTATGTCCGCTTGCGTTGTGCACATATAATGTATATATGTGTGGACATGGGGGGTTAAATTGCACTAATTTTAACGTTATTTCACCAATTTCGTGAAAATAACATTAAAAGCGGCGGACGGTTAATCATGCATCATGTGGTGGCGTTGATAGCTGAAAGACAAAAGGGTACATGCACTAACCGGCCTTGTCCTGATTGTTGCGTGTTATGTACCTTATGTCCAAGACTTGATGCAAAACTACTATCGAGCCGGGGGTCTTACTGGAAGCAGAATCTCTATTCCTACGAGGTAGATGTAATGTTGTCTACATCTAACACTCCTCAGACTCTATCTTAACTTTGCTATTGATAGAATTTAGTGAGTATGATGATGAGATTTTTATATATAAGTTGGTTGATTTGAAAACATTTCAATCAAATCTAAGGTATGATATTTCTTTTTCTTTATTTTATTTGGAGGTACCTAACATTTTAACTACCACCACTCACTTCCACCATTGGAACCATTCGGGGGTACCCTCTACAAGATTTTTAAGAGATTGTTATTTTTTTATATTTTTAGCAAGTAAAAGAAACCCTAAACAAAACCCACCACCACTCATTTCCACCAATGTATATTTGGCTAGACAAAAAAATGTTGTTCACTAGCGGGTCTATGTGAGGATGGTTGCCAGGTTTGCTTCGAGTTTGAGACATGGTAGCGTGGGCGATGGTGGAGATGACATCGAGTTTGCTTAAAGCCGAGTTTGTAATAGTGAAAGACTTCCATGTAAGGCGTTCCGGTCCTCGATACCATGAATTGAACCAAGAAAAAGGTTCATCATCGAACGAGTCAACAACATAAGGAAACCGTTCTTCCTCATAAATTGCATAAAAGGAAAAGAACCGTTCAGCATCACAAATCCACCGGGCAGGATTGTAACCGGTGAAGCGAGATAGATACGTGGCGTCCTCGAGTTCTTCCAAAGCCATGGAGGCTAAGGCTCAATGAAAGCACCAAATGATAGGTTTACGGAGAAAACCTACAAACTCCCAAGATAGATAACCCTTAGAGGGGTCAAGCTCCAAGAACAAAAGACAAGAAGAGACTATTTTTTACCACAATTTTTCTCATTATCGTTACTAAAAACACAAAGCCTTATATAGGCATACAATGCAAGTATGAAAATAAACTAACCACTAAATAAGCTATCCACTAACTACTGAAAATATGCAAACAATAGAAATAATAAATGGAAACACAAAGTGACGTGCAAACTAAATGATGGTGCATGAGAACGTGTGATGGTTGTTGGGCTTCATGGGTTTGTTTATGTGGGTTACGTGATCGTATCAAGCAACATCCGTCTAACTTACCCCGAATAGTGTTAATCTTTTTTTAAATTATTTTACTATAAAATTAATAAGATAACTTTAAATTTAACAACTCATGTTTGATTCTTATACAAATTCAATCATTTCTAGCTTAAAGTCGTAAGTTGTAACCCTAGCCAAAATCATAGACGTGTTGGCCACTAAATATTCTAGTAGAAACTAATACACACATGTGATTCGGTCCAAATAATTGTTGTTCTATGAATGAGTCCTACAAACATATGATAAAAAAAAAACAAGTGAAATTGGTTTACTTTGAACTTTTAATTTGATACCTTCACTTAGAAAGAAAGTAAAGAACCTTTGAAGTTTGTAAATAGAATGGTACAAGTTTCATGCTCATCAATCAAATCAACAATCCATCCTGGTCCACTGGTTAGAAAGACTTGGGTTCTCCTTGACCACCCAAGTTTAATCCCCACCAGTACTATATTTAATGGATAAAGGCAATGAAAGCTAGTTCTCCCAGACCCTAGGTCAGGGGCACAACTTTCAAAGGGCCGAGGGGGCGCTCGACCCCCCGAACTTTTCGTTCATTAGTGTTATGTATATACGTTTCGTATAATTTTTTTTAGGTATATACGTTTTCGACCCCCAAATATTAGATCAGGTGACTTCTGACCCCCCGGTGAAAATTTTCAAGCTTCACCACCGCCCTAAGTCAAGAGTTCGAGCTCAAGCCACCCCAAGTTTTAGTCCACCGTGCGTTACGCCAAAGAAATTCTCTCTTATGGCGGTGCAAGCCCCTGCCACTGACAGTGGCAGTGGGTGGTATGGTTTCACGAGGAACGCCGTTAGCCAAACTCTGACGCCAGCATGGACCCGGTTAAGACAACATAGTCTGACCAAAATAAGGTTAGGACCCTCTGTTTAGAAGGGTGTGAATTCTCTCTCAAAACAAATTAAAGATTCTCACGGTTCAAAAAAAAATCAATCAAATCAATACTTTCCTCTTCGAGGAAAAGATTTTCTATGAAAAAAGTTAAAACAAAAAATAACAATTAGTAGAAAGTGGTATGATTTAGATTTAAATAGAGATGTAAAGTAATATTTTTTAGTATTGAAGAATGCGTTACGTAAATCATGTTTAAATGGGGTACATTACGTAAAAAAATAGAAGATATCGTTTAATGGATGTATGGGTAATATTTTCAATCAAGAGTTATTTCATTTTAAGTTTAAATTATGAATAAGACTCGTGCGCATTGCGGCGCGGATACGTCGAAAATAGTGAATAAATTAGTCCAAATGTTATGTGATGCGTTAACCATATGAAGACGCACATTTCGAAGTATCTGACTGGACTCAATGTGACCTATATAAGCATTGTGATTGGATCATATAATCATAACGTATTATATGTGACCCAACTAATACGTAGAAAACATCAACAGGTATAAAGAAAAACCGACATGTTTAATCAAAAGCGATTAATGGAAGCTTTTGAACAAAAAGGGGAAAAGCACAATTTGACTCCACTCGTTTTGAACCATAATTTACGAAACATACATAAAAAGACGAAAACGTATTAAATTTGACCTGACTCGTTTTCCAAAAAAAGTTTACGTTTTACGTAGACCACAAAACATACATAAAACATGCACTTAAAAATGGTTTTTTAACGAAAACATATTATATCTGGCTTGACTCATTTCTAGAAAAAGTTAACGATGAAACGTAGAGCAAATCGAATTTATACCGACATCTAGATAAATACATGCATGTAAAATTTATTTTTTTAATTAAAGGATATATAGAGGTAAACTCGAAAATATTGTTAATAAAAAACTTAATTAATTTAAAACGTTCGTAAAACCGTGCCAAGTAGCACCAATGTCACATCATTGTCAGCGACCACCAACATCGAAAAACTCGTAAAACTAAAATAAATAAAAAGGACAAAATAACACCGAACGAAAAGCAGACGTAAGATCGTTGAACCATGCACGCCCATTGCTGCGTGTTAATGCAATGAAATTGACCGTTGAACCACGCACACCCATTGCGGCGTGTTAATGCGATGAAATTAAAGCGAAACGTAAAATATAGAAAAGACATAATAAGTTGATCTAGGACCAACGTGTTGCGACGAATCTGTCAAACGACGAAAAAACATTGAACCTCACACACACGTTGTGTGTTAACTCGCAAAATTTTGAACGAAGCGTAAAAACTTGCAAAGGATGAAAAGTATGGGGAAAAAAGTTGAAAATAAAAAAGTGTTAGGGTTAAATTGCAAAAGATGAAAACTTTAGGTTAAAAGTTAAAAAAACAAAATGGTTAAAATGTAAAAAGTAAAAAGTAAAAAGTAAAATTCTTTGGTAAATTATATTTAATGAAGTTTTTTTTTTTTTGTATGTTGAGTATTTTTTTTTATTAAACCAATATTATTTTAACAAAAATGGGTTGTTACTATGCAAAAAATGATATAAGAAATCCAAAAATAGGCTGTTAAACCGATATTTCTAACATGAGTTAATAGCTAAAATGGTCCCTGAGGTTTGCTCACTTTAGTCCAAAATCCAAATTTTTTAAATCTGGGTCCCTGAGGTTTGCATTTTGTTGTCATTTTAGTCCAAATTTCAAAAAAGTATAATTTTGTCAATTTTTTTACAGAATTTTGTCTTTATCCTCATTTCTCATAAGGGCAATTCTGTCATTCTAGATTATTATAAAGTAATTTATATTAAAGAAAAAAAACCCTCTTTAAAAAAACTCTCTCTCTCTTCACAAGCACCACCACCACCTCTCTCTCTCTCTACTCCTCTCTGCCGCCACCACTTTAAAAACCCAGATGAAATGGATCTGACCAGATGAAGAACCCAGATGAAATGGATCTGACCAAATCGACCTGACCAAATCGACGAACAACAACAACAAAACCGCCTCTGTCTCTCTCTCTTCTCCCTCTCTCTCTTCCGGATGGATCTAGGTTGTTTGCAGGTGGTTGGTGATTAGGTTTGTTTGCAGGTTGTTTGATTAGGGTTGTTTGCAGGTTTGGGGTTAGGGTTCCGGTGGAGACGGTGGCGGTGGGAGGGTTAGTCGAAACCTAAAATCGCTTTGCAGCCTCCTATTAAATTGTTGATTTAATTCCGATGGTCGTCACCCAAAATCAGACGTTTCACAGCCGGAATATTACAACCTGCAACCTTTAATTTCTATTCAAAGCTTTAAAACAGAGGGTTTTTGGTGACTTGAAAGAAATTGGGGGTTTTTTGGTGATTCAAGAGATGAAGACGAGAGAGAGGGAGAGAGAGATGTTGGTGGTGGATCTGGCCGGAAATGCAGAAGTAGTTGCGGTGGTGGAAGGTTGTGATGATGGTGGGGTGGGTGGTGACGGTGGTGGTTGAAGGTTGTGATGATGGTGGGGTGGATGGTGACGGTGTTGTGATGATGGTGGGGTGGGTGGTGACGGTGGTGGTGGAAGGTTGTGATGATGGTGGGGTGGATGGTGACGGTGGTGGTGGGAGGCGGTGATGCTGGTGGTAGAAGGCGGTGATGGTGGTGGGTCTTTGTGTGAATGTCTGTATGTATATATATATAATATATAATTAATTTTTTTTAATTTATTAAAAGAGTAAATTAAAATGACCAAAATGCCCCTACACAAAAGGACAAAACAATCAGGTTTCAATACTCAAAAAGGGGTTTTTTTGAAATTTGGACTAAAATGGCAACAAAATGCAAACCTCAGGGACCCAGATTTAAAAAATTTGGATTTTGGACTAAAGTGGCAAAAGTGAGCAAACCTCAGGGACCATTTTGGCTATTAACTCTTCTAACATATATTTAATATGCTCTTTTAGAAAGAAAAAACGAAAAAAAATTTACCATCAATTGCATAATTTTATACGATATGAATCTCGTTGTATCAGTTTTTATTTAATGGTTATTTTAACATAATTCTATACGTTGTAACTTGTAATTACAAAGAGCTCATTTCTTGCAGCATTCCCCGCCAATTCTAGCACCTGCACACCATCAATTTCACAGTTCCCACATCAAAACACAAAACCCCCAAATTAACCAAAACACTAAAACACCCAAACCATAAATTAACAAAATTGAGTGAACGAAATTGAAACTTACTTCTGCGGCGAGGTATTGAAGAACGACAGCGAGATAAACCGGAGCTCCGGCACCCACACGTTCGGCGTATTTACCGGCTTTCAAGAACCGGGCGATATGGCCGACCGGAAACTGAAGACTGGCTTTGCTGCTTCGAGAAGTGGCCTTCTTGGCGGCTCCGGAACCTAGGGTTTTGCCTCTTCCGGCCATTGGGTGGAAAAAGACGGTGGCTTTTTTAGTGTTAAACAACGGTGGAGGGTTTGAAAGAAGGGGAGATTGATCTGGAGAAGGATTTGGGGGTGTTTGGTTATATACTGGTTTGAGGAATGTGATGGGAGAAGAAGGAATTTAGGAGGAAACTGAAGAAGATCGATTGGGCAAAGCATGAGAATGAGAGCGGGAACCAATTATGACGTAACTTGATGGAGCAAGATGAAGTTTGAAAAGTATTTTAGCAAAACTACGTAGTTTTGGATGGTTTCACATCTAAGCTTAGATGTGAAACAGCCACATATTCACTTTACCCTTTTAATAATCTCAGTTATTCATTGTTGACTGCCAACAGTCCTAACTTCAAAAATAATCACTGGCAGTCCCAACTATTAATATATTGGCCTCCAATGGTGTCATACCTCAACCGATTACGGAAACATAAGAGTGAGACGAAAACGAGATTGTTCGAGACTTCATAACGACTATTTGTGACAAATATTTAAGAATCAAGATTCCATTTCATTTCTAAAACGGAAATACATTGTTTGGAAGCAAAATACAAAATCAAGTAACAATGAAACAAAGTGCAATACATAAACAAAATTTAAAGTATGTATTTAGTCGTCCTGCTAGATTTCTTTCAACGTATCATCATCAAGTTCCTACAATACATATTAAAGTATATGTCAACACATAAAGTATTGGTAAACATACAAGTTTGAATTACTAGCATAAATACAAAAACGGTTTACACGAATCCATATGGCATAATCGTAAACTAAGACATATCGTTACAAGACTAGCATGCATCTCCTACTTGTCAACCCAAAGATTTCCACTAGTGTAATCTTGTCGTCGCAACAACAAGACTGTTTTTGTATGACTTAACATGACCTCAAGAATACGTGTGGTGTGTTACTCCTATAGCGCTATACATGTTAAGGGAGGCTTGTACGAAGTTAATGACAAAGTATAGTGCAAGTAAAGTTTCTAGCATGTATGAGTTTCTAAGCATCACGTCTTGAGCATGTATAATGGATTGTTTGTTTATGTTAAACATGTTTATACGTGACTATGTGAGTTTGATAAATCATAAGTATTACACCCAAAAGCGTCGAAAAATAAAAAGGGGGTCATGTACACTCACGGTTTGCAAAGTTTTCCTAAGTAACGTGAGTTGACGAGTCATTGAGGGTGGAGCACCAAAGTTACCCTACATTGGGGAAATGAAGGTGTGTGAGTATATAGAGTTCGTAGAGAGTTTGGATTCGGAATTACTATGAAAAGTATATGTGCATGAAAGTATATCTTGTCTAGACACTCGTTTGGACACTAAATTTCCATGTGTTTTCATGGGTCCTAACTTGCCCATTAGAACCACAAAAGAGGAGTCTAAAAACAAAGATAATCTAACCTAAGTCCTTAACATCTAACCATAATCCGGTTAGTATCAAGAATTCGGTGTATATGTTATAATTTTGCCCATCAAGTATTATCATGTAAGGATTTCACCCTCGTATATAAAGGTATGCTAAATACCGATACTTACCAAATTTAAAATTTGTGTACCTGGGGTCTGTTTGCCTGGTTTATCACACGCCCTAACCTTCATACTAGCCCGTGACTACAGAACATCCTCATTGTCCAACAAGCTCACCTTACACATTCATCATTGTTAGTAACTTCACACATACTTACATGTATTAAATTTTACCTTTCGGTCTTGATCGAGTCTCGGATTGTACGGGTCACTAATCACAAGAGCACACGGGTTTGAGTTCAAGTACTCACTTATTTGTACTTGATTTCACTCATACTCGGGATCTGATACCAACTTGTAACGCCCTAACATGTTTTAACTAAATGACGCAGCGGAAAATACGAACCTAAAAAATTCTTTCATTATATTCATTCTTTTACATTAAATACATTAATCCTTTCTATAAATTAAATAAAACCTGACATACTTATATTAAATTACGTGACCACACACACACATGTACAATCCATGTCTTGACTCGATCTTCAACCGCTTACACTCCATGATGAGAATCCATAGTTCTGTACAACCTGCAGACACCACATACAATCACATCATTAGCAACCGGTGGCATCATACGTAACTTTTGAACATGCATAATCAGACGTCAACATCTCATGCTTTCGCTTATGTAAATCCATTCATCCATCCATTTGAACACCATCGTTGGATTTCAGCATTAAACCTTCAACTTCCACTATTAGTATACCTGCACTTCCATTTCATTCTCAATAGAAAGACGATTGGCATCATTAGACTTCATTCATATATATAGGTTCACGTATACACATAAACAAGTCTCATTCGTTCGTGCATATAGCTAAATTCCAATTCATACATACATACCTTTCTATTTGTACACATACTTACAATCTACATCTTTCACAATATTACATGCAAGTCCTAAACACACACGTCTATACATGTAAATCACATACACATAAATTTCCATACTTACGTGTTCATAGTCATACTCTCCTACGAGTTTCAATTACTTACATACAATCAAACCCATACCCACATTTGTAACTACTTATTCCCTCTTTATGCATGATACCAACTTGTAAGTTCCCTTCTTACCCGCACTTGTTAGAAACTCTTCCTTAACCACTTTCGACTCATTTCCACTAAAACTTTCCTTAATACTACCATTGATTCATACTTTCTTACATGACTCACAATAATCATCATACAACAATACATTTTAAAAAAACTAAAGGGTAAGTCCGGAATTCACTTACCTTATGCGTCCGTGTTTGTATCCGCTTCCTTGCCTCTTCTTGACCCGTTAGCCTTTCGCGCTTGAATCCATCTCGACATAATCCCTATACTTTCATGTTATCGCAATCACATTCTTGTTAGCATACATAATTGTACATGTTAACGATCATATAGATTGCATATTTCACATTTGACTTACACTTATCATTTGTAACAAGCACAAAGCATAAATTCAACAATGCATCATTCCAAATTCTTAGTTGCATTACTTTCATTAATCAATTCACTGAAAATAGGCTATTTTGGGACATCCGTTTACTGTACTTACGAGCTTGCAAAAATTACAATCTTTTTTATGTGACGTGCCCCTCGGATGGGTTATCATTGTGTTAAATTTTTAGAGTCTAACTCTCTACCAAAAATTTATAAAAAATCATTAACTAAACAGCAATCAGATTCGTCACTTTCTAACTGCAGCCCACGGAAAAATTCATTTAAAAATCCTCGGTTATCCGATTGACATAATTCCAGTTGGAGATTTTGATAACCACCTAAAGCTACCTACATTAAAAATTTGAGATCATAACTCAATTCCTAAATTGAGTTATGACATTCGTAATGGGCTGAAAATTCTACCAGAAAACGCAGCCTGAACCTTCGATACGGAAAAATTCATAAAACGTTCATTTTTCGTCGAAAAATGCAATTCCAGTTGGGTTTGAAAGGTTTTTCCTAGAAGTTCATCACAAACTTAATAAACATCAGTTTTTGACAAGATTTGACCCAGTTACAGCCGATTAAATTCGGATGTAACTTTCTGGACAGATTTTGTTTCATCAAATCTCTTCTAATAATCTCACCTATGCATTTCATCAAACACTTGGTGTGCATACCACTAATTAAGCATAGTGTACAAGTATTTCACACTTTTCTTCCTACTTATCACCTTCATTTATCAACACAAGTAAACATCATACCAATTCCATACCATACTCAATCTATATATAAGTACACATCACATACTACACATATTCATGATCAAGTTCATACCATTTCGTGGATTAAACACAAACCCACTTAACTAAGTGTGGTAATCCATCCAAACACCTAAATTATAACATTTTACTCAAAATCTTCACTTATGATTTGTTCCTAAGCAAGCATACATCACTAATTTGGCCATAACCTCTATGATTGATACATAAATCACTACTCGTGATGTTCATCATGATTTCTCAACTTCATTAAACATCAAAATTCGACATACCTTATGATCCCCTAGCTTGGGTGATCGTTAATTCATGTTCCTTTATGAGTTTGAGCCTCAATTCATCCTTCAATTTGATGATTCTTGATGAACTAGGGTTTGCAACCTTGTTCTCTTCTCCTGATCGTCGACGTATACACACACTAAGTGTGTGTTATGTGTTGATCTTTATGTTTTAATAACACAAGTTCCCTTGTTGGCAAGCTTGGTCCCTCAAGTTTAGTTAGTTACTAAGCAGGCCACAACCTACTTATTTCTCATAATATTTCCTCTTATTAATTGTGTTAAACATTCCTAGTTATTTTTATTTACGGGTTCCCTTTTACCCCTAACGGTATTTTACCCGTTCCTTTATATTAACCGGGTTTAAATTACCAAACCCATTTTTGGGGTGTTACAAGTCTACACCCCTTAAAAAAGGTTTCGTCCCCAAAACCTTGCTTATTTCCACGAGACAATAATAACCTTTACTTACCGGTTACTACTAGTCCTTCTATTTAGCACACTTAGAACACACTTCTAGAATGTATACCTTTAGATTTCGAATTCTTGCCTCATGTTAGTTCCCTAGTGATGATCATCACTACATGGTCATTCATTCGTTTCATTCAAAACGCATATCATTGCATTAATTCACTCGTGCCCTATAAAAAGAGCTTTATCCAGGAACAAATATAACCGTACGTTTATCCCCACCTTCTTAAATCAAGCATAATACTTCCATTCATGGATCATAGTGACTCGATTATTTCTACTTTTATTAATAAATCATGTTGGACATGCCACTCTTACATTCGTCACACAAATAATCATTACAACATTCCATTATTAACATTCTTCCTAATTACTTCCATAGCCACATAAGGAGTTAGGATATGATCATAAGTATATCGTAAGCATTCGGTTATAGTATTGCTCTCGGAGCCAAACTACTACATCATACTCACTTATTCATACTTAACTCGGGAGTTAAACAACATTCTACGTTTGTTACCGTTACATGCTACTATGTATACTCATAGATTAAATTCCAAAATCATTTTATTCGTGTCATCTCGAGCATTACTTACTGTACACACATATGTGCGTTACTGAATAACATTAAGCCTGAACTAAAATTTCATTCCTTTGTTGACCTCTAGAAGTCAAACCTTTTATACATTGTCATACTTATGCTACCATTAGTTCGCATGAAAGTACTATTCAATCTATAACTTTCCATTTAACATCCACAAATTAAACAATTGACTAACCTTGATTTCATTGCATACCTATCAATTTGTAAACCGGATTGATCTGCTTCTTCACAAGTCCATACTGTACCAGATTGATTTCACTCATCGGTAAAATGAGCTCCCATCGTGTGCATCCTTTCAACAAATCTACTACTTTCGTCAGCCAAGAATTCCATCATTCTCATTTATAACATTAACGGTTATCACATTTCATTTTATACTTTCGTTCTACTTGGTGTTTATTCACCCATAATTCTTTCACAAATTTCCCATTTGCACCAGCATTATAATGTATATGGATCAAAAATATAACTTGTAAGACCTAAGCTTACATAATTGAGAGTTTATAAGAACTTTTGCATTTTATATAAATAATGCCAATAAACTTTCATACAATGTTTCAGATTTACTAAAAGTTCGTAAATGTTTAGAACACTTCAACACTTTAGATACGATAACATATTCATACTCATAAAACCCTTACAAGGTTCATAATTGATTCAGTTCGTAAAATAACGAAACTAAGCGGAAGCTTGAATTTCAGTTATATTCGGTTCGTCCATTTTACTTGATCATCACCAATAACAACTCATATGTTGGTTATATGGTGCTTAAACTTGGATTTAGGCATCCGCTATCCGGTATGCGTTAAGGTTATTTGACCCGTTTAATGAGATTTAAGAACTTAGCTCAAATCTCACTTATACTTTCCATGCCTTCTATTTTCACACTAAGACTTCTTTTATCTTCTACCACAACTATATCTGTGGTGGATTTACCATGCTAAAATCAAATATTCTACATTTTACCCTTCAGTTTGGCAATTTACGAAAAATGCCCATTACGAGGCATTAAGCCAAAAGGGCATATACCTTTCACTTTTACCCAATTAAAATAGTCTACTCATTTTTAAAACTTATTTTCAAACTACCTTTAAGGGTCGTTTGCCCCATTTGCCTTCTGAGAGCGTTTTGGTCAATTTTAGTCCTTTTTAACCACGAAAGACATCTAAAGACTTATTTTGAACCAAAAGGACGCTTTTAACCATAATCTATACCATGATTCATTATGTCACTAAGGACATAGTACCAACCATTTTGATTTACTAGATTTACCTTACTTTAGGTAATCTAAACCCACCCATAACTCGGTTAACTCTCGCCGAACTTTATGTTCTCCATGAGAGTTTGACCCGTTTCACATACCTGGCTCGAGTCAGAACATTAACCCGTTTAAATACCTTGCATTTTCAATTTCTAATTAATAGCAACGCAAATTCCATACACTATTCATCCCTGTGAGCATAAGAATCGACACACAATCATTAGTCGTTATTATCAAATGGAGATAACATCCCTTTTGACCCGTTTGGCCTAAACAACCAAACATTTTGTACATATAGCAGAATGGTATTTATTTACCATTTCGCTCATTTGACCCATTACGGAAATTCACCATATGGTCATATTTCCTTAAACCCTTTTCTTACGCATTTAACCCGTCATGGCTTATGCCATAGGGTGTCGTTTAAACTTCAACCTTTATTCGTCTACACGTGACTAAGTTACCGCTTTTACCCTTATTATTTGTTATGACATGCACCATAACGTAATCCTTCAAAAGTCATTGTACTTTCGTCATTTCATGACTAAATTACCATTTTACCCTTTTTACCATCAAATATGGTTTATTGCCAGTTTCAACTTGTTCCGACCCGTATCGATTCGTGTCAGAACGTCTTATTTTGAAATCTCTTTTCGAATACTAACATCGCTTATTTCTAGTCAAATACATAAGCATTTGTACTACTTTAAAGCTGTAAGCTTTACTTACCTTGCATCCGACTATGCTTTTCCGCGTACTTGATCCGTTTCCACTTACGGATTCAAGCCTTTCATTCTACCTTTCTTTCTTACGCGTTTAATCCGTATTCACCCACATATTCAACTTTTATTCATACTTGCCATTCTCGTAAGTTTGATCCGTACTCATCTACGGATTCAAAGTTTCATTCATACTTTCCATTCTACATAAGTTTGATCCGTACTCACCTACGGATTCGAACCTTCATTCATACTTTCCATTCTTTTCATTCCTTTCATGTTTGAATTCATTTACGAATTCAAACCTTTCATTCTTACTTGTTTGATTCGTACTTACTTACGGATTCAAAAATCTTCATTCTTACCATTCATTCTTACTTGTTTTATGTATACTTACTTACGGATTCAAACATTTTTATTCTTATCTTTCTTTCTTATATTTGACCCGAATCTTAAAGAATCGTTGGACCCCTTTCCATCCCACACGACCCATATTTCCCAATTCTTCTTGACATGCATGTGATGATTCTCATGGTGTCACGAGCGTCCTATGCTTCTTGCACACTGGCCAGGCGTGCAATCCGTATACTAGTCTCGTGTCTTCATGAGAATCATCACTTTATATCCAGGGAACCGGTCTTAAGTTCGTGCCACACTCATATGAATCCTTCAAGGATTTCACCCTCGTATATAAAGGTATGCTAAATACCGGTACTTACCAAATTTAAAATTTGTGTACCTGGGGTCTGTTTGCCTGATTTATCACACGCCCTAACCTTCATACTAGCCCGTGACTGCAGAACATCCTCATTATCCAACAAGCTCACCTTACACATTCATAATTGTTAGTAACTTCACACATACTTACATGTATTAAATTTTACCTTTCGGTCTTGATCGAGTCTCGGATTGTACGGGTCACTAATCACAAGAGCACACGGGTTTGAGTTCAAGTACTCACTTATTTGTACTGGATTTCACTCAAACTCGGGCTCTAATACCAACTTGTAACTGTCACACCCCGATATTTCCACATATTACCGGTGGGCCCGGTGGGGAGTATCGTGACGTAGTTGATATCATCATAGTCAAATAATCACAGTTCATTGCACAGCGGAAGTCTAAAGTAAATATATTACAAACCGATTCGAAAGTATCATCAAATATTACAAACGGATTGTAAGATGGATCCACAGGCGGATCTTAAAACATAAACATAAACACAGTTCAACAGACTTTAGACGTTTAGAACTTGCAAGATTCCCTATTAACGCCCTGAGCTCCCAGCCAATTTACGTACAGTACCTGTCACTTAACCTTTTTGGAAAATACGTTAGTTTACACTGGTAAATACAATTAACTGACTCATTTTGAAAAGGTTTAAGAAAATTGATTTGAATGCACAAGGCACAAAAATTCTTTTATAACTTGGGATAATTATTTTAAAAAAAGTAAACTTGTTAAAGAATTACATGTTTATTATACGTTCAGTAGCCCAGGCTGAATACCGGGTTAAAGATTAATAGACACACCACATGATATAATCCTGCGGCGAGTTATTCTCGAACAGGCGGTTATATCTTTTTATATTCGCACCGGCAGGTGTATGCCTACACCCCGTGCATTAAGTCGTAGCCATTTCAATGAATGGGATATCCAGGACACGGTCATTAACCCCCCCCCCCCCAAAGGCTTAGAATAAACAAAACAGATTAAACGGGTTATCTCAATAATTTAATCTTCATATGATTAAAAATTCAATACCCGACCAAGCGGTATTTTATATACCGTACCCCAAGCCCGTATAAGGGAAAATAAGTTAAAAGTATTTACCTGAGCTTAAAAATGCAATTTATACTCAGCCGTATATTCTAATCAACAAGCACAAGGGTATAATGGAGTATTACGACACTCCAGTTCACACCAGTACGCTTAAATGGTCGCTCAATGGTGCAGTTTTAAATATTGACGCTTTTGGTCCTTTTAACGCGCAAACTTGCGCATATTATCGCTTTATTGCGTCAAAGCCCTATGTTATCCATATTGGGCATTCCCGAGAGCATTATCGAATATTACGATGCTTTGGGTTTGTTAAAAGGTCACTCAGAGGTAAGAATTAACATGTTGACACTTTCAACCCCTTTTTAACGCACAAACTTGTGCGTATTGATACTTATTGACATTAAAGCCCTAAATGGCCAATGTTTTGCATTCTCAAGAATATGATTAGATATAATAATGTTTCGGGTTCATTAAAAGGTCATTCAGAGGTATTATTAAACATGTTGACGCTTCTAACCCTTTTACCGTGCAAACTTTCAATTTATGCAAACGGTTTTGATTATCCAATATGTGGCTTAATATGTGAATACGAATAACGTGTGAGGTTATTCCGCGACTTATTTTAAGCATGATATCAATTCCACACCTTCCATAATCAAAGTTTTCGATCTTTCATAAAATTAGTCTCTCGTAGTCAATGTTTGACTTTATTAGGGTTTAATACACGTGTCAACACATCATTGGACGTGATTTTACGAGGTGTTACATCCTCACCCCCTTAAAAGAAATCTCGCCCTCAAGATTTGCTCAAAAGATGGAAGTACTTTCTGTCTTATAATGGACTTAATCTTTCACAGCATATCTGGGGCCTCTACAAGCACCCCAAATGACCTTTATAATAGGTATATGTATTATTTTGGAGCTTCTAATCTTGTCGATCCTTAATCGATGCTGATTTCTCCACCAACCATAAGTTTTCATTAATCTACACATCAATGTGATAATGCTATCGACTTATTGTCTAGCCATAACTTGAAGGCTCCAGTGTGGAACACATTGCGAGTTCCGTCAAGTTCCTTAAATAAGTTTTAGCTTATAAGCTATTGATCTTGACGTATTCGATTTTCTCGAATGGTACAATTTATCCAGTGTTTAATTTTCCTGCTACATCACAATGTAGTACACCTCTTCTAGGGTGGTACTTTCTGTTGAATCTTATCCCTTATAAGAACTTAAGAGGTTTGCGACTCTTATCAATTATTGATTTTCTGCCGATTATTGGCAACTTTCAGACGATTGCGGATTCGTATGATCTTATCCGTTGTTTCCATGATAATTTTAGGTCCTACTAGTTTGGACTTACCAAACTTCTGTCCATCAACGGACTTTTGACATTCCATTTATACAAGGTCTCCAAAGGAGCAGCCTTGATGCTTATATACTAACTATTAGTCATAGGAGAGCTTATTTAAGGTGAGATGGTCATTCTAACAACTTCCTAAAACCAATCTTAAGGAATAGCTAATCCTTACAGCTAGTCAAACAAATCGACGATCCTGGGCAGCTGATGGCGATTCTTAATTGTTGCCTAAATAGGGTTGCGGTAATCAATGCATAAGAAAAATGAACCGTCTTTCTTAAATAATACCGAATTCTCCGAATATTGAATTAGGCTTTATGAACCTTTATCTTAACACTCACTTAATCAGGGTTTTGATTCTTCCAATGATGGAACTAGTCGTCCTGGAGATTTCACAATAATGCAGCCTTATGCGGGATATAAATCTTAACTCTACTTGCCTTTCAGGAGGTAAACAGGGTAGTCTTTAGAGAAGATAATCAAAACAAAAGGAGGTTACAGAGATTTTCCAAATCTCAGGCTCCAATTTATCTATCATTGCCTGAGGCAGATAAGTGACACATTTACTTTATGAGTCCACGGATTCCTTAATCAGAGACACTTACTTGGACACTTCCATTCTAGATATCTTCTTTGAATACCATTAGCTGACTTTAGTACCATATGATCATCGGAATATCTTTGTGGTTCCATGCATTAAACCTCCATACTGATCAGGCATGGAAGCAATATATGGAACATATTAAGATACACCAATCCTCATATGGAGCTTTTGTCATACCTTCTAGTATTCGCAATCGATAGAGATCAGAGAGATATCAACTTCATATGCTGACGTACTTCTTCTGGAGAGAGGGTACTCTAGAATTTTACGACTGAAGATTTCTGACAGGAATAGAAGAAATGGTTCCTATGATTCTAGTCTGTAAGTTTTACCTTACACTTAATCTCTGGGGTTCTTATGGAAAAAATTAAAAGTTTGATATACATACAATTTATGAAGGATTCATTTGTACCTGAATCAAAACAGAACTCTTAGTATTGCATTACCAATGAATGTTAAAGAGTGTACCTGATGTTATTATTGTTATGAACTACTTCTGGCATCCATCAGGAGAGTTTAAGCGCTTTCATTCTTAGGCTTTCTATCCTTAGCCGCATTTCCTTTGACAGATTTAGGGCATGTAGTCTTGATGTGGCCTTTCTCATTACATCCGAAGCAGACTGCATCCTTTATGTCCTTGCAATCCAACGTTTTATGTTCCTTAGACTTGCAGATCCCACAAGGTAGAGGTTGAGATTCAAATATGCATTTCCCGAGGTGGCGCTTTTTGCAGGTCTTGCATACTAGTTTCTTGTTGGACTCTTGTTTGTTCTCCTTTTGCCCAAGCTTACCCTTTTTCTTAGAAATATGGGAGTTATCTTTCTCCCTTTTCCTTTTTAATTCATTCTTTGCATCCAAAGTATGAACAAGATCCTTCTCGTGAGTAAGGGAGTGTATTCCTAAATGGGATTTGGAGCAAGTAGCATTGGGCTCCTTGAACTTTTTCACGGCCTTTCTCACAGCTTTTCCAACAGCTGCGTCTATCATAGCTTGAAGAATATCTTTGTTAATTTTGAGGTTCACAATTGTAGCATCATTAGCATGTGTCGCATCATCAATGGCGTGATTGACGGTTGTCTTATCCGAGTTTGTCATACTCGAGACTTGGTTCCTAACACCAAATGAAACAATTACTTAGTTGCAATCCAGCAACCGCTATTCATCATCCTGATGACCTAACATATACTAACCATGGTATCAATAAACCATACAGGCTAATATAGTACGAACATTCTTAATGAATGTTATTTAAATATATATCATTTATACTTAGCCTAGGCCATAAAAGACCATCAATGGCATTTAAGGTTTGGACCTAGTCCATCACCTTTTGACAGGGGATCAAAATGTCACATTTGTCTTTATTATATTGATGAATTTGGATAGCTTGAACTTGCCATAAAGATATCAAAAAAGAGTGATTCCTAATGGATATAAAATATCTATCTAAGATTTGTTGAAGCAGTCTCTAAAGTATCATTGGCCAATTCTACCTCGCGTTATATGTCTGGAGTCCTAACAGGTGGATATATCAGTTCACAACATTTATTGTACATAATAGACTTATCTGCGCCAGAATCAACAATTTCCCGCATAAACATCATTGATAAGGAAAAGTACTTGTTATGATGTTATCATTCTGTACTGCCTCCTGGGTGTTCATCTGGAAGACTCACGTGTTTGTTTTCTTGGCCTCTTCAGGCTTCTTTCTAAGTTTTGGGCAATTGGTTTTGATGTGCCCTTCCTCGCTACAGTTGTAACAAGTCGCGTTCTTCAACTCCTTGCAATCTAAAGTCTTGTGACCCTTGGTCTTGCAAATTCCACACAGTTTAGCACTTGGGTTAATCGTACATTTTCCAGAATGTTTCTTTCTGCAGTTACTGCATTTGGGTCTGTTATTAGACTGACTTGAGTTTTTCCTAAACTCGGAATCTTTCCAGTGCTCAGAACTTCCCTTTTTCTTCTTGTCAGATCGGCGAGAGCTTTCCTCCTCTACTTTCCTTTTTCCCTCGCTAGAGGTCTTAACAGTCTTATTCCTGATTGCATCTAAAGTGAGAGATAAGGATAAGTCCACCACATACCTATATGTGGTAGGCCTAGACGCTTTAACATTTCCCTTAATTTCTGGTGCTAGGCCTCCAATAAAACGCGCTATGCATTTAGGTTTAGGGGTGACTAAATAGGGAACTAGGCGGGACATAGTGTTAAAACTTGTCACATATGCCTGACAATCTAAATCGTTCATGACCGGAGTCAAGAAGTCTGTTTCTATCTTTCCTACCTTATGCTGAGGACAAAAGTTTTCTTGATCAGCGCAACAAATTGATCCCAAGACAAGTTATAAAGTAGGATCTTCCCCGTTGCTTGGATCAATGATCTCCACCATGCCAACGCTTCTCCTTTGAATGATTGTGAAACATACTTCACAATACACTGTTTTACACAACCACTGATGTCTACTACTGTGTCCATCTCATCCAGCCATGTCATATAATCGATGGCTCCTTTTTCTCCAGTGAAGTCCCTTGGTTTGCAAGAGACAAAGTATTTATAAGAGCAGGTCTTATCATGTGGCTCCTGATTGAGCACAATTTTTCTGGATTGATCACTTCTCTGATTCGACGAATGATGAGAATCATCCTTATGAGATATATGTGTCTTAGAAGGTGGCTCCGTATGAGGTGCAGACTGATTCCTGGTGCAAGCACCACTTGATTCTTTAAATTGTCTGTCAATGGCTCGAGTGACAGCATTATCTATCATTGTCTGTAACTCTGCAGCCGTTACATTCATCCTTGTATTGTCATTCCTCATATTGGGATGACTGTTGACTTCATCTGATTCAGACATGCTGAAGCTTGTTTTCTATAAAACAATCGCCAATAATTTTGCTTAGGGGCTATTTTGGAATCATCATCTTTGATGATTCATTAACCATGGTATTAATAGACCATATTTGGTTAATTTAATAATCAGGTTTATTTTAAATTTTCATTATAATTAATCCAGCTATAAGCTATTAAGGATATTGAAATGGCACAAAAGGCCTTGTCACGAGGACAGTTTTGAATTTATAAGCCATGATCTTATAGGATCGAGGAATTAAGGTTTGAACATAGTTCATTACCTTTCTTGACAGAGAGTCAAAGACTACAACTGTCTTTTGTCTTTTAGGACAATAGATATAGCCCGTAGGCATTTCATCACTAAGGGATGTTTCTAATATGATCATCTTATAGGATGATACTAGTGGGGAACCCGTGCGTTGCGGCAGAGTCAATAATACAGGACATGAACAGAATCCAAACCTTATCTAATACTATTCGATTTGGTTAAGTATTGGAACAGTTCGACACTCACGTTTAGCGAGAAGAAAAGACAACCATCTAATGTTAATAAAAATAGTAGTAACAATAAACAAAGCAGCATGTAATGTAAATAAAAATAGATGCACATAATAAAATAGCCACAAAACTCACCAAGAATAAAACACACCTGACCCAACCGCCTCCCCACACTCAAAAAATGCAATATAGAAAGTGAGGTTTAAGAGAAATTTCAGATGGCCTTTAACATTCTCTATCCCATTTAACTTTAATAGTAGGATAAGTCTTTAGTTTCTTTGGTACTCATGAAGTAATCGCGGTCCGTGGATTGGTTAATTCGGTCAAGACTTTGACCCGTGTGGTATGCCAGATACCCATTCAAATTCGCCTTGTGATGCCAACATTTCATTAGACTACAAGAATAATGTCGTCATTAGTTACCACCAAGCATAGTAATTTCATTAGACATCTTGTGTTAACTTTTTAAAATCGGACAAAAGAAGACATACTTGAATATCCAAATCAGTTTGTCCACCTTGTGCGCCTCCAAGAGGTTGATGAATCATTATCCTTTAATTTGGAAGACTATATCTTTTTTTCCTACATTTTATTGAAGAGATAAACATAATACGGAGTATTTCAGTAACTGAAATCCTAAAGTAATTAAAGCGAAAGTAAATCAATACCTTTTTTGCAGGCACCAAGCAGGAAAGCACCCATACTGTAAAATAAACGAGTCAAAATATACCCGGATGGTCCCTGTGGTTTCACGTTTTTACATGTTTAGTCCCCACCTTTTGGAAATAGCATGTATGCTCCCTATGGTTTGTCATATTGTTACTCAGATAGTCCCCTGACATTTACTCAGGGGACTATCCGAGTGACAAAATAACAAACCATAGGGAGCATACCTGCTATTTCCAAACTATCTGACATCTACTCAGGGGACTATCTGAGTAACAAAATAACAAACCATATGGAGCATACCTGCTATTTTCAAAAGGTGGGGACTAAACGTGAAAAAACATGAAACCACAGGGACCATCCGGGTAATTAACTATATTTTTTATTGATAAAACATAAATTTAAAAGTATTACGTAAAGTTATAATAAATATAAACTGATTACCTTGCAGCAAGTCCGACGCATACAGTGGAAACATCGTGGCGGATATGCTTCATGGTGTCAAAAATGGCCATACCTAAAGAATCGCATAAATAAACAACAAAATTCATATTCAAGAATCACAAAAAGAAAAAAACAAAAAAAAAAAATATGAAGAGAGCAAAATACCAGCAGTAACCGACCCACCAGGAGAGTTTACATACATCACAATATCCTGTCAATAATATTAAAAACGGTGACAGTAGCATGTAGTGAGCAGTCGTTAGCGGAATAACTAACTTTTGATCAGTTAAGTAATGGATCTGATCAAACCTTGTTAGGATCAACAAAATCAAGATATAGAAGCTAAGCAACGATAATGTTTGCCATATTGATGTGCGTAAGTGTGTATAGTTTTTAATGTATATTTTAAGCCCTTTTTTAACACTTTTTAGCTAAGTTTTAAATTTATAAAACACGATATTTACTAACGCTAAACACACATATGGGCAAGTGCACCCATCGTGAGCGTAGTATAGTGTTGGTAAGATACCGAGGTCGTCCAAGGACACAAGAGCTTTTAATACCGGTTTATCCTCAATGTCTAATCAAATCAAAAGTTAGAAAAAGGTTTTTAAACAAGAAAAATAAAACTAAGTAAAATGCTGAAAAATAAAATAAAATAAAAACAGATAGACAAGATGAATCACTTAGATCCGACTCGTGTGTAGTGTAACCTTTGATTATTTCCGCACTTTTGCACTTTTCAAGAGATTATCTTAGTTATTGTAGTAGGCCCCTCTTTTGAAGGTGACGTTACCCTCAACCCAGTAGTTTGAGTCAGCAAGGATACAATCCTAAAGGGTCGGATTATTGAAAGATAATTAATTAAGTTATTAATGCATAATGAGGCAGGCCCCTCTTTTGAAGGTGACGTTACCCTCGGCTAAGTAGTCTGAGTCAGCAGGGATACAGTCCTAAGTAGCCGGGTTAAAGTATTAATAGTAGCTTACATATGAGGGGATCAAAGAGTTTGGACCCCCACCTTCCAATACCGGTGGGTATCGAAGGAGGTCCTACTAAATTTGACCCAGGTCCTTACAGGATCTATACACTGAACAAGGCAAGACTCTTACCAAACCGTTCCCTTAACCCCCGACCAGGTAGCCAACATACCTCCATATAGACCGTGGAGATATGAATGGTGAAAATCTTTTATTTTATATAGACAGTAAAATAAACGATAAGGAAGAATCACCTTCAACATAAGAAACTAGTTATTAAAGTCATTAATACATAACCAAATAAAAAGTGCGAAAAGATTAAAAATAAAAAGTATTACACTGGACACTTGTCTTCACCAAGTGATGTAAGAGACTTAGGCAAACATGGCCTTTGATTGTCAAGAACTCTTACAATCAATCTTGGATCCCGAGATGACTCACACACTCTATGATGGATGATGGATGATGGTGTTGTGGTGGTGGTGGAGTGTGGGTGAAGTTTGAGAGAGGTGGTGTGCCAAGGGATGATTTGCAAATGAGCCAAGCACCCCTATTTATAGCCTGAACAGCAGCTCGGGCACGGCCCCGTGTCCATTGGGCACGACCCCGTGTTCATCCTCCTTCTCTTTCTTCATTAATTGCAGTTTGTCTGCATTAGTTGACCACACCCCCGTGTCCGCTGGGCACGACCCCGTGCGCAGAAACGTATCTGTACTATCAAGATTTCCTCAGATTCTGCGAATCTTAGAGTTGACCACGGCCACGTGTCCGCTGGGCACGCCCCTGTGGTGGGTGATAGAAGCTTCTACAACTTTGTCTTTTCTTCTGACACTTGGGCACGCCCCCGTGCTCATTGAGCACGGGGCGTGTTCAGCCTTCTGTTTTCTTGTTTTTGCTTGGGAAGATGCTGTCGGGGGGTCGGGCATGCCACGTTTGTTCCTTTTCTTGTATTTATGTTAGATTTAGCTGCCTTTTTGCTTCTTTTGTTCATTCGAGCTCATTTAATCCTGAAAATGCAAAAGGAAGACAAAAACACACTTTTTCCAACATTAGTACTAAAAAAGGGTCAGTTTTATGCCACAATTGATGTAATTTATATGTTGCATTTTGCACACATCAGATATCATCATCAACCGCACCATCACAAACATATATGAAACCAAAAACCAAAGAACAAAATCAAATAAAGTGCATAAAGGGGCAGCGGCCATGAAAAGGGAGTGGTAAATCAGTGTTATCCGGTCAGACACAATAGCAGTTGGAACAAAAATCAAGGGTCGTAGGAATTCCTGTATCACCGGTTTCTTAATCGGATGTTCAAGGAGAGTAGCGATATCATGGATCAGTTTATGATTAGAAATTGAAATAATAAATGATAGTGATATCACAGAAAAAGTTTATCTACCACCATATCACCGACCTGATTAAAAGCGTGGTCGCCAGTCACCGGAGCACCAGACGTGATTACTGATTTCAAACATCAGAAGACCAATTAGAGAACTTAGATACAAATTTCAATTTACTTAGGATATGGGGTCACTTAGATTAGAACATAAAATTGAAAAATTAGGGTTTAGGAAACTGACCGACGACCAAGCTTTGATCAAGTGTATAACCGCCACACACGTGACCTATCAAGCAACGACACAATCGATACAGATCCACCCAACAACACTGATAAACAGATCCAAAAACTCAGCAACCTGCAAACGCAATTCAAAACCAATCGATTAATCGTATAATACATATTACCACTTGATAAACAGATCCAAAAACTCAGCAACCATTTGTAGAACCAGATATTGACCAATTTTCGATGCGACCACATCTGTCACACTGCACCCCGGTTTCCTTTTCTTTTTCAGAAGTTTTCTCTAACGGCAATATGATGCCTGAGATGAATATATCATCCACTTCCAGCATTTCAACAGGTTGTGGTTTCCCATCAGCATCATGAAAGATGAAATCTGTCAATCTTCTATTGGGTCGTGGATCATCTGGGCCCGGTATCAAACTTAAGGCTGCTATTTCTTCTTCTACCACTTGGACCTTCTTTTTCTCAATTGTTGCATCCTTATCGGACAAACGGACTGGTTTGCTTTTAAAATCGGAACACGACGCAGCTCGTTTCAGCATTTTCGTCAAAACAGTAGCATCCTCACTGCTGTTTGATCTTCCTCTTTTTTGTTTAGGTTTGGTAGCAGCCTTTGTTTAAGGATCTGCAATAGCGTCAGATGCCTCAGTTGTTGGTTTAGCTTGCTTTCCCTTTTTCTTCATTGTTGTTCAAAAAAATAAGTCTTTAAAGTTGGAAAGTACATAACGGTTATGATTTACAGCGAAACAGAATTTAAATTTGCAGTACAATCTACAAAGCTATTCATAAGTCATAAGTGAGATACATTACGAATCAAAACAAAAGTGAAAATCATGTTGAATTTAAAATCACAGAAAAACATATATATAAAAACATCAAACATGCAATTTCAAGATATAAGCTGTTGGAAAATAAAACAAAATATTTAAAGTTAATATTTATTTTTGAAAATAAAAACCAACAAAAATGAAACGGATCAAAATGGCATTTTCCGATGAGATAAACTAAATTCGTCACATTTCGTAACCTAACAGTGCACACTGTCCTGTTCCACCTGTAACCTCATTCCGAAGCTCAACTGTTTGCCAAATTTCGCTATAATCATCAGTTTGTCATGTTGAACCGCATAACCGAAAATTCCATGCTTCAGCTAGCCCCATTGAACTTTCTTCCTTATTGAAAGAGGGGTAATCCTGGCGGAAATAAGCACCGAATGAGCGACAACGTCTTAAAAATGTGTGAAATACCCATTCTACCCCAAAGAAATGAAGTATAAGGTAAACTCATTACTTTACCAAGTTTGGCATATATCTATTATATACAGTAATACTTTTTAATCAGCTAGGTTAAAAAAAAAAAGAATTCGCGAGCGTTAAATAGAATAAAAAAGTGCAAAGACTATGTTGCGTTATTCTTGTACATCTTCAACCTCCGTCATCCAGTTTGCTACATATTTTGTCTAGCTAACAAACACCAATTTTCCAATTTAGGAAGACTATATATGTGTGTATATGGCAAGTGTGAGAAAGTTGCATAAGTTTAAGGCTTTTTTATATCTCATCACTTGTGCAATTAAGCATTAACATGACCTCCACATTATAGAAGAATAACATAATCCCCTAAACAATTAAAGTAATGGTAATCGGATCTCAATATTATAATTAATTAGACAAAATAAAAGCTACAATGTGCAGCAAGAAGATGTGCGTTTGGTAATGGATAAACTTGCAGAAAAAATTAGAAACTCAGTACATATTTTGAAGATTTAAATATATAAAATCAAACCTTGATTGCATTGTGAACACCAGTTATCTCTTCAAACTCAGCGAATCATCCTAAAGCATATTTAGAAACTCTAAATCAGAAACACAAAGGAAAAATTGAGCCCATAACAAACAATAATGATTGCGTATCTAATATACAAAATCACATTACCTTAACACCGTCGTATGAAACAAACAAAAAGGGATATCGGCTGGTCCAAGTGCTGGAGAGGGAGAATTGATCGGATTTATGGGATTGAAATCGTAGGGTTTTGGTGGCTTTTGGTGTGATATCAGTTTCATCGATCAAACCTTAATGATGATATCAGTAATTGATTTCAGTTTCATGGGGAAGAATTGATTTCAAAGTTGACTATATTAGTAATTGCACTGACGTTTGCTTCTCCCCTGTTCGGCTGGTTGATTTCCTTGAACCATGGTATATTCAAGAAAGACAATGAGTTGGAGGCCGATTTCTAGGGACAGGGGCAATAATGGAAGAAAATGGGAAAAAATTAGGGATTTTAACTGACTTTTCACATGCCATCTTAAAATTAGTGCTAGAAATTACTATTATGTCCAATGAAATGCTTTATATATGTACTAGTGGGGGACCCGCGCGTTGCAGCGGAGTCGACAGTATGGGGCGAGAACATAATTCAAACCTATAAATATTAAAAAAAATCATATATACGTTGTGTGTGTATATATAAAATTAGTTTGGGAAGATAATGCTTTCGGGCCATTTTGACCATAAAATGTGGTGTTGTGTGAAGTGGTTAACACACAAAGCTAATACATAAGAATTACTGTAAAAAAATTCTTAAGTGAAACCAAAATGTCCAATTCTGATTACAAAAATTCTAAGACTCTGTACAAAACAATCATCTCTAAATTACTTACATGCTCCTTAACGTCGAGTTTATGAGTTTCGTGACCACACGAATACGGGAAAGCTCAGCAGCTGAAGTTTTGGGAACACTCATCTGATTCAAATATGGGCCTTGCCTTATATATGCATTAAGATGATCCCATCAGTTGGTTTAATCGCCACCACCACATCCATCATCCAACCAAGTTTCTTAGATGTATCATTCCCAATATCAAATGCCAATTGTTGCAACAATGACAGCAGCACCCCTTGGCTGAAAGGAACAAAATTACTTGCTAATATTCCGTGTAGATCAATCTATAATTTTCAAAACTTAAAAAGTGAGTAACATAAGATTACCACAAACCGATAAGTGATAGGGGGTAAAACAATTGATGTATTATTAATGCACAACACAAGACCTGTGTGCGTTCGCATCCATTCTCATGTACAACCCCATGGGTCGGGGATCAAGCAATGATTTATAGGGACGAGGCGTGCATGAAATTAAATTTAAAATCTTTCGTTGTCTTGGATCTACAATGTTATTGAATGAAACACATCTAAATTACCCAAACTATTAATGCCAAACTATTCTATCCGAACCCAAATATATAATATTTAAAATATATGGTAAATAATTCTAGCATAAAAAAATTTGTTTTCCTAACTTTTTTTACCGTTTTCAACATTAATCTTGTTAATAAGGTAGTGCTAAAGTAATAGTAGTCAGAAGTCAAACTTACAAAGATCAAAATGGGAGATAAAAGCAATAAGGTTTGGTAACAATCACTCACCTTAGGAATACAGGTGGTTTCAAAATTTAAGTGGATCCATTATCTAATGAGGTTTTGATAATAAAAACATTTTTCTTTTGTTAAAAGACTTACATGTGTAAAACCTCAAGAGAATGGCTAATAATAAATATACACAGATCACTCACCAATGAAAATCAACTGCATTATGTGTTTGGTTGCAATTATTGGAACTGCAATAATGGATAGTGTTGAAGGAACACGAGGACCCTGTTGGAAATCTACACCTGATAACGAAGCAATGAAGCTAGCACCGTGTGCTTCCGCTGCTAAAGATGAGAATGCAGCCGTCCCAGAGAGTTGTTGCTACCAGGTCAGCGGCAGCTTCAACTGCAATTGAGCATGAAATTTCTGCAGCTCCGCTACCGTATGCAATCGTGCTATTACGAATAACATTTCTAGCGACACATAGTGCATCATGGATGCTGCGTTTTGTCTCCTCGATCATCATCTTGTTACCTGATTTCTCATAATAAATAATACAAGACTATGTGGTGAAACAAACAATATATATACAGCTAGCTACAGAACATGACTGATATAACTTACCTCCACGGATGAAAATGGTTACAGCCTTTGAGTTTGCACAATGCTCAATATAAAATATTTGATCTTTTGTGGTACCAGATGCCTTTTCTCTAACCAAACCAGCCTGTCACACAGAAAATAATTACAACAATGGCATTTGTGTATTAAAAATAAGTATGATAGAAATATGAAAAAAAATTACCTTTCCTAGTTTTTCAGTTGTTAGTTCCTGGAACCTGGGAACAATTCTACCGCCTGCACAAGATTAGATAAAAAGATTTTTAGAAACTATAGTAACGGTGTGTATTAAAGCAAAATCGTTATAAACAGCTAACTAAAAAGCATAAACTAGATTGCTATTAGCTCCAGTTCTACACCGCCAACCCATCCGACAACTGGCAAATCTCTGTGCATTAACAAATGATTTGCTTCGTCATTGAAGCCCCATTGATAAATTACCAGTGTGGCCCCTACATCCTGAAGAGATCAAGATTAGAGTTATTAAGGCATAAAGTTCAAACAAATTGAATCAAATCAACCCCACACACTTTTTGTCTTCAATTTGTAGCTATTTTTATAGATAAATAACGTGTCAAATATGATTATACACACCGTCCTATTTCAACAATTACACATTAAGAATAAAATCTAGTTTTGATCTATTTCCTTTTTAGCATTTTCTTTTAAAAGCGACCCATTTAAACAAAACTCCTTTTATCTTTATAAAAATAATTCAAGAGGTGTTACATATTAAATACGAACTTCACACCACTTTGGACCCATAATATCATAAACAAACCCCAAACCCTAAGAACTGAAACCCATATGAATAATTAGCAATCAAACAACATCATTTATGTACCAAATTGATAAAAATTGATAATGGGTATGATTTTATTTTAACTAAAAAGAAAGGGGTTGACCTTTCTTAACCAGCAGTGTCCCAAGTGTCCCAAATCTGAGCCTTGATGACCTTCCCATCAACATTAAGACTTCAGGTAGCGAACTCGACACCAATCATTCATTTTGTCTCTAAATTGAACTTATTTCTGGTAAACCTTGAAAATGAACATGTGTAAATAAAACCAGGTAAATTCTTGGTTCAACTTCAAACACTCCACTGATCCGAAACCCAATAATGCACATAGATATGTAAAATTAGGGCCAAAAAGTCATCAAATAATGAATGGCCAACAATATACATAAACCGGTAACATAAATCAACAAAATACATAACAATCGATGCAAAAACCCTTAAAACCTTACTTGTATTTGTTACCGGTAGGTGTGAAATCAAACACTTGACCAACGATTTCCATAACATCAGCGATTTTGAGAGAAAAAGGCAATAAACCCTTGATGTACCATTCGATAACCCTAGCCCTTAACTCCTTCACTTGTTCCTAAACAGTCAACACCAAAAACAATCAGACCATCTTCACCTAATTTTAAAACAGAAACACACTATAAAAATGCTAAAAATTATAAATCAACATAAGAGCATAAAAAGTACACATCTACATCATCCAAAACACAAACACATGATCCAAATATTTCATGAGATCAAACACCTCTGATCAAAGTTATAAAAACCCAAATCAATAAAACTTCAAATCCAAACAAAACAATATAGTTGAAAACGACACAGATAGGGTTCGTTGATTGTTACCTTAGCCGCTGGTACTTAACTCAGATCGGTTCTATAGCAGAACCTAGTGGTAGTCACCGCCACTTGAGCTCAAACCACGAGAACCCTTGATCCAATCTTACCGCAGTCATCAGAATCATCATCTGTTAACTTTGATTGGACCAGAGGGATGAACTGTTAAACTTTTGAGTAACAATCTGGTTCTTTTTTGGGATTTCAGTGTCCTGAATACACCCACAGGTATAAGAAATCAAAAATTAAACAAAACCAGACGAGAATGAAGAAGAATCGTGGGTAGTAGTCATCATCTCCGGTTGACATCTTAATATTTTGGGTGGCTGGAAACGAACTCGAATTGAAGGAGGAACGATTGTATTGATGAAACTAATTATTGCATTGAAGAGGACGATTGAGTTGAAGAAACTGATGATAACATTCAATTTCAATGGAGGGTTTCATATCTGGGGCGATGCAGGGAGAGAGCAGGGTAGAATGGGAAGAAAAATGAAAAAAATATAGGGTTTTGTTTGTGACTTTTGGTCTGCCGTCTTACAAATTGTGCGGTAAATTACTATTATGTACATATGAAATGCTTTATATAGTATATAGATAAGCCATGATTTCTAGATCATTAGGCTAAATCAGGAAATTGGAAGAATCCAATATAGGGATGACTATTGTGATTTTCTCGAACCACATTTGTCAAGAGTGTTAACACGTTCTTAGGTGTTAACAAGGATCTATTATCTTAAAAGGCTTTACCATCTTAGCTATGTCGAAAGTGACATATAGGCTAGGTTATATCTTTAAGATTTTCTTTGATACATAATGGCAGAGCAAATCATAAATTGAAATGACATTCTGATTCAGGACATAATACATACGTATAAAGTAAATTTCAAAATAGGAAACTTTTCATAGAAAGCCTCAAAAGTACAATAATTGCCCTAAACGGGTCTTATACAAAGAAATTCACCCACGCGAGGACTTAAAAGATATATATGTCCTTATAGGGACTACTATAGAAATGAAACATAACAAGGAAGTTTCTTCTTCATTTTACTTCTGAAAATTTTCTCCTTGGTTCCCTGAGTGCGGTATAGGTACAGAAGGTTCTTGTGGTTAGTCGAAATCTTTCTATATTAGAAATCTTTGCAAAAGTGAAATCCAAGGATTTTATGGTTAATGAATAATATGAATCATGAATAAGGTCAGGACAGGTATAATCCAAGTTGGGGTTCCAAGACTTGGAGGTAAGAAATATGAGTCCATTGATTCCATAGGTATTATCTTTGAAGCTGGATCTTCAGGGACAGCTGGTATGAACTCCTTCGATGTTGGCTTCTCATTTGAAGTTTCAAAAGTCTTGGGTACAAAATTTGAAATATGGTTTAATGGGTTCAAATGGCCATTCCTCCATACTGGTCGTATGCTAATTCGAGCTGTAGTACGAAGCTTTACATTCTTAAACTTCGGATTTGGAGAGCTTACACCAATGGCAGCTTTGCTCGGCGACACGATCCTGAGATGCATAAATATCGAAAACAATGTATACATATAATAGGGATGAGATCATTCCTAGTTCAAGTCTAGACTCGGAAGTCAAGGAATGTGCTACTGTGTCATTGAGGTTAAACACAAAAGGCTAGTGTTTAATTCACTCAATGTTGGCTCTGATACCAACCTGTCACACCCCGATATTTCCACGTATTACCGGTGGGCACGGTGGGGAGTATCGTGATGTAGTTGATATCATCATAGTCAAATAATCACAGTTCAGTGCACAATGGAAGTCTAAAGTAAATATATTACAAACCGATTCGAAAGTATCATCAAATATTACAAACGGATTGAAAGATGGATCCACAGGCGGATCTTAAAACAGAAACATAAACACAGTTCAACAGACTTTAGACGTTTAGAACTTGCAAGATTCCCTATTAACGCCCTGAGCTCCCAGCCAATTTACGTACAGTACATGTCACTTAACCTTTTTGGAAAATACGTCAGTTTACACTGGTAAATACAATTAACTGACTCATTTTGAAAAGGTTTAAGAAAATTGATTTGAATGCACAAGGCACAAAAATTCTTTTATAACTTGGGATAATTATTTTAAAAAAATAAACTTGTTAAAGAATTACATGTTTATTATACGTTCAGTAGCCCGGGCTGAATACCGGGTTAAAGATTAATAGACACACCACATGATATAATCCCGCGGCGAGTTATTCTCGAACAGACAGTTATATCTTTTTATATTCGCACCGGCAGGTGTATGCCTACACCCCGTGCATTAAGTCGTGGCCATTTCAATGAATGAGCCGAGGATATCCAGGACACGGTCATTAACCCCCCCCCCCCCAAAGGCTTAGAATAAACAAAACAGATTAAACGGGTTATCTCAATAATTTAACCTTCATATGATTAAAAATTCAATACCCGACCAAGCGGTATTTTATATACCGTACCCCAAGCCCGTATAAGGGAAAATAAGTTAAAAGTATTTACCTGAGCTTAAAAATGCAATTTATACTCAGCCGTATATTCTAATCAGCAAACACAAGTACCTCTACTGGGGCTCTCAATCTGGAACGAAGGTTTTATTAACCTATTAGATTCCTAACGGGTCTTATTTAAGTTGTAACTTAGACCGGTTAGTTTTAAGGAAAAGTTTACGGTTCAAAACGCAAGATTAAGCTGAGACCGGATTAGAATGTGATTTAGACCCGACAAGTATGGAGATTGTATAATATGGGTAAACTAAACACATTCTGAATTTTGAAGTGAAGAAGATAAGGTTTGACCCGTTTCGGTTAATTCACGTAAACTAGTTACATAAACCGTACCGAACGTGTAAGGTGCATAACGGGTAACCAAATGAGTCATGAACATGTTTCATAAGTTAATATGCCTTAAATATGTTGTGATATCAGTATGATACCTTCCATTATGCCCAAAACGAATTTAAAACCAATTTATGCCCCGTAGGGGTAATTTGGTCATTTTAATGAATATAAAAGAGGTTAAATAATAATCTGAGTTTCTGGTCTTAAATAATCAGTAAAAAAATTTATTTTATCAAGTTATATCAGTAAGATATCTCACATATGTGAAATTTACCATTCATGGCCAAACTATGCACTGTAGGGGCATTTTGGTCATTTCACATATGCTTTAAGGGTTAATTTTGGAAATCTGAGTTCAAAACTTTTATTTATTGTTAAAGTATAAAAACTTATTCATAACATCAGTAGGTATCAAGCTTTAGGTGCCTAATATGGTTTTAAACCATACTATGCGCCTAAATTGCATAAAAGTCGGTATTTGATGATATTCGGTTTAATTAGGGAAATCTGAGATTTTGGCCAGCCTTTACAGTTTAAAATAAATTATTTATTATATGAAATCAGTAAAAAAATGGTTGACATGTAAAGGACGTATAAAACTCATTTTTATTAGCAAAAAGGGCGTTATCGTCAATTACCGAGCCTATGCGATAACTCTACATTATGATCATTTTGAAATTTAATAAAAATTTCCAAAAATCCCAAAATATCGTATTACATCAGTAGGTAAAAGGTTTGATGTCAAAATTTGAGTTTGAATGGGATTTATATCAAATATGCCGTTTAATTAATAAAAAGGCATTCATTTACGATATTGAGCATAACTCTCATTTTAGACCATAAACTGATGTCAAACTTTTAGGACATGTTTATAATTCAGTAATAAAGGTTTTTGTCCTCTTACATTTTCAAAAATCTCGTTTTAATATTAAAAGGGCATAACGGTCAACTTTTAAGCATTTAACGAAAACATGCATATGAACTCTAATTCTAAAGGATCAAGTAGTATAACATCAGGGGGTTATACTAACATATAATATGGTCACAAAGGAACTCTAAGGTATAATTAAACTAAGCTAATTCAGTTCAGAACTAAAAGTCAAAGCAAAAGTCAACTTTTGCGACTTTCGGTTGCGAACCGATTCTAAACTTAGAATTGTCGGGTTGAACATGCCTCGACATGTTCAATTAATATTTACCAAGTTATTAAAGTGACAAAACTGATTTTATAGCTTCTATATTATTAGTTATGAATTTTATTTAAAAACTGACCCGTTTGACTTTTATTTAAATTACTTTGACCCGACAATTAAGTAAGTAAACGTGGTAATTAGGAGGTGCCCTTTTGAGGGTTTAACACCTATCTAATTACGATCACGTAGCCATGTTCGTTGCGAACCATGGTTCGACCATACAAGGTCTAGCTAAAAGTCAAAGCGTTTATCGCAAACGCTTGACTTTTTCAGCTTTAAGAGCCAAACAAAATAACTAAGCATGAAAGGAACACCTACAAGTGGTCCTTAGGACAGAAGAGAACTCAAAGGGAGGTTCCAATGATCAGGATCCTCAGATTTGAGTGATAGAGAGCAAAACTCAAGAAATGGTGTAAGTTTTCAACAAAAACCCATCTCTATTTATAGTTAGTTGATGGAGGGTTCTTGGATGATCAACAAGTGTTATGGAGGCTTTTAAGATCATGCCAAGTGCCCTAACAGGTGTCTAATACCATCAACAAGCCCATAGATTCGAAATATGTGAGACAAGGGAGGAAACAAGGGCTGCACACAATATTTCTGTTACTGGGCATGGTATACGGACCGTATGGGTCCTTGTATACGGTCCGTAAGGACAAGGTCAGCTTACAAAGACTTTCATCTGTTAACAAGTTTGGCCCCTGCACTTCCGAACTCTTCCGAAATGATGTTTTTAGCACACGATGCCTCATATTTCCAATATTAGGCACATCCAAGAGTATAACCAAGCATCATAAACTTCTCGATATGTTAAAAGGGTCAGTCAGAGGCCTAGTTTGGCATATTGACGCTTTTACCCCCTTTAATGTGCGAACTTGCGCGTAATAACGCGAAATGGCGTAAAAGCCTTACAAAGTAAATAACAATCATTCCCAAGGGTATAATGGAGTATATTGGAGTATTACGACACTCCAGTTCACACAAGTACGCTTAAATGGTCGCTCAATGGTGCAGTTTTAAATATTGACGCTTTTGGTCCTTTTAACGCGCAAACTTGCGCGTATTATCGCTTTATTGCGTCAAAGCCCTATGTTATCCATATTGGGCATTCCCGAGAGCATTATTGAATATTACGATGCTTCGGGTTTGTTAAAAGGTCACTCAGAGGTAAGAATTAACATGTTGACACTTTCAACCCCTTTTTAACGCACAAACTTGTGCGTATTGATACTTATTGACATTAAAGCCCTAAATGGCCAATGTTTTGCATTCTCAAGAATATGATTAGATATAATAATGTTTCGGGTACATTAAAAGGTCATTCAGAGGTATTATTAAACATGTTGACGCTTCTAACCCTTTTACCGTGCAAACTTTCGATTTATGCAAACGGTTTTGATTATCCAAAAAAATGGCTTAATATGAGAATACAAATATCGTGTGAGGTTATTCCGCGACTTATTTTAAGCATGATATCAATTCAAGTCCTTCCATAATCAAAGTTTTTGATCTTTCACAAAAGTAGTCCCTCATAGTCAATGTTTGACTTTATTAGGGTTTAATACACATGTCAACACATCATTGGACGTGATTTTACGAGGTGTTACAGTAACACCCTAAAACGTTTTAACCAACTAACGCGGCGGAAAATACGAACCTAAAAATTTCTTTCATTATATTCATTCTTTTACATTAAATACATTAATCCTTTCTTTAAATTAAATAAAACCTGACATACTTATATTAAATTACGTGACCACGCACACACACGTACAATCCATGTCTTGACTCGATCTTCAACCGCTTACACTCCATGATGAGAATCCATAGTTCTTCAACTGCTTACACTCCATGACTCAATCTTCAACCTTAAAACTAGTAAAAATAAAATGCTCCACAAACATTAATAGGATTAAAATTTAATTATGAGATTAAAAGATCAACAATTACATCGAATACTGAACAACGAAACTTTAAAATCTAACAACAACACCAAGAAATTTAAGAATATAAGATGCAAAAATTAAGTGCTTTTAGCTTCAACTCCATCGAGTACTGAACCTCTCAATGTATATCTTTGACAATCGCCATGAACTCTTGATATATAACTTGATACATAAATCACTACTCGTGATGTTCATCAAGATTTCTAAACTTCATTAAACATCAAAATTCGACATACCTTATGATCCCCTAGCTTGGGTGATCGTTAATTCATGTTCCTTTATGATTTTGAGCCTCAATTCATCCTTCAATTTGATGATTCTTGATGAACTAGGGTTTGCAACCTTGTTCTCTTCTCCTGATCGTCGACGTATACACACACTAAGTGTGTGTTATGTGTTGATTTTTATGTTTTAATAACACAAGTTCCCTTGTTGCCAAGCTTGGTCCCTCAAGTTTAGTTAGTTCCTAAGTAGGCCACAACCTACTTATTTCTCACAATATTTCCTCTTATTAATTGTGTTAAACATTCCTAGTTATTTTTATTTACGGGTTCACTTTTACCCCTAACGGTATTTTACCCGTTCCTTTATATTAACCGGGTTTAAATTACCAAACCCATTTTTGGGGTGTTACACAGGGTCCATTGGAGGCCAATACGTTAAAATAGTTGAGACTGCCAGTGATTATTTTTAAAGTTGAAACTGTTCGCAGCCAACGACGAATAGCTAAAACTATTAAAATACAATATTGCTTTATTCTAACACAAAAGAGAGCCATATTTTTCTATAAAATTCCAGCCTCTAAGCCAAAAGCTAGAAGCTTACACGACATCACATTACAACATACAATCCTCAATACTTTACACTCCAATATATTACACCACTAGGTTAGCAACACGTGTACTACACGGGTAGCTTATATATAATGTGAAAATAATTTGTTCATATCTCTTAATTACAAAACTTATAATGATAGTTACTCGACTCATGCTACAATTATGTACATTGTACATACATAATTAAGTAATTTATGAAAATTATTACGCAACAATGATAATTAAACATGTCATACACACAACACAACAACAATGAATATTAAACATGTCATACACACAACACAACAACTACTTTATTATATTTTATAAATAGTTATTTTTTAATGTATGGCAAGACTATACTTAAATTAAAGATTTTTTTAAATAATATAAAACATGTTACAAATAATTGTAACAAAAATTTAAAAGATACCATAAATATGGATGTATTATTTTGCTATTTAAAAAGCATATAAAAAAGATTTCTAGCTTTTTACTATAAATAATAAAAAATAATGAGAAATAATATCGAGTTGACAAGTGGCAAAATTTTAGGTGGATACTCTAGGAATGAGCCAAGTGTACTCCTATTTTTATTTATAATTATAGAGACTAGCGGTAAGACCCGTGTGCAAACACGGGTGGTTTCTTAGAAAACTATGCATAACACATATAAATGATGAATATGGATATATTTATAGACTTATAAATAGATAAGTCAGTCGATAAATACTTAAAGTTTAGAGTATAAAAAATACAAAAAATATACAATTTATTAATCTTTTGTGAACGAAATAACATTTGCATTCAAGCATGTTCCTTCTAAAAAAACAATGTTTTAACTCAACAGTCGTTTCAATCCCCTTCAACCTCCACAAACACTATTTTAACCCAACATTGGTTTTAAACCACCGTTTTAACCCAACAACGGTTTCAACCACTGTTTTCTCCACAAGACTCTGCTTTAACCCAACAATGGTTTCAAACATCTGTTTTCATCCATCTGTTGACCAAAGTTAACAGATGTATCAACCACTGTTTTATTTTCAAACATTTGTTCACAACAACCGAGCTTTCATCATTTAAATAGACATTTGCCAATATTACAAGCTTTTAAACTCTTAAACCTAAATATCTATTTAATTAATTTAAATAACAAACAGGGTTAATAATTTTAACACATCTAATTATATAAAATATAAAAGTGTCAAACAGAGGTAACTATATAATAAACAAAGTTCAAAACACCAAACACCATTCAGTAAAATACAGCATAATAATTTCTAATCAATGGGCGAAATAGTAGTCTCGATAAATAAAGCTCCTTTCAGACCATTGTAGTTGTCAACATGTTGGAGGTAATTCAAAAATTCATTGCTCAGATCAACTACAACCATATCCTCCAAATGCTTGTTATCAGCCACTTGTTGTTTTCAATTATATTAGTCCTTCGGCGCCAATCTACATAATCAACTACACGAGGATTATTGAAAGCAAACACCTTGATCCAACCTTCTTCTTCATATCTGAGCAAATCAGCAGTTAGCTCAGCAAACTTTCCAATAATAATCAAATGCAGCCTCTTTGCTATGGTCAAAAAATGCCCTTGGCAAGGATTGACTACAACACTCTCGGGAAAGCGAAGCATTCTGAAAGTCTGAGAAAGAACATCGAAAGCAACGATGTTCCTCTCACCTAGTGGATACCAATAATTTGAAACCATGAAATATTTTGTTTTACCAGTATAAATTCCGGGAGACCATGAATAACTGCTTCAACTGTTGGACCGTGTTCGTGACCCTAAATAGTTAGTAAAGGCAGTTCATCATTATTTACTAAGGCGGAATCAAAGTAAACAATGTCACGCAGCTTGTTTCCTTTTCAATTCTTCTCTATTACTGATTTCTGAGTCTTTACAATGATTTCTGATGAAATTTTGGCAGCACCTTGACTCACATACACACACCAGTTTTCTTCAAATGACGACACACATCAACTATATATAGCCTATAGGGTTTCGCTTGAATATGACACATGTCTGTTCAAGCGAACTCACATGTTGTTAGTTTCACTTGAGATGTCACAACTTGGTTTCAAGCGAACTCATATCATTTGATTTCGCTTGAACTGCATCTTATCACTTTCAAGCGAAATGCCACATTAACATATGTACAAACCCTAATTTTGACCCTGTTGTGTGCTCGTTCATTCTATCTAGACATAAGACTCGATAAAGACGTAGTCAGCAGACATTCAGTGCACCAACATGAACCATAATTATTTATGCTACCGAAATTTACTGTTCACCTTGACTCACGACGTCGTGAGTAAACACGAGCAGTAGCCACATTACGGTAACATCTGATGTGAAGCATTTTCAGATCATTGGATTGATCAAAATAAATTCCACCTGTATCAGAGTTTCGATCATGAATATAATTTAAGTAGTCGTCAGATAAAAATTTATAGCGCCTGGTAGTTGGATTCCAAAGGATCAGCTCACAGCAAATCCCTTCATTGCAAACTAACAACAACCCATTAAATGACGATAGAATACGTAAGAAGGTAGGGTGGACATTGTTAGGAAAACTTAAGGTTTTGCTTGTAACAACATCCAAATTACCAGCTACTATGTTGTCAACGACAATTGACGTATCTTTAAAGGAGAGTAGTTTCTTTTGTAGTGAATCTCCACTTCGGAATACATTCTATACATCAAAATTCCAAACTTTATGCATCTTTTAATACAAAAAAAAAAGATAGGAAAGAACAAACTGAATCTACTTATATATCTTATTAAATAAAATCTTATCTTACAGCAGAAGCAGATCTTTTCTTGCCTTTAGTAGAAACCACTGTAGATTTTATATCATCATCATCTGCCCAAGTCATTCATAATCATCATTTAGTCATAACCCAGATTAATTTAACTGTACATTTAATAATCTTTCTTTGTGTTTAATTTAATACCATCAGTATCCATATTAACATATTCTAAAACCATTATGGCTCCACAAATACTTCTACCACTGGTCGCTCGAAGTAAACAGAGCTGGAATATATCAACAGTTTAAAATCCACAAACCTAAAATAACCCACAAATGATTGTATGAATTTCAAACAACTGTGATTAGACTGAAATATAAAGTGAGAATTAGAGTAGATCAGTTCAAATTTCAAAATTTCAAAATTACAAAAAAAAAAAAAAAATACTTTCAACGATGTGGGAACAATGATGCTGGAAACAACTGTAGAACAATCATCTTCATCATCTGCTCAAATCATTCACAATCATAATTTCGTCATAACTCAGATAAAAAGCAATTACGAAAAATCAAAAACCAAAATAAACATAATTATATATATGACATTACCATCATCAAGGCAAACCACATATCCCCAAAATTTGTTCTGAAAGTAGGTCAGAGAGAGCTTTTGTTTTCTCTTATCCTTTATGAACAAATGCCGAGTATTGAGAAGAAAGGATTTGAGGGAGAGATACATTGGAAGTGTGGTTTAAAAATACAAAAGCAGAGAACACGAGAGTGTAAATATGAAGAGTGAAACGAGAAAAAAAAACCTTTATATAAGAAGATGATTGACAGAAGTGAGTGAGTGACATGCATTAATTGCAAATTACACATCCCCAGGCATTTTGCATTTGAAATTACCGGCAATTTCAAAACATTTGCTAAGTTATACGTGTTGGGTTTTTCACATGTTTATCAAAGTATTTTTATCCATATAAAAATTAAAACGCAGCGGAAATAATTATTTAAAACATGTTACTTACTAGATATAAAACTCATTTTATATGTAAAACCCAATCCCGGATCCATATACGAATATGCATGCTATCAAAATAAAACACAATCATAGAGTGTTTAAAATACTACCTTCCAAGGAGTAAAGGACATGAAGATGATGATGCTTCTTGAACGGTTGCCTTCAAGTGTAGAAGACCTCAAGCTTGTATACCCCAAGCTTTCTAACAAACACTATAGTTTTAGCTAGGATTTTACACTTGCAACTCACTTGAAAAATCCCCTCTTGAAACCATCATATGGCCGAAAATTAGAGGGCCTTTTCTAGAGTTCTTGCATTTGAAAACACTTGAGAAAAACTCTCTTGTATGACCATCTCATGGCCGATTTCTCTGAGTTCTTACACTTGATTTTCAAAAATGAAAAACTCTCTTGATCAACCATGTGTAGGCCAAAAATTTGAGAGCTAAAATCAAGTTCACAAGTCTTGCAAGTTCTTGCATTTGACATCTAAGTATTTATAGAACCATGAGAGAGAATTGCCACCCACCTTGACCAATCATGTGCCAACTTACACATGCAAGTGCATGAAACCCCATTGGACCAAAATGGTCTTGGTTAGACCACCCAATCAAGAGATGTCTTCCACATGCAAAAGCATGTAAGATAATTGGCCAAAAATATTTAGGGAAGACCACCCTATGAAAATACATGCAAATGCATGTATCATTATTGGACCAACAACTTTTGGGAAGACCCCATGGGGGGGGGTGGCGGCCTAGCTTTATTTTTATAAAAAAAAATTCAATTTTTTTTATAAAATTTAAGTCTTATTTATTTTATACCTTTTATAAAATATAACATCATATGTTCACAAGACTTTATACAACTTTTATTAAGTTATTTAACTCATTAAATAACAAAATAAAATACTCTCTCAAAATAAATTATCCATATAATTTATTGGTTTGTCAAGTGCAATTATTTAGAAAACCAATTTCTAAATATTGTAAGTGTTAATATTTATTTGTTTGATCATATCACAAATAAATAATATAAGTGTTTGTCTAGCTTGTTATTGGGTATGACTCGACTTGGATCATAACGTACTAGCCACATCAATTTAATATGTGTCTTGGGCATACAGAGTCCAACAATCTCCCACTTGCACAAGATACATAGAAGATTGATGCAAGCAGTAAATAACGCCTAACTACGGTTTACTACCCCTAATACGTATGACTATATGTGCCATTCAATAACATCATCCCCTTCAAGTCCCTTACTTGAACATGATTTAGGTGAATCTATTATTTATCCTTTCGTTACAGATGTCATGTTAAATCCAGAGACATAGAGTGATCATTCTCTGTTGAATTAACTTTAGCAGGCCTTAGACATCTTACTCTCAACGAATAAGAGGAACAAATCCCATCTTGACTACATACGTCTCTCACAATCACCTTGTACCACACCTGAGCTTAGCCTTATGTACTGTCATATTACTAACAGCGAAGACAAAAGTCAAGGTACAATATTTGGTGAATATCAAGACCCAATATGTATCTCAGGTCAGAGGATACTATGATATTCTCCTTTACTCAAATTTACTTATGATCAATCACAAATGATTCCATGCAGTAATATTTGAGAGCGAGTCAGTCCAATATTTGTCTCCCACAAATATCTATGAACTTTGGCAGCAACACTTTGCTCTATATTCATACCTAATGAACATCCACCAATCCAAGTTCATAATAGTCTTACATTCATATTTGTTCCCACAAGTATGATCAACTACGAACATTTAGAATAAGAAACTTATTCACGGATTTAAACATGCTAAAAAGGAACATAACTCAAAATACCATAAAGAATTATATTAACAATTGTTCCAATATCCAAATACAAAATAGATCAAATCCAATCACTAGAATATCGAAGTCCTAAGGCACAAGTATGACCCTTTCATGCTTTGCCCATTCAAGGAGCTTCGTGAGTGGATCCGTAATATTTTGATCAGTGTGAACTTTGCGAATACATATCTTTCCCTTTTTCAACTTCATCCCTTATGTAGTTGAAACTCCGCTCAATGTATTTAGTCTTTTGATGTGCACGAGGTTCCTTGATTTGAGCAATGGCACCATTGTTATCACAAAGATCTCTAGGGGTTCTGAATGGTAGGGACTACCCCTAGATCGGTAATAATTCAAGTGGCAGATCCATTTGAATTATCTCAATCAATGAAGCAGCGATGTATTCTGATTTTGTAGTGGACAATGCTACCCTGATTGTGATCGAGGACCATTTCGATCAGTTTGGAAACTCGTATCTATGTAACCCTTTACAACGAGTTCCAAAACTCGCATCCCTGTAACCCTTTACAACGAGTTCCTAAATATCAGATCCATATATTAGAAATATATCCTTAGTCCTTCTAAGGTATTTCAATATATATTTTTAATAGTTACCCAATGACCGTTACTTGCTGGTATCTTCTCGTCATGCCTAAAGTGCATGACATGTTCGGTCCAGTGCATATCATTACATACATAATGAATCCTATAGCTATCGCATATGGGATTCCTTTCATTCTTTCTTGCTCATCCTTTGAGCTTGGACATTGAGACGCACTCAATATTGTCCTCTCTAGAATAGGTACCAAACCTTTCATAGAGTTCTCAATCTTGAACCTTTTCAAGACTTTGTCAATGTATGCACTTTGGTTTAAACCTATCAAGCGCCTTGATCTATCCCTATAGATCTTTATTCCCAGAATGTAGGCGACTTCACCAAGATCCTTAATGGAAAAACAACTTCCAAGCCAAGCTTTTACACCTTCCATGGTTCGAATGTCATTCCCAAATAGTAGAATGTCATCGACATACAGTACTAAGAAAGTGATGACGCTCCCACTAGCTTTCTTGTACACATAAGCTTCATCGCCGTTTCTTGATGAATAAAAAAAACTTAATTTCTTCATCAAAACGATGATTCCAACTTCTCGATGCTTGTTTTAATCCATAGATTGATTTCTTTAACTTGCATACTTTGTCAGGATGTCTTGGATCGACAAAACCTTCAGGATGAACCATATAGACATCTTCTTCAAGATATCTATTAAGGAAAGCCATTTTGACATCCATTTGCCAAATCTCATAATCATATTATGCAGGTATGGCAAATAATATCCTTATTGACTTTAGCATCGCCACAGGCGAAAAGGTCTCATCATAATCAAGCTCTTGAGTTTGAGTGAAACCTTTTGCTACAAGTCTCGCTTTACAAGTATCCAAGTTACCATGCATATCGGTTTCCTTCCTGAAAACCCACTTACTTCCAACTACTTTGGAGTTAAGAGGTGCTACAACCAATTTCCATACATGGACTGCATCTTTACATTCATGGCTTCAAGCCATTTATCACAATCGAATTTTGACATTGCATCATGGTATGTGGTTGATTCACCTGAATCTATCACGTAGCATCCATCTATGAAAAATCCATATCTTTCAGGTGGACTACTAATTCTACCAGATCTGCGAACGCTTTGTGTGTGTTGATCAACCACTTGATCGTTTTTCAACAACCTCTTGTTGAGTGCTAGTATCAACCAAACGTGTATCGGCTTATGGTTCTTGATCCTCATCAAGTTCCACTGTTCTACTAATTCCTTCCACAAGGAACTTAACTTCCAAGAACTTAGCCTTTCGAGCAACAAATACCTTTTGCTCTGTTGGATCGTATAATTAATATCCTATACTATCTATAGGATATCCTACAAAGATACACTTAGTGGATCATACTTCTAATTTGTTTGGGGTGTATTGCTTCACATAAGCTTCACAACCCATACCTTTAAATATGATTAATGATGGAGCCTTTCCATTCCATATTTCGAAAGGTGTCATATCCACTTTCTTGGTTGGGGCCATACGGGCCGCGGAGAGCAAAGCGTAACCTTAAAATGATAGAGATAATGCGCTCCTAGCCATCATAGATCGAACCATATCCAATAGAGTTCGACTCCTCCTCTATCGAAACGAAGAACTTTAAAAGAGTTGATTTTGTACTTCCCTTTTTGAAGATTCTGAACGTTTCAAAACTTCTTCTTTGTGTCAAGTACACATAACCATAACTACTATAGTTGTCGGTAAAAGTAATGAAGTGTCTTTCACCATTCCTAGTCATTAGCTTAAAAGGATCACATACATTCGAATGTATGATACCTAATAAATCTTTTGTCCTTTCCCACTAAGGGATTACTTGGTCATTTTACCTTGTAAATAAGATTCACATGTATCAAATGAACCAATTTCATTTGTTTCCAAAAGACAATTCTTTCGAAGTGTTTACATGCGACATCTTTTTATATGACCAAGGCGATAATGCCAAGGATAGGTCTTACTCAAATCCATTTTGAGTTTCTTGGTGATTGATCGGTACATCAAACTATCAAATGATGTATTATTATGAACCGATTCATAAATACCATTTGAAGGCATAGGTTTAAAGTAAAACATGTCATTCATCGATATAAATGTCAATGTTTGCAAATTTTAAGTCAAAACCATATTGTCTTATAAGGGAAACTTGAATAATGTTCCTAGTCAAACTAGGAGCATTCAAGACATTTTAAAACAATTTCCAAAACATTTGGAAGTTTCAAAACATAGTCTCCTTTCTTGTAATGTTTATTTCTTTTGAACCTTTTGCAACGAATTGCAAACATGAGTTCCACATCCGGTATCTAATACCCATGTGTTAAAAGAAATAACATTAAGGTCAATATGTATCATTAAGATTGTACCTGAGGTTTGCCTAGCATCCTTCTTGTTTTTCAACTCTTTGAGATAGGTTGGACAATTTCTATTTAAATGCCCTATCTCACCACACTCAAAGCATGGATCGTTCATGGCAACCTTTGCCTTCTTTTCTATTGGTTTCGTTGGTTCCGCTTTTAGTCTTTCTTTTTCTTTCCCTTTGATGTGCCCATTTCCTTTGGCAACATTTGCTTTGGTGTCGGGGTGATGCCCTTTCTAGTTGCCACCCTCATTGATCGTTAGAATGGATAAAACACTATTATCCATATTGAGCCTTTCGAGGTGATCAATGTGGCTTTTCATCTTAAAGACATAAGATGAGTCCGATTGGGTTTCCTCCATTTGACATGCATGAAGCGCTCGAACCGTTTCGAAGCTTTCTACCCTTAGGAACATTTCCTACAATTGGGTAATCATGTCGTATCCTCATGATGTTCAAAAAAAAACTTTTGAATCTCGGGAATCATAATTCCTAACATGAGGCAAGAGGCTGCGTTGTATCCTCGATATACTTAATCCAATCGTCATAGGCATCCTTATCTTCTATAAGAGGTTCATTGGGATTAGAATCGTTTTCAATGATAGGTTACGGACGGTTTGGGTAATATTGTTAGTGGCCATCTACAAAATTTTACAACGTTCAATTTTAGTATTTTCGATATTATTATATTTTAATCATTAATACCCTTTTATGTCTCATAGACAATTAATAATTAAAATCTAGAATCCAACGTTACATTTAAATATTGGTTAGGTGACCTTTATCCTTCTATTTAAATTAACAAGGTAGTCAACGTTTGACAATTGCAACCCTTTGCAACTTCTAGCCATATGGGATCGGTTAAACATCTTTATGTTTAGTTGGCATGTTTAATCCCATCAACACCTTTTGTTCGCCATGCTTTGGTGACCCTAAGTTCATGGTTTCCAAATCAAGTCGTCCAACTTACACACACGTGTGAGTTTATACACATAAGTGGTTAGGTGACCTTTATCCCACAAACATGGTAAACCCACCTCGAATATACAAGTTCCCTCAAATGTGGTTAGGTGACCTTTATCCCACAATAAGAGTTCCTAAGTGATTCGAGTGTTGTATAAAAGGATGGTGTTTGTTTTATAAAAGGGATTTTGTGTTTTCAAAATTCTAGTTTTAGAAAACTTTATGTACCATACATTTGCATGCATTCAAATCAATGGTACTTTAGTGAAAACTAATTTTCAAGGTTCTTTTTAATAAAACCCATTTTATTATAAAATCATTAATTTTTAATAAAACCTTTTATTAACCATTCTAATGATTTTGTTAAGAACTAATTTTACGCTTGTTGTTGATTATTAGTTTGTTAAGTCATGCATATCGACATATCATCTAAACAACAAAATAAACAACCACACAAGCATAACATACATAACAATAGGTGCATAACCATAGCCAACTATTTTGACAACACTTGTTAGCCGAAACAAGTGTGCCAAAAGGTCCTTCCTAAAGGGTGAAAAATGACACAAGAAATGTGTCGTTGAACTCCCACTTGATCCCGCATCCAAATGCTTCAAGTCTCCTTCTTGTGTTGTGATTTCTCCACCTTCTTTGAGCTTCCAAAAGTCTTTTATATTCAACTCCAAACTCTTTTGGACTTCAAAAATGTGTTTTGGTTATCGGGTTAAAATCCCGTTGAGAACGATGAAGTTCTTTGGACCGAATATTATGGTCCAAACCAAAACCGCATTTTTGTGTGCATCTTCTTTTTCAAAATATATCCTAATACAATTTTACTAGTAAAATAAAATGCACCTAATCTATTTATTTTACATACCAAATGAAAATAAATAAATTACATATCTTACAAATGGAAGAACAAAATAATAATTATTACAACCCATTGAAATAATAAATAAAATAAATCACAACACAATCATTCAACACAAGGTCATGGCTAGGTCATATGCACCAAAATATATATCCAAATATATATATATATATATATATATTAATTTCAAGAAGCATAAAAAAATGGTTCCCTTTTATGACCATTTTCGGTTATGTACTAAAAAATCGAAAATGTAAGTTTTGTCCAAACAAACAAATCATCCATATGAAATATTTTTTTAAGATTCTCTTATGCATGTGAGAAAATAATCTTGAAAAACAAAAGGGTTAACCATGGTGAAAATTTCGGCCATAGGGTTTTACCCAAACCCGAAACCCGAAAATTTCATATCCTATGAAGCATGCACTCATATAAGCGGCTCTGATACCACTGTTGAGTTTTTCACATGTTTATCAAAGTATTTTTATCCATATAAAAATAAAAACGCAGCGGAAATAATTATTTAAAACATGTTACTTACTAGATATAAAACTCATTTTATATGTAAAACCCAATCCCGGATCCATATACGAATATGCATGCTATCAAAATAAAACACAACCATAGAGTGTTTAGAATACTACCTTCCAAGGAGTAAAGGACATGAAGATGATGATGCTTCTTGAACGGTTGCCTTCAAGTGTAGAAGACCTCAAGCTTGTATACCCCAAGTCTTCCAACAAACACTCTAGTTTTAGCTAGGATTTTACACTTGCAACTCACTTGAAAAATCCCCTCTTGAAACCATCATATGGCCGAAAATTAAAGGGCCTTTTCTAGAGTTCTTGCATTTGAAAACACTTGAGAAAAACTCTCTTGTATGACCATCTCATGGCCGATTTCTCTGATTTCTTACACTTGATTTTCAAAAATGAAAAACTCTCTTAATCAACCATGTGTAGGCCGAAAATTTGAGAGCTAAAATCAAGTTCACAGGTCTTGCAAGTTCTTGCATTTGACATCTAAGTATTTATAGAACCATGAGAGAGAATTGCCACCCACCTTGACCAATCATGTGCCAACTTACACATGCAAGTGCATGAAACCCCATTGGACCAAAATGGTCTTGGTTAGACCACCCAATCAAGAGATGTCTTCCACATGCAAAAGTGTTTTGGTCAAAAAATCTGATGAGGATATTGCAACCAAACTCTTTGTTTCGGGGAATGATGCTTAAAATGTGTAACAGCGATGAGGATCACTTCAATGTAAATTGCACAAACAACACAATGATTTATACGGGGAAAAAGCCCTTGATCAAGAGTTGATCTCCGGCACAAAAAACCCTGGGTGATGGAAACTACCGATCACCAAGCTCAAATAAATCAATAAATGTTTACAACTTCGGATAGTAACGAGCTAGGTACAAGGATCACTAGAATGTAACGTGTAAAAGGTGTATGAAATTGCTAAGTGTTTGAACGAGAGCTGGTATGAACGTTTGTACGAGTGTGTGTGTAAATCCGAAAATGACTAAGTGTTACTAACTAGCTCGTTGCCCCTTTAAAATAAGAAAATAACTAGCTAACAAACTTTCCGACTTTCGTGCCATGCCTCCACGTTCTCCACAACGTCTATTTTTGGCCAAGCACGTGCGAGATAGTCAAGGAATATTCTCCAAGAATGTCGCTAAGACTAGGTCCAAGATGAACTTCCTGCAAAATAATAGAAAACACAAGTAAACAATCGTCAGTACGAGGATCCTTAAAGTGATCCATGATCCTGATCCTGAAGCTTTTCTGAGGATCACTATCTGTCACAGGAGTAATGATCATTAATTAGGATAACGAATAAGGATCACTAATTGTTAGAAAATCCTCCCCTAACAATTGCCCCCAAAATATAAGGAGTGAAATGTAAAATTAGCGAGTTATGTTTTCTTAATCTTATCCGCAACTAACTAACGGATATATAGTCGTTAAAATAGAACTAGCCGTTAAGATCATGACGTCACAGAAGTGACAATCCTGCAGAATCATAATTATAAATAGAGATATAGATAGGATCAATATGCATTCAAATCCGAAAGAAACTCCCTTTATATTCTCAGTCGAAGATCAATCAGGTATCTCTTTCTTCTCTTTCTACCTTTCTTACTCTGTTTTTCTTTCTTTATCACCATCGCTCTAAGAATGATGCTCCGAAGCTCACCGGGCAAGGATCACAAGAAGGATAGCCCTTTGAAGAGTCAAAAGATCATCAAAGACTCAGCGAATGAGAGGTGTTGTTTTAACGATGCACAAGTAGATAAAATCCGTCGCTGTTTTCCGGCGAGTGCCTTTTTCAAACCCTTTGATCCCACTGTTCTTAGCGACTATGTTTCTGAAACATGGGTTGCCTTTCCAGCTACTCCATTCAGTATAGGGTACACCTATCCTTTCCCAGAATTCACATAATCCTTCTTTTCCCTGACCGGCATATCTTACATCCAAGCCATGCCGATGATTTGGAGGGTTTTATATACCCTAGAGAGGATCATCGAGCAGGAAGGCGTTGATTTAGGAATGTCGGAATTGGCGGAACTGTATGATCTTACTACCTTTGGTTCCCACCGTTATTTGTTCAAGCGAAAACCCGGTGCAGATCATCCTCTTCTCAAAGTCACCAAGAACGACAAAGATTGGAAACGTCGCTTCTTCTTTGTCAGGAGGGATTCCATTCTAAACGGAAAAGATCTCCCTAAGACATGGTCCACCCATGGTAGGCCGGAGGATCATGAGAAGGATCACCAGGTAGTCTTGTTTATGTGATAGGATCACTAACCCCTTTTGTCTTGTGTCATGCAGCTGTCTCTGTTTCGCATCTCATCACAACATCCACAACCAGGGAAAGGCTTGCTGCTTTCTGGAACCTTGATCCTGAAACTAGAACTTTTAAGACAACAACCCAAGACTCTCAGGAGGTATCCTCAGGCTCTGTCACAATGTCAAGTAAGTATCCTTGTTTAAATAAATAGTAAAATGTAAATTAAGAAAAGATACTTATCTTGTTTTGGTTGTGTAGGTGCTGGAAAATCTGCCAAAGCTGCTTCAAGGTTCAGTGTCACCGATCTCACCATTGTCAAATCCTCCAAAAGAAAGGTTCCTGCCAGCCCGACAGCCTCAATCCCCAAGGCACCCCTCAAAGGAAAGGGAATCAAGAGGAGAAAGGCCTCCGAGGCTGAGGATTTGCAGGGTCTGCCTCTAATCCGCCATCAATTCCTCGAGTACTTCAATGAGGTAAGGATCATTGTCTCTGCTCATAGATCCTGTCGACATATCCTGCTGATTTGAGGATCACTTAATCCTGACCTTATCCTATATCCTCTTTGCAGAAATTCTCTGAGATCGAGGATTATGTTGGCCACGTTGAGGATCAGGATAGGAAGATTGCCGACCTCCAGCAGGTTGCCGTGCTCAAGGATCTTGCACTTGCTGATCTTCGGAAGGAACTCCAGGATACCAAACAGGAGATGGCTAAGGTGCTGGTTAATTTTGACTATGAAAGGCAGGAGATCACAGATGATGCCAAAGTCTCTGCCGCCATAGCAATGTACAAAACCAAGCTGCAAATGGCCTTGGAAGCTCAGGATCCTGCCTTCGACAAAAGCAGCTGGGAAATTGAAGAATGGAAAGCAAGGCTGGCTGAATTGGGTGATGAAGAGGAGGCTGAAGAGATCCTGACAATTGAGGCCGGAAGCAAGGATGAAGCTGGTGAAGCAAGTGGAGCCGGAGGTGGTGATGCAGCAAAAGTTTAGGCTGCTTAATTGGGCAATGATGGACATTTCTAGACGTAGCCGGAGCCCAATTTTTTAAATCTGGTGGTAGTAACTTTTTGTGGTTGTGATGTCGAACAATTTAATGGTTTGTACTTTGAACAATAGGTTTTAGGATTAAGGATCTTGTATGATCCTTAGGACAATAGGCAGGATTGCAATTGGTGGAGGGATCCTCTGTTTGGGGGATGAAGCCATTGTGATCCTGCCGCCTTTATATTCCTGCACTACTCTTGAACTTATTATCATGGACACCCTTTACCTACCCCAGCGGACGGGCCACGTTTTGCTGGTAGATGCTCGGGTAGGTAATTTTGACAACCTTTTAAGGGTTAGTCTTTTGTTAATAAATAAAATCTTAACCTTTTATTGCTTATCTTGTGTTGTTATCCTTTTTTTAATATCTTACTTTCCAACCGTTGTAATGTTCATTCTGTTTATACTTATCAAGCCTTGAAAAATTGGAAAGGATATCCAGAAAGTTTAGGATATGATCAAGGATCACATATCCCATAAATGATAAGTTCTAAAAAGTGATATGGTTTAAGAATTACAAGTTCAGTTGTCAAGTATAAGGGTTATTCAAATAAATAATGAATAAAATTATTAATAGTTAAGGATCATACCTGAGGGTCCAAGTTAGGATCCTAACCATAATAAGGATAACTATAAGACAAACCTTAGAATAAAGTAAGGATCAAGGATCCCTAGTTGCCTATCTTCAAGAACCTGAAATAGAGCATAACTTGGGACTAAGCCAATATAAGAAAAGAGTTAGCAACTGGGGACAAGCCCAAGGATAACTGGGGACAAGCCCAAGGATAACTGGGGACAAGCCCAAGGATCGTATGTAAACTGGAGTATGGCCCTGACTGGCGACTATCCAAACTTAGTGACATGAATATGCCAAAACCTTAGCTAACGTGAAAACGTTAGAAACCTTAGCTAACGTGAAAACGTTAGAACCTTATGAACGGATGTATGGTACGTCTACCATTATACGTAGGATCCTAAGCATAGCCAGTACAATGGAATTATCAACCCCTAAAACGAGTACTGGTCCCAATGCCTTGAACTATACCAGGATCATCGTGCGCTACAGGCGGAACTGGGGTCAAGCCCAAATAACTGGGGTTAAACCCAAGGAACGGATTGCTTCAGCGGATAACCAATGTTATGCTATGGATACCTGAACTTTCAAACTTCAACTCACGTGAGAGATGGATAAAGGATACATGATCCTTATCCTTATATGAGAAAATAAAGAAATGAAATAGTTCAAGTTTAGGATATTACCTAAGTAAGGATCACCGATACTTTGAGGATCCTTTAAGGATATCCCTATCGGGAGGATCATCTGTGCCATGAGGATCCTGCTCACATGAAATATTTCTTCAAGTGGACAGCATTCCAAGCTCTTGGTAGCAAATCACCTTCCATGGTTAGCAATCTATATGCCCCATTTCCTGCTTCAGCTTCAATCAAATAAGGGCCTTCCCATTTTGGAGCCAATTTTCCATCAGCAGGATTGGTGGTATTCTGAAATGCTTTCCTTAATACCATATCTCCAACTTGAAACCTCCTGATCCTGACATTTTTGTTGTAAGCACCAGCCATTCTTTGTTGATAACTGGCCATCCTTATCCTAGCCATATCCCTGATTTCTTCAATAGTATCCAGGTCTTGAGCCAAGTTCTCATCATTTTCATCAGGATCACGGGTACTTGTTCTAGCAGTTGGGACCACCATTTCTGTTGGGATCACTGATTCTGCCCCGAATACCAAAGAGAATGGTGTTTGACCAGTAGCATTCTTAGGGGTTGTCCTATCAGCCCAAAGCACATAGGGTAGTTCTTCTGCCCATTTCCCTTTCTTGGATCCAAGCTTCTTCTTCAAATTGTTGATGATGATCTTGTTGGATGATTCTGCTTGACCATTAGCTTGTGGGTGGACTGGTGTTGATGTTATCATCTTAATCCCCCAGCTGTCACAAAAGTTAGTGGTTCTGCCCCCAATAAATTGGGAACCATTATCACATAATCTCAGAAGGAATTCCAAATCTAGTTATAATATTTCTTTTAATGAAGGATATAACTTCCTTTTCTCTGACTTGGGCAAAAGCTTCAGCCTCTATCCACTTGGAGAAGTAATCAGTCATAGCAAGCATGAATACTTTTCCACCAGGTGCCTTAGGGAGCTTACCAACTATATCCATACCCCATCTCATAAATGGCCAAGAGGAGGATATAGGATGCAATAATTCAGCTGGTTGATGAAGGATATTGCTGTGTCTCTGACAAGGATCACATCTCTTAGCATACTCCACAGCATCTCTCTTCATAGTTGGCCAGTAGTATCCTGTCCTCAGGATCCTTGAGAATAATGCCCTGCCACCAGTGTGGTTTCCACAATCTCCTTCATGGAAGTCTTTTAAAACTTCTTGGATTTCAGGATCCTCAATGCATCTCAAGTATGGTCCTGCAAGAGATCGTCTATACAACATATTATTTAAAATTGTGAATTGAGATACCTTAGATTTGAAAGCCCTAGGGTTTTCTCCTGTAGGAATCTCTCCATGTTGTAAGTATCTCATAATCGGTGAAATCCATGATCCTGATCCTGAATGGGATCGAGTATCCTCACTAGGGATAATTGCAGAATCATTTCCTATTTCCATAGCCGCATGATCCTCGATAGCCGGGGTCAGGATATGGATAATAGGAATCTTGATATCCTCCGGGATCTTCAAGGATGATCCTAAATTAGCCAATGCATCAGCTTCTGTATTTTCTTCCCTTGGTACCTGCGTCAAACTCAAGGAAACAAAAGAGAGTGCCAAACTTTTGACTATCTCTAAATATTTGGTTAGCTTTTCACCTTTAACAGCATAGGATCCATTAAAGTGGTTTGTAATTAACAATGAATCTACATGTACCTTAAGATACCTGATCCCCATATGCTTTGCAATTTGCAAACCAGCAATTAAGGCTTCATATTCAGCCTCATTGTTAGTGGTTTGGAACTCACAAGCTATAGAGTGGGGTATTATGTCCCCCTGTGGCGATTTTAGTAGTATTCCAAGCCCTGTGCCTTTGACATTCGAGGATCCATCAGTATAGAGTATCCAAGGATCCTTGGTCTCCTCTAGCTGCTGGACTTCTAACTCAGCTTCTTCTTGTAAATCACTACTGAAATCAGCCACAAAGTCAGCTAATGCTTGGGATTTGATGGCTGTCCTAGGCTCGTATCTTATATCATATGCACTCAGCTTCACTGCCCACTTAGCCATCCTACCTGACATCTCTGGTTTCCTGAGGACATTCTTAATTGGAAAATTAGTTTTAACAATGATAACATGAGTTTCAAAATAATGTCTTAACTTAGTAGATGCCATAATTAATGCAAGAATAAGCTTTTCAAGGTGTGAATACCTGGATTCAGCATCAAGTAAACTTTTACTTACATAATAGACAGGATGTTGTGTACCTTCATGATCCTTAACAAGGACCGCACTTACTGCTTTTGAGGATACTGCAAGATATAAGGATAGCACATCGCCTTTTTCTGGCTTCATCAAAGCTGGGGCTGAGGATAGGTAATCTTTGAGGGCTCTTAAAGCATTTTCATGCTTCTCAGTCCACTCAAATTTCTTGTTCTTCCTTAGGATATCATAGAATTCTTTGCACTTCTCTGGGGATTTGGATATAAATCTGTTCAAAGCTGCTATCCTGCCTGTTAGCCTTTGAACATCCTTAGCATTGGCCGGGGATTTGATGTTCACTATTGCTTTGATCTGTTCCGGGCTAGCTTCAATGCCTCTCTTTGTCACCATATATCCTAAAAATTTACCTGCTTTAACACCAAAGTGACATTTTGAAGGATTAAGTTTCATATTATATTTGTCAAGGATATCGAATGCTTCCTCCAAGTCTCTTAGGTGATCCTCAGCTTTTAAGGATTTTACCACCATATCATCTATGTAAACCTCCATAGTTTGTCCAATCTGATCCTTGAACATCATATTCACCAGCCTTTGATATGTTGCACCTGCATTTCTTAGTCCGAACGGCATAGCAATATAGCAGTATATACCAGTTGGAGTCATGAAGGCTGTATCCTCTTGGTCGAATGGTTCCATTTGGATTTGTTGGAATCCAGATGAAGCATCCATAAAAGTTAACAGTTCATGACCCGCAGTTGCATCCACCATGGAGTCAATGTGGGGTAACGGGAAAGGATCCTTGGGACATGCCTTATTTAAATCGGTAAAATCGACACATACCCTCCACTTTCCGTTTTTCTTTTGAACAATAACCACATTGTCCAACCATCTTGGATACTTGACCTCTCTAATCATACCTGCCCGGAGCAATTTCTCTACCTCTTCCTGGATAATGGCATTCCTTTCCGGTGCAAACTTCCTTCTCCTTTGATGGATTGGTTTGAAGGATCTGTCAATCCCGAGTTTGTGAGTGATTACATCTTTGGATATACCAGTCATGTCTTCGTGTTTCCATGCAAAGGTAGTCTTTCTCCTTTTGAGGAAGGATACGAGGTCTTCTTTCATCTCGCCAAGGATCCCTGATCCGATATAGATTTTGGATTCAGGATCATCGGGGTTCATGAGGATTTCTACCACATCTTGCTCTCTTGCCTCCAAGACATCCCTTGGAGGATACTTTGATTGCTATTGCTCCCTTGACTTCGAGGCTGGTTTCATCGATGAAGTATAGCAATTCTTAGCCTCCTGCTGATCACTATCAATCTTCACTACTCCCCAAGGACTAGGGAGCTTCACACATTGATGGTAGGTAGATGGGACTACTTTCATATCGTGTATCCAGGGCCTGCCAAGGATAACATTACAACAAGATAAACAGTCAATAACACAAAATTTTTGATAAGAGTGTAGGCCTTCAATGTATATTGGGAGTTTAATGTCCCCCATGGTATTCTTAGTTTCGCCACTAAATCCCACGAGCACGGAGGATCTTGGTATGATATCTGATTCAGGGATACCCATCTTCTTTAGAACATCAAGCTGGATAATGTTCACTGAACTCCCTCCGTCTATAAGGATCCTGCGAACAAAATGGTTAGAAATGAAAAGGGTAATGACTAAACCATCGTGATGAGGATCCTGGATATCAACACGATCATCCTCATCAAAGGTTATGACTTTTCCTTCGGAGACACTTGATGTTCGAATTGGTCTTTCTCCATTATCCATTTTAGTTTCCTTTGCGTGCCTTTTAGCAGCTGAGAAGGATGTGCCACAAATGTCTGATCCTCCAGAAATGAAGTTTATCACTTGTGCATCTGCTGGAGGGGCTGGAGCCTTCTCAGGGATCCTTTCAGGATCCTGAGTCTTTGACTTTTTTCTTCCCAGCAATTCCTTTAGATGCCCTTTGCTCAACAAGTATCCAATTTCCTTTCTTAGTGCAATGCATTCTTCTGTGAGATGCCCAAAATCTTCATGGTATGCACACCACTTGGATTTATCCTTAGTTGCAGCTGGCCTATCATTTTTTCTTGGCCATCTAGCTTTATCACCTAGGTTCTGCATCGCAAGGATTAGTTCGTTGTTATCAACACAAAAACAATATTCAGAAATTGGAGGATAATCCTCATCATCCTCTTCTTGATCAACAGAATGCACGTTCTGGTTATCAGATCTGTTATAGGATTTGAACTTGTTGTTCCTGAATGAGGATCCTTGCTTATCCTGCTTTGAGGATCCTGCTAACCTCTCCTGGATCCTCTTATCGTCTTCTAGCCGAATGAACCTAAGTGCTCGTGTTCTTACCTCATCTAAGTTCCTGCATGGTGTCATAACAAGATCATCATAGAACAATGAATCCCTAAGCAATCCCATTTTGAAGGCCTCAACAGCCGTGGCTATATCTAAGTTGGGAATGTCTAAGGATTCTTTACTGAATTTGGTAATGTAATCCCTTAATGATTCATTATGACCCTGTGTTATCCTATATAAATCACTAGTTAATCGTTCAAATTTGCTACTACAAGAAAATTGATTATTAAACAAGTTGACTAGGTTAGCAAATGAGGTAATAGAATAGGGAGGAAGACTTAGCAGCCATTTGAGAGCTGATCCAGTAAGAGTGGATCCGAATCCCTTGCACAGGCATGCTTCCTTTAACCTTTCTGGAATTGGATTGATCTCCATCCTCTCCCTATATTGTGCTATGTGTTCCTCAGGATCTGTCGAACCATCATACAGCTTCATTGTTGGCACGTGGAACCTCTTAGGTATCTCAGCATCACAGATTGGTGGTGCAAAACGAGATATCTTGTGGCTCCCATCTGCAATCTCTGGGATAGGTTTGACCACTCCTGGAACACTTGATATCATATCCTTTAACTTTTGCAATTCTCTGGCCATGGCATGATTGATACCTGGATCCTGCATAAGACCATGGTTAGTAGTATAAGAATTATTAAAAGTGTTACCTCCCATCGGATTCAGATTAGTAAGATTGGATGTTAATCCATATTGTTGAGGCTCTGGAATGATCGAGGGACCAGTAGGAGCATTGGTCTGCATTGGAATAAAATCTCCCTGATGGACATCTGAACTTCCTGTTTGCAAACTCCTCAAGGATCCTGGCATCTGGAAGGATCCCTGAAACTGAGACGATCCTGGAACGAAGGAGGATCCTTGAACCTGGGATGATCCTGGAACAAAGGAGGATCCTTGAACCTGGGATGATCCTGGAACAAAGGAGGATCCTTGAACCTGGGATGATCCTGGAACAAAGGAGGATCCTTGAACCTGGGATGATCCTGGAACAAAAGAGGATCCTTGAACCTGGGATGATCCTGGAACAAAGGAGGATCCTTGAACCTGCTGCACTCCTGAATATCCTCCTGAATTCGTGAGGGATCCCATATGCTGAGGGTAGGATCCCGCTGGCTGGAAATATGAACCTGATGCCTGGGTCATTGTTGTTGTTCCATAGTGCACTCCTTTCGGTCCACCCACATATTGAACGTCTGGAACCACTGATGGCTGAGAAGTAATCACCGGAGTATCAAAATTCAAGGATTTCGGCACTAGTGGGGAATGATCCTCTGCCGTTGTCTTTTGTTTCTTGAGATCTCCGATTTCTTTGAGAATCCTCTCGTTGGTCTTATCCTGTTGCCGTATCTGATCCTTCATCTGCAAAATCAAAGTAAACATGTCACTAGTAGTGGGAGTGTAAGAAGCAGAAGAAGTTGGAGGTTTTGAGAAAATGGGAGTTGGTTTCTTCGCAGCATTCTCAGCATTCTTCTGGGATCCAGAAGGTGGTGGAGGCAAAGGAGGGACGCCTTGTGAAGAAGTGGATGAGGGCATCAAATTTGAAGCATTCTTCGCTGAGGAAGCCATTTGCTTGGTTGTAGTGAACCGAAATGAGCACAGAAATGCGTATTTTTCTAAGGACAAAGCACCAATTGCCCCACGGTGGGCGCCAAACTGTTTTGGTCAAAAAATCTGATGAGGATATTGCAACCAAACTCTTTGTTTCGGGGAATGATGCTTAAAATGTGTAATAGCGATGAGGATCACTTCAATGTAAATTGCACAAACAACACAAGGATTTATACGGGGAAAAAGCCCTTGATCAAGAGTTGATCTCCGGCACAAAAAACCCCGGGTGATGGAAACTACCGATCACCAAGCTCAAATAAATCAATAAATGTTTACAACTTCGGATAGTAACGAGCTAGGTACAAGGATCACTAGAATGTAACGTGTAAATGGTGTATGAAATTGCTAAGTGTTTGAACGAGAGCTGGTATGAACGTTTGTACGAGTGTGTGTGTAAATCCGAAAATGACTAAGTGTTACTAACTAGCTCGTTACCCCTTTAAAATAAGAAAATAACTAGCTAACAAACTTTCCGACTTTCGTGCCATGCCTCCACGTTCTCCACAACGTCTATTTTTGGCCAAGCACATGCGAGATAGTCAAGGAATATTCTCCAAGAATGTCGCTAAGACTAGGTCCAAGATGAACTTCCTGCAAAATAATAGAAAACACAAGTAAACAATCGTCAGTACGAGGATCCTTAAAGTGATCCATGATCCTGATCCTGAAGCTTTTCTGAGGATCACTATCTGTCACATGAGTAAGGATCATTAATTAGGATAACGAATAAGGATCACTAATTGTTAGAAAATCCTCCCCTAACAAAAAGCATGTAAGATAATTGGCCAAAAATATTTAGGGAAGACCACCCTATGAAAATACATGCAAATGCATGTATCATTATTGGACCAACAACTTTTGGGAAGACCCCATGGGGGGGGGGGCGGCCTAGCTTTATTTTTATAAAAAAAAATTCCATTTTTTTTTATAAAATTTAAGTCTTGTTTATTTTATACCTTTTATAAAATATAACATCATATGTTCACAAGACTTTATACAACTTTTATTAAGTTATTTAACTCATTAAATAACAAAATAAAATACTCTCTCAAAATAAATTATCCTTATAATTTATTGGTTTGTCAAGTGCAATTATTTAGAAAACCAATTTCTAAATATTGTAAGTGTTAATATTTATTTGTTTGATCATATCACAAATAAATAATATAAGTGTTTGTCTAGCTTGTTATTGGGTATGACTCGACTTGGATCATAACGTACTAGCCACATCAATTTAATATGTGTCTTGGGCATACAGAGTCCAACAATACGTTTGCCAAAGGAAAGACTTTCAACCTCTGCTGGCAACAAAGAATAGATATGGGCAGAGGTTTTGGGATGAGGCAGACTTTTAGATATTTAAAATGATTTTATATATATTAGGCTTTATGATGCAGTAATGACATAAAAGAAACATTGTTGGACAGCCTCTCTGGCTGCCACATTAGTTTTTCTTATGTCATTGGGATTTCTAAGTATAATTTGTCTAATGAGATACCTCAAATAGGGCTGTCCAAACTGCTCGACGATCGAAGATCGCTCGACGATCGCTCGAAAAATGATCGAAAAATGCTCGTTCGATTCCCGCTCAGTTTGTAAATGAGCCGATCGGATCGGTTCGATTCAAATTCAATCCGAGCATGAGCAAGGCTCCGCTCGCTCGACGATCGCTCGAATTATTTTTATTAATAATTAATATATATATATACACACACACACACACACATATATATATATTATTTTATAGATTAAAAACCCAAAAAATATAATAGCCCAAAATAATTAAAAGCCCAAATAATATTAGCCCATATTTAGTATAAAAATCTAACCCTAAATCTATTTCCTATAACAATTCACTCATTCAGTCGCCGCTCTCAAGTCTCAACTGCTCAGTGTCTCCGTCGACTCTCAGTCTCCCTTTCCAACTCAATTCATCATCGGCTCAAGTGTCTCCGACTCAATTCATCGGACAATCATCGGCTCAAGTGTCTCCTAAAAGGTTAGTCGCTCCTGTTTCAGTTCCTGCAACATATCGTTAAACATATGTATCCGTTCATTCTTCAATAATCGTTAAATATCTGTTTCTGTTCGCTCCAGTCTTTATTCGTCGCCTCGTCGGACTTGTTTCAGGCTTCAATCGGTATGTTTTTTTGTTAATTAATCGTTTCAGGCTTCAATGTATGTTTTTTTGTTAATTAATCGTCGGACTTATTTCAGGCTTCAATCGGTATGTCTTTATTCGTCGCCTCGTCGGACTTGTTTCAGGCCTCGTCGCCTCGAAGATCGATCGAAGATCGCTCGACGATCGCTCGAAAAATTCAATCCGAGCATGAGCATCACTTTTGCGATCGGTTTTACAAATTTGATCCGCTCGGATCGGATCGGTTGTAATTCAATCCGAGCATGAGCATACCCTCGATCGGATCGGATCGGATCGTGAACACCCCTAACCTCAAACTAACTTTTCTTTATCTTTATCTTTTTTAATTAAAAAACCCTTATACAAAACTATTAACTCTTAAGATAACAACAAATCCAACAACTCTCTCACAAGTCACAAGTCTCATCACATATCCATCCAATCACTTTCAACATTTAACTCCTAAACTCCTTACCTTTATAAAACCCACCCTACCCAAACTCTTCAAATCTTATTATTGGCCGGCAAAACATTCCACAAATTAAAAAAAAAAAAAAACAAAACAATACACGCATTTGAGTCGGTCACCCCCACCGTCCACCGGAATATTCCTTCACAAATCCCTCCGGCCACCTCCATTTCCCTATTTTATCACCACCTCACCACACCACCACTCAATCCTCCACATCTCCGATCAATCACTCGTCTTATAAGCTATAAGTTATAACCACCGCCATCGCCACCGCCACCGCCACATATACGGTTATGTTTTTCTTCTAATTTATATCGTGTGTGTATATATCTATATATCTATATCTATATATATGTATGCATCCTTTTTGTTGTGTTGCCGCCGATCATAACCACTCGATGCCGGCCACTCCGTCGTCTTCTGCCGCCGTGAGATCGGAATTTCTCAATTACATACATCCAAACCCTAACCCTAACCCTAACGTGAATAATAATAATAATAATAGTAATAGTAATAATAATCATCAGAATCACAATTATCAGAGTCAGAATCAGAAGCAGAGTCAGAATCAGGATCAGAGAGATGTGAAGATTATTAATGATATTGTGGGGAATGGGATATCAGGGGTGTTGAATAAGTGGGTTAATTATGGTAAAGGATGGAGACCTAGATGGTTTGTGTTGCAGGATGGAGTGCTTTCTTATTACAAGATTCATGGGCATCATAAGATTCTTGTTAGTGGAGAGGCTGTCAAAGGGGCTAGAGTTATTGGTGATGAGTCTTTTCGCCGCTTGTCGAAGCGGAGTTCCGGTTTTTATGTTGGTAATTCGCAGCATTTGCATCGGAAGCCGATTGGTGAAGTTCATCTTAAGGTGAATTCGGTCTCTATTTTAAAGTGTTTATTTAGTTTTAGTGATCATCGATTGGAAAATTAACGTTAAAAATGTGTGGACGCTCGGGGGGGGGGGGGGGGGGGTGTTTGAAATTACACTAACTTTAACTTTAACCTTATTCTACTACTATCGTGAAAATACCGTAAAAAATGGGGTTGGTTAATCATATATCATGTGTTGGCATTGATAGCTGAAAGACACAGGGTACATGCATCAATCGGTCTGTCCCGATTGCTGAGTGATATGTGCCTTAGGTCCAAGGCTTGATGCAAAACTACTATCGAGCCGGGCTCTCAATGGAAGCAGCCTCTCTATTCCTACGGGGGTAGAGTTAAGGTTGTCTACATCTTACCCTCCCCAGACCCTACCTTAGCTTTGCTACTGGTAGGATTTACGGAGTATGATGATGATGAAAATCATCGATTGGAAACACTAATACCGTTCTGTTTTGTAGGTTTCATCTATTCGTGAAAGTGGGTCAGATGACAAAAGATTCTCCATTTTTACCGGGACAAAAAGGCTGCATTTGAGGGCAGACACGAGGGAGGATCGGATTGCGTGGATGGAAGCTTTACAGGCTGTGAAGGGGATGTTTCCTCGAATGTCTAACAGTGAATTAATGGCTCCTATTGCTGGCATTGCCGTATCAACGGAAAAGTTGAGGCAGCGATTGTTGGAAGAAGGTGTAAGTGAAGCAGCGATTCAAGACAGTGAAAATATTATGAGGAGTGAATTTTCAGCAATGCAAGATCAATTAGTGCTTCTCAAGCAGAAGTATTTGCTTCTCACGGACACATTGCGTATGTTAGAGGTACAACAAAAAATAGTAAAACCTAATAAAGGCCAGAAAATTATCAAAGCTAAACTGTTAAAAGGCCACATCTAAAGAACTTTATTAAATTATGTACATGTAGTCAACACGATGAAATTTGTGATGGTGAAAGAGTTTATATGTATATACACTCACCCAGATGTGTGTGTGTGTGTACACACACATACATATGTGAATACAGATTATAGGGACACACATTATGTAAACATATGTACTTGACTACTTGTATACATAAGTGCAGTCATGTACACATGCATATCTCTCGTTGTCCGTACATAAATACACTCAAATACATGTATATACACACACATCTCTCTCTTTCTCTCTCTATATATGTATATATGTGTAAGTCTACAAAACTGGTTCGGTTCAGTGCTCAATTTAGTCATGTTCGAATACGCTTGGGTGTTTGGTTTGGCTCACCAAAATTTCGGAACCAAGTAATCCGAACCAATTAACCCAACGAACTCGACCCCCAAACCGATATACATGTCGAAAAATGGGTCATCCCGAAACAAGATTCTGAATCAACACAAATAAAGTGACACAATCTGAACCCACATGAATTAAACAGGGTCAAAAACGGGTTGACACGTAAGTGACACAGAATTAGTTGTATCTTTCTTAATAATGATATTATTAGTCCTTGTATCTTTCTTAGATCATAATATTGTATCCAAAATTAATATCTTACTATAACCGTATGGCGCATGGCGTTAAGACTAAGATTACCAATTCTACTATTTAATCATTTTCAACTTTTGGTAATCTATTTTTTGTTGCTTATAGACGGAAAAGGTTGACCTTGAGAACACAGTAGTAGATGAGAGTCAAAGGCAGTTAAAGGAAGTCGGGGCAACTTCGAGGCCAAGGCAAGATAAATATAGCGGTATGCTTTGTTCCTCTCTTTTAGATTTTATCAGTGTTATCTATGCTTTGTATTTTAATTTGTAACCCGAGATGGACTGATCACTGTACATGGTGAAAATCACATTGGATATATGTAGAGGTTAAGATGACATGGAAAACTATTTACTTTTTGAATTATTGAATTATATGAACAATATTTTTATATTTTACGTTCTGTCAAAAGCAAGTCCAAGTGAATCAGAGGATGATAACGAAAGGGGAGATGCTGCAGAAGAAGAGTCAGATGATGAAGATAACGCCTTCTTCGACACCCGGGACTTTTTATCATCAGGTTCTTTTAAAAGCAGTGGGTCCGACATGATGTCGCCATCTTTTACATCCGACGACGAAGACCAAATTAACGAACCAGAAATCGATGCTTCTATTAGATCAGTCGGTACTAATTTTCCTTGTGTTAAAAGACGGAAGAAGTTGCCAGATCCTGTAGAAAAGGAGAAGGGAGTAAGTCTTTGGTCAATGATCAAAGATAATATCGGAAAAGATCTTACCAAAGTGTGTCTTCCTGTATACTTCAATGAACCTATATCTTCTCTGCAAAAATGTTTTGAAGATTTGGAGTACTCTTATCTTCTTGATCGGGCATATGAATGGGGCAAAAGGGTGAGTTTGTTTAATGAATATGAAGCTATGAAAGTTGACCGCATTTGACCACTAAAGACTTCTTACATTTGGTTATCAAATCTGTTTTAGGGTAACAGCCTTATGCGGATTTTGAATGTGGCTGCATTTGCAGTATCTGGATATGCTTCCACTGAAGGAAGAAACTGCAAACCGTTTAATCCGTTGCTAGGGGAAACTTATGAGGCGGACTATCCAGATAAAGGCCTGCGGTTTTTCTCCGAAAAGGTTTACATCTTCCAAATGATTGTAACATGTCTGACACACGGTCATCATCTTTTACATCTGACTTGTTATATTCTTGAAACAGGTCAGTCATCACCCAATGATTGTAGCATGTCACTGTGAGGGCAACGGTTGGACATTTTGGGGAGATAGCAACTTGAAAAGCAAGTTTTGGGGTCGTTCAATTCAGCTCGACCCCGTTGGGGTTTTAACATTAAAGTTCGACGATGGAGAAATTTTTCAGTGGAGTAAGGTATTGGTAAATGTTTATTAAACTTTAAGCCTTTTGTAAGATTTATCTCTCATTCATGTAGCATCTTGTTTCAGGTTACAACCTCCATATATAATCTTATTTTGGGTAAACTTTACTGTGACCACTATGGCACCATGCGTATCCAAGGGAACCAAAATTATTCCTGTAAGCTCAAGTTTAAGGAGCAGTCGATCATAGAGCGGAACCCACATCAGGTTTTTTATGCCGTTTATTTCTCGTTTTACTCTTCTAGATTGTGATGACATATGCTCATTACACTCATGTAGTGTCATAAGTTATTAGTAGGGCTATAAACGAACCGAACGTTCAGCGAACAGTTCCTGAACTGTTCAGCGGGAAGTTTGTTTATGTTAATGAACAAACATGAACAAGATTTTGTTCGATAAGTTAAACAAACGAACGTGAACAGAGGCTGCGTTCGTTCGTTTATGTTTGTGAACATTCGGTAATGTGTTCATTTATGTTCACTCATTTATGATCGTTCATTTAAAGGCTTTTTTGATGTTATATTTTTATTTTATTTGCTTTAATTTTTAATAATTTGAAACTATAGTTATACAATACGCCTTCGTCAACATCCCTTTTATGACCATATCAATTTCAGTTTGTGTTAAAGGTTGACAAACTTCTTAATTTTTGTGTTAATATGTCAAGTATTTATTTAGTTTTGGTGGATTTTTCGTAATGTTTCAGATAAAAAATGCAGATTGCATTTTTAAATGAATATATAACGTTTGTTTGTGTTCATTTATGTTTATGAACATTTGTTTGTGTTCGTTTGCGTTCGTCTATGTTTGGTATGTGTTCATGAACAGTTCATTTCCTTAATGAACGAATACGAACAAGAAATCTCGTTCGGTAAGCGTTTGTGAACTGTTCATGAACATGTTCATTCCTTAATGAACAAACACGAACAAGGCCTTGTAACACGAACAAGGCCTTGTTCGTGTGTGTTCGGTTCGTTGACAACCCTAGTTATTAGCTCTTCTGTTTCGTTGTTAATTTAATCTTGATGCAGGTTCAAGGCGTTGTTCAAGATAGGAGTGGAAAAACGGCAGCAACTTTAATTGGCAAATGGGACGAAAGCATGCATTATGTGAACGGAGACTGTTCTGGAAAAGGAAAAGGTGACCCATTTTCAGATGCGCGTTTGCTATGGAGAAGAAGCAAACCTCCAAAGGTTCCCACAAGATATAACCTAACCCGCTTTGCTATTACTTTAAATGAGCTTCTCCCTGGACTAAAGGTAAAACCTAAATCACTTTGAAAATTGACGTTTTGTGTATTTAAGATTGTTTTAATAATTTGTTACTGTATGCTTGTTTCAGGAGAAGCTTCCACCAACCGATTCAAGGCTGAGACCAGATCAGAGGTGCTTAGAAAATGGCGAGTATGAAATGGCAAATGCAGAGAAGCTAAGACTCGAGCAACGTCAGCGGCAGGTACAACTTCATACGTAGCTGCTAGCCTGCTACAAACATTTACAAACCTAAAATTTGCGTATGATAGAAACGACAAACCGCTAACTGTGGTTTTGGAAAACGACAAATCAAACCGACCGGGCTGGTTTGGTTGGCTGGTTTTGACGGTTTGAACTGATGTTTATACTTTTTTTCTTTCTAAAATCATTGGTTTGTATTAAAAGTTTTTGAAACAACAAAATGGTTCATGAATATAATACATATATACATAATAATTGCATATTCTGAAAAAAAAAAAGAGTAAAATGCCATTTTCGTCCCTGAGGTTTGGCCAGTTTTGCGACTTCGTCCAAAGGTTTGTTTTTCCGCATCTGGATTCAAAAGATTTGAAATCTTGCCATTTTCATCCAGCTTGTTAAGTCCATCCGTTTTTCTTCGTTAAGTCAGAGGTATTTCTGTCTTTTTTGCTAACGTAAAGGGCAATTCGGTCGTTTTCACTTTACGTAAAAAGACCAAATACCCCTGGAAGGCTTGAAAAGATCGAATTGCCCTTTAAGTTAACAAAAAAGACAGAAATACCCCTGACGGATGGAGTTAACAAGCCGGTTGAAAAGGGCAAGATTTTAAACCTGTTGGATCCAGATGCGGAAAAACAAACCTTTGGACGAAAGTCGCAAAACTGGCCAAACCTCAGGGACGAAAATGGCATTTTACTCAAAAAATAATTAAAAAAAAAGCTAAATGAGCGGTCGTCTTCTGGACCTGTAAAGTGTAAACCGCCTAAACTGAACCGTGGACCAAACCGCCTAAATCTTAAACCAGGCGGCATGCTTTGGTTTTGGCCGATTTGGTCGGTCTAAATGATTTATGAACACTCCTTTTGAACCGTATGCAATCTTACTTGACCATGATGTATATCTTAATGCTCTGATGTAATTCAGGCTAGGAAAATGCAAGAGAGGGGGTGGAAACCGCGGTGGTTTGCAAAGGATAAAGCAACCGATACTTTTGTTTATACCGGTGGTTATTGGGAGGCCCGAGAAGAAGCTAAGTGGGGTTCATGTCCCGATATTTTTGGACAGTTTTCTTCAGATCAGACGTTAGACTGAGTTAAGCTTATTCAATAAATATTCTCTCCGTTTCTTGCTACACAAGATTACGACGTCGCTGATGACAGGACCCATGAATAGGCGTTTAGAAGTAAGTATGTTTTTGCCTTTTTGGTGTTATATTTTATATACTCCCATTCCCCTGCCTTGTACTTATTTGTTCCCTATAGTTTCATTCATAAGGTCCTTGATTTTTGGTCCTCTTTTCATACACATTATGTTGGATATCGACATGTCATAATATCCCTAAGGTCGGATTCGTCACTCATTGAACTAATTTTACACAAGTCGAAAATGCGACTATTTGATTCTTTTTAATACAAGTCGAAAATGCGACTATTTAGTAATTTTTGCCTCGTGCTTTTAGTGTTCTTACTATCATGGTCAATTCACAAAGTGTGGTTTAAGATGTGAATCCAAACATAACCTATACATTTATTTGTGTCAAAGGCATCAGCCCTAACACACACTCTTAAACCGCGTTGTGTTTGTGTCTTGTTTCTGGTATCTAAGTTGAAACTTTTTATTGCCCCTTAAACTTAAATGGGTGATCGGGCCAGCTTATTTATCAAATCAATCGCGTTCAAGTTGGCTCATATGTAAATCGAGTCGTGTTTGGGTTGACCCATTTTTCGCAAATGAGTTATAATAGGCAACCCAGATCCTAATCATCTTGTTTGCCGTATTTCTGGTCATGTTATGAATGAATATTTCCGCTAGTTAATCTAGATAACTAGACAACGGTTGATCTTTTTGGAGATAAGGAATTATGTCATATGTTAGATATAAATGACACACTCATACCCTACAAAAAGGAAGAACGGTATGAATTCGTACTTGTTACAATGTTTTTCTTCGAGGCTCACCATCTGACACGAGATCCTAGCGTGTCAACACATTCAATACCCCGTACTTGCAAATACTCTCATTTAGAGTCTTTCTTTTCATGACTTAAAAAAAATACTTGCGCAACAGTCAGGCACGTGATACCATCCGTGACAAGGCTAATGGTGTTTTCTGTTGCAAGATTACCTAATCCATCTAGAACCCAAATAGCTACACACTCAACACTATAGTGGCCCACTCTTTTAACATTTTACATCATTCGGGGGACTAAGCCCTAAAACCCACTTAGAACCGCTAAACAAGTTCTTTATATGGAAAACACTCGTCATGCTCTAATTGATAACAACAAAGGCCAAGGCCGACTGAATGCTTTGGTTCTAAAAGAGGATTATGAAATCGAGTCCCTTTTCAGAAAAATAAATTATATTGCTTTTAAATAGTGTTTTTTGTGCATTATGATGTTGTGTTGCATGTATTAATTTGTCAGTTTGCCTTGTACAATATAATAAAAGTTGCTACCCAGAAACTTTAAAAGTGGAATGAGTATTAAGATGTGTAATATCAGGTTCAATTTTTATAGGGATAAAATCATAGTTTCTCTGGATTAGTGAAATTTATATGATTATTATACTGATAAAAACTTATGTGTCTTGTGTCACCAACAATGTACTAGAAATTACACAAGTGATTCAACATTTGAACATTTTTACAAATACTCGTACCCCGGTTCAGCGAATACCCGGACCAGGTTTTACAAATACCCGATACCGGGTTCCAAATGGGCATTACAGTTGCTGCTTTGCATCTTTGTTCCGGCCGTTGGGTGTTGTTTTTGGGCAGATTTTCGCCCCCGACTCTCCTACAATTGGTATAAGTACTAGTCTAATGTTTGGGTTAAGTCACACCACTTGAAATATGCTGAAAATCATCAAAAAAACGCTCTTAATATGGCTTCCGTTTGTTATTTGTGTCGTGTTTTAAATCTATGTTTTATGAAATAAAAAGTTTCGATTTCTATGTTTTATGCAAAAAAAAATGAATATAAAACTCAATCTATACTTAAACCCGATCCGTACCCGAACCCTACCTGAACCTAGACATAGGGTATTCTAATACCCGGGTATAGAAAACATGAACCCGAACCCTACCTGAACCCGCCGGGTACACAGGGTATGGAATTCCTAGCCAATACTTGGACCTGAACCCGACCCGGGTATTGGCAATACCGAAAATTCAAAACCCAGTCATACCCATACTTGGGTATGTACTCGAACCCGGTTTCTACTAGTCGCTAACCAAGTAAAGAGAAATTGATTCAAATTTAACGAAAAAGTTAGGTCTCTGGATATTTGGAAACCCAAAGCCCTAGCTTATTTATTAGTGTTAATGTGATTTCATATAAAGGCATCTATAAAACTCAACATAAAGTATAAAACTACACACAACCATGGTTCAACATCTATAAGATGTGTTTTGAATTTACTTTCACTAATATTTTATTTACATAACAAAATCAACTATAAAAAATATAATTGGCAAGCAAAGAAAAAACAAAAGAAAATGAAGTAGTGGAAGGAAAAGCATATAATATTACCAATAAAGCAAATCTTTGGCACTCCATTCCCTTTCCACGTGCTACACTACACCTACTTTCTCAAACTTTTTAAACCCGGTTTAAATAATACTTGAACCGTCGATAATTTTACTGTGTATTGGCAGTTTCATGACCTTTTAAATCGAAGGTCATAGGTTCAAGTATCATTTAAAGCAAAAATGTTATGGGTTAAGTCAGTGGTTTTATTTTTATCATAGGGGTTTACCTGGATATTCAGACTTTTGTTGGTCATTCAAAAAAAAGTATACTTTAACCAATTGATTTATCACCGCGTATTATTAAATATATTGGAATAATATTATCTTTTTAATGAAAAAGGAAGGATTCTTTTAAGGACAATAATTAGACTAATTTATCATATTCGATGCCGTTTGTTTACTAATAAATAAATAATGATAAATATTGAGCTTTTGAAATAAAAATACATAATGGGATGAGAATTCAACTACAATAGTGGAATTTAGTGTTAGCTACTTGAGATATTCGTTCGTACCCCTACAAGACATCTGTCACTCGTCAAATCTATACTTTATTAGATAAAACATGAAGTGGGTGAATTTCATTAATTTTACATTTAATTGGTGGGATAAACTAATCGACTTCTTGTCATGTTTGATTTGTTTTAGTTATTAACATTAACAAATATATAATTAAAAGAAATAACTTCTGAAATCCCTTATGCGATTCAGCAGGAATTCAGTTTCGATCAATATCGGTTTAGTTCGTTGCAGCAAGAACACTTTATATAACAAACCGAAAGAAAAAACCAAAGAGATAAAGTCGTTAAACTTCATAGTATAATTTTTTTTGGTTATTTTAAAACATGTTTAAGCTTTAATATTCCTTTCACAGAAAATAAATAACATAATATGAAAGTGAAAACCGTTGATGAAATATATGATTAAGTCGATGTTTAAGATTTAACAGTACTAGCATATTATTCATGTCGGCGTTCCATTTCAAATTATTTATAACTCAAGTTGTATAATTGTAAGTTGGCTACTTAATGCATGTAAATTTATTTCAAAATTGTTCTATTTTTCTCTAATTTTCAAAGAAAAAAAAATTGAAATTTACTTGATTGTGGTTGGTTTTAAGCAATTTTTATACGATATTTATCATCTTACTTACGTAAAATATTTCATTTATTCAACATGTATAATACACGAGTCAATAACTTAATCTCACATATACATATATTTTAGACAAGGGTATATGTATATATACTTCAAGATGAGGAGTTGGGTGGAAAGTGTGTTTTTCCTAAAAAGTCTAGGAAGCAATAAGAATTGGACATGTGGCATTGAAAGATTTTAACTAAAAGGGCATTTATGTACTTTCACATTCTAATTTTATGTTTGGAATTATATTCATTAACTAATATTGCATGTACTTGAGTTTGTAACTGATTCTTTCCATGATTTTCGGATTTTTTGTTGTTCTCGATTTCAAATCATACGTATGTATCAAATGTCGATCGTTATTTGTTCACAAGCTTCAATTGTATTTAATATTATTTTGCTGAAAGGAAAATTATGGCTTCAAACACACTTGTTGATTGTGGAGATGGTAATTACAGATATTTTTTGTTTACTATTATAGTTTTGTTTGTAGATTTTTAACGTTTATCTGGAAAATCATCAGCATGTTCTTGGTAATGCTGGAGGTTTTCTTGACGCTGTGTTTTACCATCCATGCTGGTAATGCTGGAGGATTTCTTGACATTGTGTTTTAATAGCAAGCAGATTAATACAGTTGTGTTTTAGCATTCATGTTGGTAATGATGGAGGATTTCTTGACGCTGTGTTTTACCATCCATGCTGGTAATGCTGGAGGATTTATTGACATTGTGTTTTAACAGCAAGCAGAGTAATACAGTTGTGTTTTAGCATTCATGTTGGTAATGATGGAGGATTTCTTGACGTTGTGTGTTTACCATCCATGATGGTAATGCTGGAGGATTTCTTGACATTGTGTTTTAACAGCAAGCAGATTAATAAAGTTGTGTTTTAGCATTCATGTTGGTAATGCTGGATGATTTCTTGACGTTGTGTTTTACCATCCATATTGGTAATGCTGGAGGATTTCTTGACATTGTGTTTTAACAGCCAGCAATTTAATACCATTGTGTTTTAGCATTCATGCTGGTAATGTTGGAGGATTTCTTGACATTGTGTTTTAACAGCCAGCAGTTTTATATCTTGTTTTGTAGTGTTAGAGAGAGAGAGAGACGAGAGAAAAGGGAGAGAAAGGGAGAGAGAGAGAGAGAAAATCGCAAGAAATGTGGGGTGGTTTATGGAATGATAGTTATTTCCATATTTAAAATAAGCTAAATGACATATCTACCCCTGATTAATTAAATAATCCTATTTTTAAGAAACACATATTACCAAAATGACACCAAGATGATCTCAACCATTAAACACACCCATTGGATGGCCCAGATCGCTTCCTAGACTTTATAGGAAAAACACACTTTCCGCAGGATCCCACTCTATACTTCAATATAGCAAAATTTAAAAGTATCATATTGGGTTTTTCTTTTTTGTGTGTGTTAAAACTTAAAAGTATCATATTCTCATCTCACTTAAAACTTGGTATTCGTTATTCACTATTACTTTCAATAGCTTTCTTTGTAAAATCAAAATCACATGAATCAATGCTCGAATCAATTTGTTAAAAAAAATATGCAATTCATTGAGATGGTCGAATCTCTTCACAAAATGTGTTATCCATTGATCCAAAACTATATACAAAAATACAAAAGCGCATACAAATACCGGTTCAACGCCATGTTAACTTACCAAAAAAAAATCTATGGCGATCGACTAGCTTATTATAGACACGACACTCTCGTGTTCTTTCTTCTTGTATTCCCGGTTATAAATAATCGTCACTTAACGATCAACAACCCTTTTTCATGATCACTAGCATCAGAATCATATTCCGCGACCATCTCCAACCCACCATTGGACGAATTCGTTAGTTTTTCCGCCCTCAAAGCCTCACCTTCCCAATCAGTTTTTACAAGAACCGAATACAAAACCGAAACCACACACGCTAACTGAGCCGACAAAAGACCAATCCACAAACCACTAAACCCAACATTCAAAAAGAAAGCTAAGCCCACGGCTACCGGAGTGCCAACAAAGTAGAAAGAACCGAGGTTGATACGTGCACCAACTGCAGGTCTAGCAGTCCCACGTAGGATCCCACAACCGGTGGTTTGTGGGCAGTTGCCTAGCTCACATAGACCCATGATCGGCATGACCGATGACACGAGTGATTGGAGCATGTGGTCATGAGTGAATAGTGCACTCCATTTGTCCCTAAAAATTATGGTCCAAATGACATGAATGAAACCAACTACAAAAGCACAACCCAAGGCCACAAGTGCAGCTAGTTTTGCCTTGTATGGTCTCCCTGCTCCGAGCTCATTTCCGACCTTAAAGTTTATCACGTAGAAACAAATATAAGAAATATACAACAATACATAACCAATTTTAAGTAGAAACTTTCGTAAATAGATGCATAACTAGTCAATTTTTGATTATTTTTCATGCACTACGTACGTACGACTACTTATGCAATTCATACATTTCTCTTTTTTTGAGTTTAACAACCCCCCCCCCCCCCCTATATAAATTAAATATATAAGGGTGAGCGGGGCGTTCGCGGTGACCCCGTGCGGGGACCGATTTCGCCGAGCGGGAACACCCCCGCCATCCAGGCGGGGACCCTAATCGGGGACCAAATCCGGGGGGTCTTCACCGAAGAAGGAGGGAGGAGGTGGGGCCAGCCGCAATTTCAGCCAATGAATTTTTTTTATTTTTTTTTTGAATAAAAAAAGCAATTCCCCTAAGAGGGGAGTGGCGCCATCAAATTGGGGTGTTAGGGGAGTTTAAGAGGGGAGTTGACGTGGCACACGAGGATTGGTTATGCGTAAGAGAGGGGACTCCCCTCTTAGGGGAGTGCCCCGGACACCCTAAGTTTTAATAAATATTTAACACTCTAAAAGGACAAAAATATATAAGTTGTAATAATATTTAACAATATAAAAGGACAAAAGAAGAACAAACCTTGAAAAGGCAAAATCAAAAGTTTATAAATATATTTTACACCTGACTTACATAAAAACAAAATACTTTTTTGTTCTTTATGAGTAGAATAGCTCCAAATAGGAACGCAATATCCATTGTAATCATTAGGAATCCTTTTTTGATATTCGTATATTTATTTTTCTAAAAAGAAAGGATATTTCCTTCTATAAAAATCCTTGTCACCTTTGTTAATAAATTTTTTTATGATTAAAAAAGATTCACTACCTAGTGCTATTATGTTTAAGATTAAAAAGTATAAATAGACACTTTTAGATAGATTTATTATTTTCTTTATAAATAAACAAATTCTAAAAATAGATTAAGAAAAGCGGATAGACATATGCCCATAACCTAATCTAACCCAACCCGACCTGATCAATATCAAGATGTGTTAAAAAAGACGTGTACGTGACCTAACCCAACCCGACCTGATCTATTTCGAGAAGAAAATATATCCATTTTAACATCTTTAGTATTATCTATATATTTTAGTTTCAAATAATTTATATATTTTACACTAATGTATCTATTTTCACTATTTTGTATTGGATATATATATAAAAACACATTAAAAATAAATAATACGTGAATTAAAATTTACATAATCATAAAAAATGTCTTTTAGGATATCATAAGAGCAATTTGTTGGAAAGAGTGAAAGTTAAAAAGGTAAAAGATAAAAACAATATATAAAATTAAGTTATATATAATATATTAAAAAAATAAAAACTAAAGAGGTTGTTTCCCTTGGTTTGTTAGACCATGTGTAGTGGTAACAACTTATAATGCCCCCATCATGGGGCATTATCCGACATGTGACATCCTAGCCAGCGTTGGGGCATTATAGCAAAAGTGGCGTAGTGGGGCATTATGCCAATAACCCCCATTCAATCATTAAAAAAAAAAAAAAGGAAACAAAGGTGATTGGCTGGTCAAAGGGTTGAAGATTAAAAAAAAAATATAAAAGAAAAGGCCCCTTACTTGGACCACTCTCATTGGCCACATGCATGTTCAATTTCATCACTTCAGCGTTTTATTAAACACGCCTACATGCAAGATTCCAAATTATAACGCCCAAAAACGCTTGATGTAATGGGGGGAGGGGCGTTTCTGGGCGTTTTTTTTCAATTTTTTTTTAAAAAAACGCCCCACTACGGGCCCTCTTATACATATTTACAGAACAATTTCACATCTCGGTTGAGAAGTTATTTTTATTTGTGTATCAGACTTAATGTTAGGTAGTTTTTTTCTAAAAGCAACGAAGTATTTAAATGAGCTATTGACGAAATTCATTATATCGGGATACACTCGTTTTCGAACCAGGAAAAACCCTTACCTAGGGCCAAAGCCCGTGAACACCTGCCCGAATGCACGACAGTGAGGTGAGCTAAAACCCGCCTAGTTCAAATATCGAACTAGCGATCGTCGCCGATATGCCTAGTCTCCCATCATCGCCTCTTTTATCCACGATACCATATCAGTGGCAGATTACACTAAGTAGTGTTATTAGATGCTTAATAGCTAAAAAAGTATCAAATAAGCTGGTGGTGGAGTGGTAAAAAAAAGACCTAGTGTTCTAAATGAGTGAGGTTCGATCCCTGTCCTCATCATTTAGTTTCAGTCCTCATCATTTAGTTTCGACAGCACCTTGTGATAATGGGAGACTAGGCAAGCAGACAGCGATTGCTAGTTCAATTTTTGAATTGAGCGGGTTTTACGTCATCGCACTGTTGTAATAATAATAGTAATAATGATGATGGAACACAAAGATTCTCATGGCAGAAACTTACTCGAGCAGAAACACACCCAGCCAAGGCCATGGGAACCGTGTACATCATACTCGTCGTCTGTATCAATATCCCAGTTCCCGCCACTGCCAGCCGTGGATCTGCCAGATATCCAGCAAGAACGGTCACGATCTCATACCACCACCACTCCAAACATATTCCCATACAACTCGTCACAGACAATCTCACCAACTCCCTCATCCCAATCCCCTCCGTCCATCTCCACGTCCACCTCCACTTCCCGTACACCCACACGTACCCTATCATTAACCCCATCATGTTCAAATTCGTTAGCACCGTTCCCATTGCCACCCCGCCCACACCCAATCCTTTCTCCACTACTAACACGTAGTTTATCGGCACGTGGAACGCAACCGCTATCAAGTTGCACCTGCGTCCAGTAATTTAGAATTATTGGTGTAAAGTCAAGTATATCAGAGTAACACTTAGGGTGACATATTCTTAACACGAAAGGTTTTTTTTTTTTTTTTTGGATCGGGTTCAAGTTTACTTGTTTTAAAGACATGTCGGGTTCGGGTTGACCCGTTAATCCGTTTAAGTATTTAAAAATATATATATATTTTTATAACTTTTATTCTCTTTTTTTCATTTTTTTTATGAAGATACGCGTGTAATTTTCAATCTATTTTTATGATTTTCAATATTAAAAAAAAAACTATTTATTTGTATTACTCTTTTTACAACTTCATTTAAAAAAAAAATAAGTTAAACGGGTTGTGTTCAGAGTTAAGATTGACTGAAATTTATGTGTGTGTCTAGGTTAGAGTTGAGAAACTTAACACGAATAATTATATGGGTAGGGTTTAGGGTGACAATTCTTAATACGACCCAAAATCCAACCTGAACCCGACCTTCGAAAAAAAAAGGTTTTAGGTTAGTTAACACGATGTGTTTTTTATTTGGGTTTACCTGTTTTAAAAAACAGGTCGAGTTTGGGTTAACTCACATAAAAAGGGTTGAGCCGTTAACTCGTTAAGTATTTTTACAAAAAATAATCTTATAATTGTTTTCTCCTTTTTTCTTTTTTCTGAATATACACTTGCAATTTCCGATCTATTTTTAAGATTAATATTAAAAAAAAAAACTATTCATATTACTAGTTTACAACTCAAAAATGAAAAACTCGTTTATACCTCGTCAACATGTATGACCCATTTAACAAAATAGGTTAAATGAGTCTTGTTCGGATTGACCCGAATTTATATGTCTGCATGTTAAGGTTGAGAGCTTTGACACAAATTACAATATGAGTAGAGTTCAAGTTAGAGGTGTACCAAAAAAAAAAAAAAAAAAAAACCGGTTTTAGGACCGAAACTGGAAAAAAAAACCTGAAACTGGTCTTTTTTAACCGGTTTTTCTAAGGCGGTTTGTATACTGGTTAGTATTCTTAATCTTTGAAACGGGTTTTTTTTTGCCCAAATTGGTTTTTAACTGAACCGAATCGTTTAGTACCAGTTCGGGCTCCCACCATGTAAAACTGGTTAAAAACCAAACCAGTTTTTTTTTTAAACTATTTTTCCCCCACAAAAAAAAAAAAAAAAAAAAAACGATTCGTTTAAAAACCGATTTGTACACCCCTAGTTCAGGTTGCACATTTCAACCCGCCAACCTGACATTTCGCGGTTACAAAACGAAAAGCCGTACCACATCAACGGTTTCGTGACTCCTTGTGACCGTAGATAAACCCGTAACGGCTGTAACAAACAGTTTGTTAACAAATCCGGTAGAGAATAATAACAGTACGTCGCGGCTGCTGACGTAATCGCTGCATCCTGTCCCATAAACAACAGAATCGGTTCTAGATTTAACCATAAGAACCCAATAGGTATGATCGCCACCAGTAGTATGAAGATCATACGAACTAAAGATGTAGACAATAACTCCCACTTGTTGCTCCCGTTGCTACCGTACGCCTGGCTACACACCGGCTCCAGCCCCGACGCCAAGCCGACGAGGACTGAGTAGCCGGTGATGTTAGTGAAACCTAATGATAACGAACCGCCGGCTAGCTCTAGGCTCCCGAGCCGACCTAGAAACAGCACGGAAATAACGGCTCGGAGGAATACGAGACAATTTGCTGCGGTTATTGGAACCACCATACGTAGAAGATCATTTAGTTCTTCTAGTACCTGTACGGATTATGTGATTACATCGTTTAAGATTAATCAAATTTTAAAAGATGTAATCACATAATTCGTACAGATGATAGATTTAGCTCACATATCACCTGTACGAATTATGTGATTACATCGTTTAAAATTTGATTGGATAAAGTGACGATTGATTATAAATCAATAATCAAATTTTAAACGATCTAATCACATAATTTGTAAAAGTACTAGTGATAGATGAACTAAATGACCACATTTAGTGGTCATTTAGTTCATCATCTACCACGTGTACGAATTATGTGATTACAACGTTTAAAACTTGATTATTGTTTTGTAATCAATCGTCACTTTACTCAATCAAATTTTAAAGGATGTAATCACATGATTCGTACAGGTGATAGGTGAACTGAATCTATCGCCAGTACGAATTATGTGATTCCATCGTTTAAAATTTGATTGAATAAAGAGACGTTGGTATGAACAAAGTTGGGATTAGATTAACCTGTGAAGTGGTGAACCCTTGGAAGTTGTTATTGGAGTTCTTCATGACTGAAAGTTAACGGAAATGATTCAGGTGATCGGTTTAGGAATCTGAAAAAAAAAAGTTGAAGAAGAAGAAGAAGAAGAAGAGGTAAATGAAGATTTTGTAACGGAAATTGATATGATTTTGTGAAATTATGGTTATAGATATGTGTATAAAAATATAAGATGAAACATACTAAAAAAAGAAAAGGTGAACCGTTAAGTGGCAAGTGAAGAGAGTGGTTGCGTAGAGAAGGCGAGCTCATGTTTTGGTGGAGAACTAAAATATATATATAGGGACCTTTAATATAAAACTAGTTTTATGCCTCGCCTGGTGTTGTGAGCAATGTTTTAAAAACCGGTTTTTTATTCATATCGGGTTAGGCTCTGAAATAGTTTAACTGGTTGAACCGGGTTATACCGGGCGGTTCAACCAGGTCACTAGTTAACACTATAACTTCATAAAATACAAATTAACCTAAAAAAACAATGCAATCTCAATTAAGATTTATATAACTGATTATGATTTTATCTAAAAACAATTATTTTCTTGTAAAATGTTATGCATTTTTAAGAGAATTTTTATTACTTATAAACAATATTACATTGGATGATGTGAGTAACAGTTTCAATAACTACGAAATATTGTAATGGAAGGCGCTAGGTTAATTACCAACAATGGAACGTCAATATTACCTTAATATCGTATTTTTTTATAATTAAAAAAAAATCAAATTTTAAGATAATGCAAACCGGTTCAATGGTTTGAACCGGTAGAACAGGATTTATCGGCGGTATATAAGAAATACCGTATTTGGGTTTTACCGGCCTTTATCGTATCAGGCATGTGTCTGGAATCCGGTTTAACCGGTACAACCGGCCGGTTCATACCGGTATTTAAAACATTGGTTGTGAGGCTTTGGATCAAATATTTCTCAATCAATTAAAATAAAACATTATTATAGTTTTGCTAGAAAAAAAAAACTAAAATGATGGCAAGACTATAGTTTGTCAGGACCAATGAGCAAGCATTAGCGAATAAAAATTAAATCGAGTCAACCAATTAAAACAAAACACTACCATATGTGCTAAAAAAACGATGGCAAGAACTTAATTTTGAACTGGGTGGAAAATCGTAATTTGTCAAAAGCTACAACGATGCCAAGACTGTAATTTTGAATTGGGGGCAAAATCGTAATTTTGACTCGGGTAAGAACGTAGTTTTTCAAAAGCTACAACTGTGGCAGATTTGTAATTTTGAACTGCCGGCAAAACCGTAATTTTGACTGGGGTTGAAATCGTAATTTGTCAAAACCTACAACGATGGTAGATCTGTAATTTTGAACCGGGGGTAAAATCGCAATTTTAAATTGTAGGCAAAATCGTAATTTTAAACTGGAAGCAAAATTATAATTCTTAGATGGGGTAAAATCATAATTTGTTCGGGTCATACTCTTTAAATATATATGTAACTAGTTTTTCTACGCGTTGCGGCGACGCCGTGTACACAATGTGAGAAATTATAGACTACAATTAGCCTAGCCCATTTTCAAACAAAATTCACGTTGAAGCGTAGAGTAATTCGAATTCATACCGTTGACTGAAAGTTATGATCTTTGACCCGACTTATTTAAAAAAAAACATTACGTCAAAACGTAGACCAATTAAGAGCGGACATAATTTAAACATGTGTGATGGCGTCGTACACGGTGTGATAAAGTATAGACTACAATCGACCTTACTCGTTTTCGTACTAAATTTACATCGAAACATGTAGTAACTCAAAGTTGTACTGCCGAATAAAAATGTATTGTATTTGACCCAATTTGTTTCCAAACAAAATTTACGTCAAAATATAGTCCAAATCAAAATATACATAAAAAATAAAACATTTTATAACTGACCCGATTCGTTTCCAAAAAATTACGTTAAAGCGTAGACGTTATGTTATTAAAATACGTATTTTGGTGTAAAAGAAATTAAAAGAACCATTCAAAATATTTAATTTTGGTGAAAAGAAAAAGTTAAAGAAACATTAGTTAAATAATATGATAAAATTAGTATGTTAAATAATAATAAACAGTGAGAACTATATGTTAAATAATAGGATAAAATTAGTACGTTAAATAACAATAACTACATGAAAAGAAAAGAGTACATATATCAACAAAGGAAACTATATGATGTATCACGTGATACGGAAACGAAGATTAAACACGTTGATTCGAAGAATACCCGTGTAGTTCTTCCCCAACCCTCAAGATTCCACCTAAAAGGCACGGAATTTGAAGTGAAAATGAGTTATGTCAAAATTCAAGTCTGCTTTTTCATATTACTAGAGGGACATATAAATAGAAACCGAAATTCGAAATGGGCCTAAAAAAGACAACAGGCCAAACACAAGCAAAAAAACAAAATGCCCAAAACACTTAAAAAAACATAAAAATGCAAATAACTAATAGAAATAAGCGTTTTTTGGCCCGGACGATGACCCAAGGCGGTTTGCAGCAAGATGGAGCTCGTTCTCACGTTCGTTTCGCCTGGTCACACGCCCAAAACGGACCCCCGTAGCCCAAGTTAGAGCCATTTTAGTGAAGCCCCTTTTGTTACGCGATCTTGGGCCTCTAAATACAAGATGGCCCGCTCCTCCACACTTTGGCCCGCGTCACTATACCAACTAAATAACCAGACATACAACCTAGCGAAGCATAAAATATCATCTATGCCATATGTAGAACCTCAATTGCACATAATTGTTCCAAATTATAGTATTATAGGATAGAATGTAATGTAAATTGGGAGACATATGAGATTCCATAAACATTTACATATAGTGTTCAATTTGGTTTATGTTAAACGGCCTTATATTACATCTGCCATTCAATACATAGAAAATATAAATAGTGTATAAACATATATATTTAGGTTAGAGGATGTGGTATAAAGCCCCTAGGGGCTTTATCACGCTACCTCAGCGCCACCTCACAGCCACGTCACACAAGTGGCTTTAAAGTCCCTTCATTTAACTTGCAGGGTGTGATATAAAGCCTCCTTTTACACTATAGCGTCCCCCTTTAAAGACCATCGAAATGCCAAATTTGCTCGTTAACGTGCTGGTGGAAGGACAATAGCGCTCCCCCCTTTACTCGTGCCGGTGTGGTCGATGGCGCCCCAAGACGCTATGTGGTGACTGAGGTGACGGGACTTATTGTTGTTATGTTCAAACGTAATATTAAAAAAATTATGTGACTGGATAACCACTGTTTTTTTCTCTACATCAGCCTAGCCAGCACTATGAATATGTATACATAGTTTATAGTAAATGTGCATCATTATATACGCATAAAGCTTGTAACTTGTAAGTATAATATTTGTTTGATATTTATACAAATACAAAAAAGATGATTTCATGCTTCTAATAAAGATTGTAACGTGCAAGTATAATATTCGTTTGGTGTTTACGCTTTACAAATATAAAAGAGATGATTACATGCCCCTAACAATCAATCGATACACTTCATTCTACAAATTTGAATCTCCATATCATCATCATTTATTCATTGACTTCAACATTTATTTTCCATAAACATTTTTTTAATACTAGTCTCAACATCTAAAATAAACACAACTAGTATTTGAGACCTCCCGTTGCGGGAGGAGTAAAACACTAAAAAAGAATAAAGGTTTCAGTGAACTCGTATTATGAAAAGGTCGTTGATAACATACGTGACTTTATTCGAAACTTTATATAAGAAACAAACTATCGCAGACAATTACGTTGTGTCTAATAATATTTGAAACCTTATAAAAAAGAAAAAAAAACTATAGAAAATTCATGTCAGTATATCGATAAAAATAAACATTTCGAAATGAGAAACAATAAACAGATAAAATTAGTTTGTTAAATGAAGTTTGTAAATCTATAATTTCTCCTACGATTCTCACTCAAACCATTACCTTTTCAATCTCATTTCTCAATGGCTAATTTCTCCTACGATGACTTTGGTATTTTTATTACCGCCCAACGATTCTGAAGACGATATTTTGTCAACCGATAGTAGCTTAATTTTTTTCAAAGAGATGCTTGAGGAAGCCGAAGCGTAAGACACAACAATGTCGTCGGGCATTCCTAAAAAATCCGTCAAACGTGATCATGTACAACGTAATGAAAATCTTATGAATGATTATTTTGTTAATGAACCAAAATATGATCATGAAACATTTCAGTGCCGGTTTCGTATGTCGAAACAATTGTTCTTAAAAATTGTTGGTGATGTGGAAGCACAATATTCTTTGTTTCAAGAGGGATATGGCGGGAGGTTGAAAAGAGTTTTATGGCAATACAAAAAGTTACATGTGCCGTTAAACAACTCGCGAGCAGTAATACTCTCGACGAGAACGACGAGTATTTACAAATGTTCGAAAGGACTTCGCGGGAATGCCTACATTTTTTTGTAACGCCGTGAATCAATTGTACGGTGATGAGTTCTTGCTTAGGCCGACAAGCAACGGCGTAATGAATTTGTACAAAAATCACGAAGATAAACACCACATTCCAGGGATGTTAGGTAGCATCAATTGTACACATCTTGTTTGGAGGACGTGTCCTAATGACATCAATGTGCTCCAACAATCTCCAATATATCTCGCTGAATGGAATGGAACCGCACCTAAGTGTCCATTTCAAGTAAATGGACATACATACAAACGTGGATATTATCTAACCGGCGAGATCTACCCTACTTCGTCAATGTTTGTAAAAACGTTTCCATATCCCGCCGATCATAATGAAACGATGTTCAAGAAATTGCAAGAATGGGTAAGAAAAGACGTGGAACGTGCTTTTGGTGCGCTAAAAGGAAAATGGGGCATACTTAGGAGACCCATGCGTGTTATGACTGAGGACAAGATTATTAGCTTGACGTATACGTGCATCATACTGCACAATATGATCTTAAAGGATGACGCACATGCGTTCTCACCGGTCCACATCTGAGATCCAGTCGTTTAACCCGTTTCGACGATACTGTTACTGTGAGTTGTTTGATCGAGATACGCATTTTCGACATAGAAATGATCTTGTGGTCCATCTTACATCTTAAGATCTACAATACCTCGAGCAGGAAGTCGAGAAGTAGTTTGTTTCATATTTTTATTATTTTTCTATTTTTATTTTAATTGTTTGTTTTTTTAATTTTATTAGTTTGTTTAATTTAAATTGTTATTTAATGAAATTTCAACTTTAGATAAATTTAATTGTTGAATTTATTAAAATTAATAAAAAAAAGTCTATGGCAAGGGTTGGGCGTCGTCAGCGTTTGTGGCTTAAGGGTACTTGGAATGGATTTTGACATGGTGCAATTTTATTGGTTGGGCAAGGGTACTATCCTTTGGTGCCCTTTCCTCCCTAAGACCACACGAAGTTGGCGTGGGATTTTGGTGCGGTGCCCTCTCCAGGCCGTGCACACCGGCTCGCGAACGGCATGGAGGGCTGCGTGGGGTTGAAGGCGGGGGAAATTCCACCGGCGTGGAGGAGTTTTACATGGCGATGTGGCAGCATTTCATTGAGTATGGGTTATAGCTGTTGCCCCCCAACGATTATTTTTTTTAATTTACTTAGAAAAACATTCTCCTATAGAATCAAACCAATTCTACCATTTACCTTACAAAAACTCTCATTTCATCTCATTTTCTCTCAACTTTCTTCATGTATTCTCTTCAAAAATTAAGAAAAAATGGCAAGGATTCTATGGACCGAAGAAAAGGACATCGCGTTGTGTGAATCTTGGGTCGAAACACTTACCCACCATACGCCTTGTAATCGCTCGGATCTGTTTTGCGGACGTATTTTCCAACAAATTTGTATTTATAGGGGTGACACCACCCGAACCATAGATGCACTTTCTTCGCGGTTAAGGACTATCTGTTTGGATAGTGAAAGATTTGAGACGGTGCACAACGCTGTGCAAAATGACGGCGGTGACCTTTCGGAAGACGACGTCATCTAAGTCGCCCTCATCAACTAATGCACGTGTACAATCGTGACTTCAAACATGTTTTAATGTGGCAGATAATTAGATTTTTTGTTATGATTTTTTGTTTAATTATGTTTAGGTTAAACGATTAATTTTAAGTATGTAATGTTTTTTAGTTTATTTCGTGTGTGCATTTTTAGCTTCGTTTTTTTTAACTTATGTAATGTTTTTATTTTTTAAATTACGTATTATTTTTTATTACTGTTATTTCTTTAATTAGTATTAATGTTCTTGTTTAATTAAATTTAATAGATTTTATGTAATTTTTAGATGTGAAATAATGATAAAAAGTGCGTGTCACGTATCGAATAACGCCACTTTTTGACGTCCATCACGTCATTTTTCTGACATGTGCTGACGTGGCTGTCACATGTCGCATAACACTCCTTTTCAAGCCCTCAAACTCCGTATAACCTAAAAGAAATCTAGAGACAAAAAATATGACACGAAATAGAATTATAAAAGTGGACTAATAAAATGACAAGGAATTAAATGGTGTTTTAGTGAGAAAAAAATATGTAAATTAATATAAGAAAATACAATTAAGAAAGTAGAGGCCGGTTATCATACAATATGCCTAATCGTACATTATGTACGCTATAACCACAACCGTCAGATCATCTCATTTAAACCCCCTGCTTAACTATTAAATTAATCAAATTAAAATATATATATGAAACCGCCAAGGTTAAAATCGTCCATTACAAAATCAAAAACCCCTGATAATCAGCAAACAAAAACTCACAATCGATCTATTCTTATTCAAAATCGTATTCGAAAATCCAACAAGTAATCAAAAATCGATCTATTCTTATTCACTAACTCCTTCTGCGATTTCATTCTCTGCTGATTTTGGAAGTTCAGGCAAACAACAAATCGATAGAACGTCTATCGAAGAAGATGATGCAGGATGAGAATTATAAAAATATGCGAAATACATATAAGACGTGCGAAAAAACATTGCAGACAAAAAGAAAGGTTGTGTTTTTGTAAAGTGTGTGAAATCACATATTATAACATGCGATTTTAAAGAAAAAGCAATAATGTTTAAGATGTCTTATAGTGTGCGAATTCATGACTTATACACATGCGATTTCAAAAAAGTTAAAAATGTTTGATCATCTCTTATAGTTTGCGAATTCATTATTTATACACATGCGATTTCAACAAAAAAGTTAATAATGTTTAAGATTTCTTAAAGTTTGCGAATTCGTTTTCGAATAATATGAGATTTTGAAAAAAATGCTGCTAATACTTTTATGTAAATTTGTCCTAAAATGTAAAAAAAAAAATAAAAAAAAATTATGAATTAATAACTAAAATAAATAAAAATTAACTATTTTATATAAAAAAATGAATTTATTACCGATGTGACTATAATTTGACATGTAATGATCAATTTTACCATAAATACTACTGAACTTACCACCCTACCTACATAATAAATTAACTATTTTAATATAAAAAACCCATATATAACTACCTTCCATATTAAGACATAGAACACGAAAACACACACAACAGACCAACAAAAATGGCATCTGAAGATTCAGAAAAAATAAAAAACATTGCAATAAAAGAGCTATTGTCAACTCGCATGTTGATAGAAATAAGCACCGATGTCACCTCTTCTCAGCTGATTCTTGATGTGCAGGGGAAGATTCTTGAAGAAATCAAGAAAAACCAAGAAATGTGGGAGAGACTACTTGAAGAACCACCATCAAGCTTCAAAGACGCAGCTTTGAATCACATAAAGGAACAGTCTTGAGCTGATGACTTAGCCTTCTCTTTTCTGAAAGATGCTCTAAACATTGTGAAGGAGAAGATGGAGTTCAGCTCGGCTGAACGTGACAAAATCTTTGCTTCAAGTAACTAAATTTATGTTTAATAGTTTTATGGTTTTAGCTGTGTAAGACAATAACAACTACTTTATTTATTTTGGGTAGATGTTTTGAATACATATTATGCTTGGTTATAATATAAATTGCATGAATGACTTAGACATCTTTGTCACAAAAAAACAAACAAGATAACTCAAAATCGCATGTACTGAAATGAAAACAAAGTGAAAATCGCATGTAACCTACATATATACTGATGCATATGAAATCGCATGTTCATAAACTAAATCGCATGAATATATAAAATAAACTCATATGTATGAAATCGCCTGTTTGCCTTGTAAACTCGCATGTACATTAAAAAAAATTAATCTTCCTCATCTGAAACCTCCTCCCACTAATCTTCTTCTTCAGTGCCATCTTCACTACTTCCACTATAATCTTCAAACTAATCTTCCTCTTCATCGTCTTCGACCTCGTTGGCTTTGTGTCTGGGATCTTTTTCAATCTGGACTCCCTCCATCTTCTTTTGTTGTTTGCCTTTCAGTATCTCGTAAGTCCGAATATCATGACCTTTTTCGTTGCACACACTACATGTCCTTGACCTTTTTCCTTTGCGGCTGATCATTTGTTCCTTCTTCGATATAATCCTTTTATGCGAGCCACGGCCTTTGTTTCTTATACCATCCGGCACACGGACAGTAGGAGGTGCATTAGTTACTGGTTGTTGGTAACCAATCAACTTTGAAAACCGGTCAAACTTTGGATCAAGCTGCTTGGTTATACGACCCTGATCAACTCTCTCTTTAAGCTGCTTCATTTGATCCCTTACTAAAACAAGTTGATTAAGGTTGGAAATCAAATTGCTAACCAAATACTCCCCTGTGTAGATGATTTCACGAGCAATCTATTTAGCCTTCTGTTGCTCATCCTTATCACCCACATTTACATCGAACGTCGCGTTTAATTCATTCGGGACCACGTCCTTTGTCCATCTCTTCATAACATATTTGTTTGGTATTTCTTTAACACCAAACATCTTGAAAACAAAATAGATGTGTTTACATAGCAGCCCATACTGCTCAAAACGCAAACAGCTACACTGTGCAGTTACATCATTTTCAAGATTCTTGAACCACACCTAAGAAAACCAAAAAAAATATATATATTAAATTTTAAAATCGCATGTGTAAATTAACAATTTCGCATGTATAAAAAATCAATTAATTGTACTAATTTAAAATCGCATGGTCACATCAAAATAGCATATTGCAAATCAAGTTCTGAATGAAATTCGCATGTAGGTTTTCAAAATCGCATGTTTTAAATATATATGCAATAATACCTGTAATAACCCATCTCCATGAGCTTTAAAGTCTTTCAACGATATCCTGATCTGTGGACCCTCGATTTTGGTGTCCATCGGAAGACAATCGGTAATGGTTCCATATATCTCTACTTGCTGATCAAAGAATATAGACCTGGTGTATATCTTAGCAGCATCTTTTTCCAAAGTAGTTTGGCTCCAATCATTAGGCTCAGTATATCTTGAAATATGATCATTCTGTGATTGGACCTTTGGACATCCATTGCACCGTCAAAATGATTCATAAACTCTACAAGAGTGAGTTGTGAATTTGCCAACTGGCAAAAAAAATGATTCTCGATCTCTGATCTCGAAGTTGTTCGCATAAGACCAGACATAGGCTCATGCCGGTAAAAAGCCGAAATCCACATGTATCTCATCGAAAACATATCATCAATCCATTTGTTTTCAGTGAGACCGAATTCAATCATCACCAACTTCCATTGTCTCTCGAATTCTTCAGGATCAATGGAATCAGTCCATACAATATCGCACATCCTCCTTTTAAACTCATCATTATTGCACAACTCGTATCCAACCTATACCGATAAATGCTTTTTTATATCAGCCTATAACAAAATCTATATTATAAAAAAAAACCGCTAACGAAAGACAATATAGCATGCTATACCTTATCTGCCACTTTTTTCATTATGTGCCACATGCACAATCTGTGTCTGCTGGTAGAAAAAACCTCCTCAATAGCCTGTTTCATAGCAGGGTCTTGGTCCGTCACTACAACCTTTGGCTGCCGACCAAATGACTTTACGAATGAATTCAAAAGCCATTTATAGGATTCAATGCTCTCCGATGCCAACAACCCAGCTCCAAGGGTTACATTTCGACAGTGGTTGTCAATCCCAGTGAACGGAACAAACAACATCTTGTACCTGAACAAACACATGCGAAAAACACATTGTAACATGCGAAATAGACAAAATATCACATGCGAAAACAAACAGTATAACATGCAATATATTCAACACCTATTCTTCAATGTATATTAACATGTGATATTTGATGTGCGTAAGTGTGTATAGTTTTTAATGTATATTTTAAGCCCTTTTTTAACACTTTTAGCCAAGTTTTAAATTTATAAAACACGATATTTACTAACACTAAACACACATATGGGCAAGTGCACCCATCGTGAGCGTAGTATAGTGTTGGTAAGATACCGAGGTCGTCCAAGGACATAAGAGCTTTTAGTACCGGTTTATACTCAACGTCTAATCAAATAAAAAATTTAGAAAAAAGTTTTAAACTAGAAAATAAAAACTAAAAATGTTGAAAAATAAAAATAAAAATAAAAACAGATAGACAAGATGAATCACTTGGATCCGACTCGCATTTAGTGTAACCTTTGATTATTTTCGCACTTTTGCACTTTTTAAGAGATTATCTTAGTTATAGTAGTAGGCCCCTCTTTTGAAGGGGACGTTATCCTCAACCCAGTAGTTTGAGTCAGCAAGGATACAATCCTAAAGGGTTGGATTATTGAAAGATAATTAATTAAGTTATTAGTGCATATTGTGGTAGGCCCCTCTTTTGAAGGTGACGTTACCCTCGGCTAAGTAGTTTGAGTCAGCAAGGATACAATCCTAAGTAGCCAGGTTAAAGTATTAATAGTAGTTTACATATGAGGGGATCAAGGAGTTCGGACCCCCGCCATCCAATACCAGTGGGTATTGAAGGAGGTCCTACTAAAGTTGACCCAGGTCCTTGCAGGATCTATACACTGAATAAGGCAAGACTCTTACCAAACCGTTCCCTAAACTCCCGACCAGGTAGCCAACATATCTCCATATAGACCGTGGAGATATGAATGGTGAAAATCTTTTATTTTATATAGACAGTAAAATAATGCCAAGACACCACGGACAAACGATAAGGAAGATTCACCTTCAACATAAGAAACTAGTTATTAAAGTCATTAATACATAACCAAATAAAAAGTGCAAAAAGATTAAAAATAAAAAGTATTACACTAAACACTTGTCTTCACCAAGTGATGTAAGAGACTTAGGCAAACATGGCCTTTGATTGTCAAGAACTCTTACGATCAATCTTGGATCCCGAGACTACTCACACACTCTATGATGGATGATGGATGATGGTGATAGATGTGGGTTGTGATGGTGGTGGTGGGTGGGTGAAGTGTGAGAGAGGTGGTTTGCCAAGGGATGATTTGCAAGTGAGCCAAGAACCCATATTTATAGCCTGCACAAAAGCCCGGACACGGCCCCGTGTCCATTAGGCACGGCCCCATGTCCACCCATCTTCTCTTTCTTCATTAAATGTAGTTTGTCTGCATTAGTTGACCACGCCCCCGTGTCCGCTGGGCCGTGTGCAGAAGCGTATCTGTACTATCAAGATTTGCCTAGATTATACGAATCTTTGCGTTGACCACGGCCCCATGTCTGCTGGACACGCCCCCGTGGTGGGTGATAGAAGCTTCTACAACTTTGTCTTTTCTGCAGACACTTGGGCACGCCCCCGTGCTCACTGAGCACGGGGCGTGTTCAACCTTCTGTTATCTTGTTTTTGCTTGGGGATATGCTGTCGAGGGTGTGACAACTGTGTTCTGTAATCGATGTACAATGTAAAACAATGTTAATTATCAATAAAACAATGTGCTTTGGTGTTATTATATGTGTTTTGGTGTTATTATGTGTGTATTTATGTTTGGTCATTTTACGATTTGATTCGATTCCGATTTCAAGCTTTAAATAGCTTTCTGGAAGGTTATACGCAAACTGGTGCGTAAACGCAGTCATTTTAACGCAACAAACACTCCGGAATAGTTACATAGGCTTAACATACCTTAAATAACCTTCACATAACTTAGAAATAAGTTTTGGATTGTTTGGTGTGTTGAAAACAAGTTTGTTCGATCGCAGGGACTATTTGTGTCAAACTGCGAAACTATACCAATTTGTATGGTAACGAACATTCCGGAACTTGATAATAAGTTAAACATACTGTAACATCTCCATTTTTATCATATAAGAGTTATAGGTTGTTTAAATTTATTAACCACTAGTAACTAGTTTTATTTTTCGACCCATATAGTTTTAAAAACTATTTTATATAGATTTGGTTGGAATGTTATACTAATTAATTGGCTTATATATGCGTGACATTTCTATTTTCTATATTAAAATAAAGTATATAAAACTTATATTATTAAACGGGTAGATTACGGTTAAGTTGACTGTAAGAAATATAAAGTACCTAGACGGGCCTAGGAACCGTCTAATAATTCAATTATAAAAATACAGTGTATTTGGACTTACTCCGTTTTTAATGAAACTTGGTTCAAAATGTAGATACAAATATTCTCGTTCTAATGACATATTTATTGTTTTCTAAAACGTCATATTTTAGAAGTTATAAGCGCCAAAAAATAAGCAGCTGAATTAATTATAATATATATAATAATAAAATAATAAAATTAAAACTCACAAAACAAATGTATAGGTGGCAGCTGATGAGAATGAACTCAATTTGAAAATGGACGTGGCTCTTTTTAGTGAAAAGGGAATATTATATGAATTGTAGTCACCAAGTTCGAATTGCATTATAAAAAGGAAGTTGTAAAACACTTCCAATCTGCTTATGTCTCACACACTCATCCTCCCTCTCTTCATTCTTTTCAAGTGTGTCAATATTTTCACCCATAATAAATAAAGCTTTGCCCCGTTTTAGGTGTTTTAACTCCCGATCACCGCTACCCTTTCCGATTGATCTGGAGCCCCATAACGCATGTCAAGGCTCTGCCCGACTAAGTTCGTTGGGGTTCGGTCTCGTGACATAGGGATAAGGTTGAATTAGGGGTACTATACTTAACACGAGGGCATTATATATTTTTAAAATAGCTCAGAAGTTATACCAAAGATTCTACCAGGAGGCTTTCTAGTTGAACCCTAAAGTTACAAAGTGAGTCAATTCTCTTTTCTCACAGTTTTATCACCTTTTTGTGATACAATTATATTTAAAAATGCTTTCCAAAATCCTAAATGTTTACCAGTTATACTTACAGTGATTAAATTTTTATATTCTATAATAACTGTCGGTATGGGAGGTTTTATACATTACTTGACCCTCGTTACTATTGGCCAAAAAGTTAACCAATAGTAGCATGACCACAATCACAGGGCGAATTGGGCCCCAGTAGCCATAGCCTATAACTAATATTATTTTAACATTAAATCATTAATAAATTTAATGTATGATTGAAATAAATCTAAATGGTGTGTATATAAAATAGAGTTTTATTAATCATTATTAAAATATATATTAAAGAAAATATATTTAATAAACATAAATTACTATTAACATTATAAAATAATGTTTAGTCCATAAATGTATACCATAATAAAATAGTCAAATATAATATATTCTACTATACTAAGATTATATTTTTAGTCTTAGTCACGTTAATGTATTAAATAATAATATTACAATTATTTAATTAATATATTATATTTGATAAAGTTATAGCTATTAATTTGACAGAAAATGATATATTTCATTTTCTGGACTAATTGGTTTTGTGCCATAGAAAATATATTTGACGAAGTAATGTCACAAGACACTACTATGTTCAGAGTCACTAGTTGAGAGAATGATCAACAGTGATATGACCATAAATATGACCAGAGTCACTAGTTGAGAGAATGATCAACAGTGACATGACCAAAGGCACTAGTTGAAAGAACGATCAACAGTGTTATGACCAGAATCACTAGTTGAAAGAATGATCAACAGTAATATGACCACAATTACTAGTTGAGAGAATGATCAACAGTAATATGACCCGAGTCACTAGTTGAAAGAATGATCAACAGTGATTTGACCACCGTCACAGGAATCGCCTGGTGACCGATATAATAGTACGATATACTATATATCTATTACTTGATAAATTCACTATTGGACGAAAGTGAGCCAATGAGTGATATGACCACTGTCACATCGGAACTGCCACCATGTGATAAATACTGATTGAGTTGGGTAAATATAAATAAATATAAAAACCTTGATGATGTAAAGTATAACAATATATTTTATAAAAATGGAATGAACTCGCCAGTATTTATTACTGATAAAATATTTTCAAAACGTGTTTCAGGTAATTTGCTGTAAAGATAATAGAAGTCCGCTATGGAGCACTGAAGGCTTAAATAAAGTGGCTATAAACACTTGAATAAAAGAAGAAAATTATGTTTTATTTATTTGAGTTTATTCCTATAAAAACAATTGAATTAAATATGGTTTTAAGCCTATTTGTTTAATATTAAAAGTATGGTGTTTTACAAACTCTGAAATTATTTCCTAACTACGATACTAATGAAAAAAAATTTCCGCTGCGTAATTAATAAACACCGATACCATCTGGCTGGCTCGTAGCACCCGCTCCCAGGGAGGGGTCGGGGGCTGTGACAGAAGGTAGTATCAGAGCCACTTGTTTAAGCTATTTAGGTGTTCTTTTAATACCTAATCTGAAACAATAAAGTTAGGAAATTAATACAAAGTAACATATGTGTTATTTTTGTAGATTTAAATATATGAATATATATATATATATATATATATATATATATATATATATATATATATATATATATATATGTAGATATGCACATATGATTCCTGGAAGTATTGTTTTGTTTTAATTATTCTGTGATATTAATAATTGAAAATGTTTGCCATTCAGATGTCGAATGAAGTATCACATAATCCAGAAGTTCATGCTAATAATGAAAATCCTTTGGATAAAAATGCTAGAGAAAATATAATAGCCCAAGGAATAGCTAATGCTATACCTTTAATAATTAAAGCAGTTAAAAACCCCGTAGAACCCACCAAAGTTGTGAGTAGCAAGCATACTCGTGACGACAGTTTTAGCCATAGTATCAATGGAGGCAATGATGATATTATCAAAGCCACATTTCCAAAGAAAATGAAGGCGATGTCTCTCGGATGTACCTACAAAGAATTTCTAGCTTGTAAACCAACTGAGTTCGCAGGCAGTGTAGGAGCCACGACTGCTCTGCGATGGTTGGAAAAGACGGAAGTTGTTCTTAAAATCAGCAAATGTGCCGAAGAAAATAATGTGATGTTTGCTTCCAACCTCTTTAAGGAAGAAGCCTTAGAATGGTGGAATACAATTCTTCAGGCAAAAGGAAGTGACATGGCTTATGCCATGAACTGGGAAAAATTCAAGGAAATGACAGAAAGAAAATTTTGTCCCCCTTATGAAAAGGAACGAATGGCTAACGAGTTCCTAAATCATAAAATGATAGATATGAATTGTCGTGAATATACGACAACGTTCTTCGAATATGCAAGAATGGCACCAACTCTGGCTTCCCCAGAAACCGTACTAATTTCTCGTTATATTTGGGGATTAGTTAGTGAAATCTGAGACATGGTCAAGGCTGCCAGACCACAGACTATTGAAGAAACAATTGAACTAGCTAACATCCTGACGGATGGACTAATCCGCACAAGAGAAGAAAACAAGAAGAAAGAGTTAGCCCAGAAAATTTCCCAAGAATTCAAGAAGAAAGGAACCGAACCGTCATTGGAGCAAGCTACCAACAGAAGCTGTAACAAAAAGCGTTCAGGAAGATGCCGTTTTAGGAGAACACCCTACTGTGACTTCTGCAAGATGACCGGGCATATAGAGGAAGAGTGTAGAAGAAAGACTAATATTTGTTACAATTGCGGAGAGATGGGACACATCAAACCATATTGCTCGAAACTGACTAAAGCACCTGACAACCAGGCAAAAACAACAAACGGAGCTAAGAAGAACGCGCGAGCATTCGTACTTACTACGCAAGAAGCAGAAATGATTCCAGACGTAATCGCTGATATGTAATATCCAAGTTAAGTTATTATTTGACCCTAGTACAAATAAAAGTTTATAAATAAACGCATTCTGTCAAGTACTTCATCTATTCAAAACCATAACAGACTTGTTTGGTCTTCACTTTCATTGAATCATTTAAATTGGTTACGACACCTTGTGGTGGCATTTTCGTTAACTTGAAACTTGAACTAATCTCATTTGCCCACCTAATGTACGGATTTATTTTCTGTTGGCTCATTCGGTCTTAATACAATTATGTGTTAAGATAAGAGTACACAAGTTCGTATTATATTTCGGTGTATCTCTAAAGTTTCTTTCATCATTGTTCGAAAATTCTACGATATTCATTTGGTCTTTCATCATCAGTTGAAAATCCTATAATATTTATTTGACATTTTCTTCATTAAAACTTTCAGTTGATTACAAAAAACGGTGAATTTGTTCGGGCACCGTAATTATTGAGCTATTTCAATCATTTCGACACCTTGTGGCGTCGATATAAACTTGTAGCTTGGGCTAATCATAATCATACGAATCATTCAAAACCACGTATGTCTTTCATTTGACTCATCATTAAAAAAGCCTTAATACAATTATGTATTAAGACAATGATACACTAAACTCTGTTGTATTTCGGTGTATCCTTGCAATTCAATAAATGTCAACATATTGATTTTTCTCATGTTATGGTTCGATAATTGACCAATCATTTTCGTGCTTCTGTTTCATTTTAAGCTTGTTGATTCTAAATCCTCCTCAGCAGAAAATCAAAGTAAGTTTCTTTTGACAATGAATTTTATTGATTCTAAAAGTCATTCCCAACTTGTAAACATTCAATTTAGACATCTATTGTTCATATATCTCTTTTGGCTTGAACCTAGTTACCTTGGAAATTATATATCGTTCGTTTGACATTGATTTCTAGAAATAATTCAGTTGAACCATTGAGCCCCGTTTATTGTAAAACACATATTCATTTGAACATGTCTTGATTCTATGTCATTTACCTTAATACTGTTTTTATTAACTAAGACGTGACATAACTCTAAAAGAGACATCGTAGCCCAAATCTCGAGGACGAGATTTAAAACAAGGTGGGGAGGATGTAACATCTCCATTTTTATCATATAAGAGTTATAGGTTGTTTAAATTTATTAACCACTAGTAACTAGTTTTATTTTTCGACCCATATAGTTTTAAAAACTATTTTATATAGATTTGGTTGGAATGTTATACTAATTAATTGGAATATATATGCGTGACATTTCTATTTTCTATATTAAAATAAAGTATATAAAACTTATATTATTAAACGGGTAGATTACGGTTAAGTTGACTGTAAGAAATATAAAGTACCTAGACGGGCCTAGGAACCGTCTAATAATTCAATTATAAAAATACAGTGTATTTGGACTTATTCCGTTTTTAATAAAACTTGGTTCAAAATGTAGATACAAATATTCTCGTTCTAATGACATATTTATTGTTTTCTAAAACGTCATATTTTAGAACTTATAAGCGACAAAAAATGAAGCAGCTGAATTAATTATAATATATATAATAATAAAGTAATAAAATTAAAATTCACAAAACAAATGTATAGGTGGCAGCCGATGAGAATGAACTCAATTTGAAAATGGACGTGGCTCTTTTTAGTGAAAAGGGAATATTATATGAATTGTAGTCACCAAGTTTGAATTGCATTATAAAAAGGAAGTTGTAAAACACTTCCAATCTGCTTATGTCTCACACACTCATCCTCCCTCTCTTCATTCTTTTCAAGTGTGTCAATATTTTCACCCATAATAAATAAAGCTTTGCCCCGTTTTAAGTGTTTTAACTCCCGATCACCGCTACCCTTTCCGATTGATCTGGAGCCCCTTAACGCATGTCAAGGCTCTGCCCGACTAAGTTCGTTGGGGTTCGGTCTCGTGACATAGGGATAAGGTTGAATTAGGGGTACTATACTTAACACGAGTGCATTATATATTTTTAAAATAGCTTAGAAGTTATACCAAAGATTCTACCAGGAGGCTTTCTAGTTGAACCCTAAAGTTACAAAGTGAGTCCATTCTCTTTTCTCACAGTTTTATCACCTTTTTGTGATACAATTATATTTAAAAATGCTTTCCAAAATCCTAAATGTTTACCAGTTATACTTACAGTGATTAAATTTTTATATTCTATAATAACTGTCGGTATGGGAGGTTTTATACATTACTTGACCCTCGTTACTATTGGCCAAAAAGTTAACCAATAGTAGCATGACCACAATCACAGGGCGAATTGGGCCCCAGTAGCCATAGCCTATAACTAATATTATTTTAACATTAAATCATTAATAAATTTAATGTATGATTGAAATAAATCTAAATGGTGTGTATATAAAATAGAGTTTTATTAATCATTATTAAAATATATATTAAAGAAAATATATTTAATAAACATAAATTACTATTAACATTATAAAATAATGTTTAGTCCATAAATGTATACCATAATAAAATAGTCAAATATTATATATTCTACTATACTAAGATTATATTTTTAGTCTTAGTCACGTTAATGTATTAAATAATAATATTACAATTATTTAATTAATATATTATATTTGATAAAGTTATAGCTATTAATTTGACAGAAAATGATATATTTCATTTTCTGGACTAATTGGTTTTGTGCCATAGAAAATATATTTGACGAAGTAATGTCACAAGACACTACTAAGTTCAGAGTCACTAGTTGAGAGAATGATCAACAGTGATATGACCAGAAATATGACCAGAGTCACTAGTTTAGAGAATGATCGACAGTGACATGACCAAAGGCACTAGTTGAAAGAACGATCAACAGTGTTATGACCAGAATCACTAGTTGAAAGAATGATCAACAGTGATATGACCACAATTACTAGTTGAGAGAATGATCAACAGTAATATGACTCTAGTCATTAGTTGAAAGAATGATCAACAGTGATTTGACCACCGTCACAGGAATCGCCTGGTGACCGATATAATAGTACGATATACTATATATCTATTACTTGATAAATTCACTATTGGACGAAAGTGAGCCAATGAGTGATATGACCACTGTCACATCGGAACTGCCACCATGTGACAAATACTGATTGAGTTGGGTAAATATAAATAAATATAAAAACCTTGATGCTGTAAAGTATAACACTATATTTTATAAAAATGGAATGAACTCGCCAGTATTTATTACTGATAAAATATTTTCAAAACGTATTTCTGGTAATTTGCTGTAAAGATAATAGAAGCCCGCTATGGAGCACTGAAGGCTTAAATAAAATGGCTATAAACACTTGAATAAAAGAAGAAAATTATGTTTTATTTATTTGGGTTTATTCCTATAAAAAATTGAATTAAATATGGTTTTAAGCCTATTTGTTTAATATTAAAAGTATGGTGTTTTACAAACTCTGAAATTATTTCCTAACTACGATTCTGATGAAAAAGTATCTCCGCTGCGTAATTAATAAACACCGATACCATCTGGCTGGCTCGCAGCATACCCTAAATATCCTTTACATAGCTTAGAAATAGGCTTTGAGGGGTTCGGTATGCTAAAACAAACTTTATTGATCAATAGGGACTAAAAGCGTCAAAAAGTGCACAAGTTTGCATTTTCGTGCACATCTTACGTTCTGAATATATATGGACACCCAAAAATTTATGTAATCATTAAAATATTTTATTTTAGTGATTGGAATGATAAAATTCCATTCGTCGCTTAATTTGGATCGTTTATGCATTTTTTACGACTTCCGTCGTAATTACCCGTATAACGCAACTGTACGACCAAAACGAACCGACATCCGAGATGTTTTCAAGCATATCTCATGTTCCCTATGCTTTAACATCATTGTGGAGCTTGAAAATGGGCTTGACGGGTGTTAGAAGTGACAAAACGCGACGAAACAAGGTGCAGGGACTAAACTGTCAATTTCTGAAAGTTGCTGGTCTGCAAGGTCCTTACGGACCGTATGGGGATGGGCTTACGTTCCGTAAGCCATCACCAGCACAACAGTTTTCAGAAACATTGAACCTGGTCTCTTAAACTTGTTTTGATGGTTTTTAACCACTGATTTTTCACTCTATGGGCTGGTTTTGAGTACCCCTTGTATTGCAATACCATGTGCCCACATGGAAGGCCAAGATCGAAGCACGTTTTGCGAGGAATGATCCTAACGGTTGTGGGTTTCCTATATAAACCCAACTTGTCACACCCCAACCGATGGCGGAAACATCGGGGCATGGCACTGAGCGAAACAGATTGTCCAGAAGTTTCCATAACAATTATCAATACTATTCAATTTAAATAATATGTCCCATACCGTATCTCAAGCAGTAAAATAATTATTACAGACAACTCAGATTTAACATAGTCAGCAATTGTTTATCTGCTGCTAGAGACCCTTAGTTTGACCACTACAGACAACTATTTGTTGGGCTCTAAGGCTTTATTCTAGCTTCAAATTCCTACCAAGTGTGCGTCCTAAGCACCTGTCACATACGTTAAAATAAAGTCAATACATAAAATGTAAAGGTGAGCATACAAGTTTGATAATAGCATATAGAGTTCGAATTCGTTTACGCATAACCAGCACGTACACATAGTGAAATGAAGCACGTTAGTTATCGACATAGATCCATCGATACCAATGACTGCGGGTTGACTGCCCGAGGCAGTTCGCAATACATGATTACCACCGTAATCCATGCAAGTAATGGTCCTTAACAACCCCCGTGTGAACGGGTGCTGAGTCCAAACTATAGTACTATCGTTGCTAAGGCAGGTAGACAGCATTCCATGTGTAAACATAACAAACAAGCATTCATAAGCCACGTATAACATGCGTTAACGGTTAGCGTTCACATAGTATTGAGTAGTGTGAATGTTGTAGTTTGAATATTCGTAACGTATGTGACACCCAAAAGTGCGTAAAGCAAAAAGGGATCGAGTATACTCACAGTGGTTAATGGATTGAAGGGAGCGCTTAGCGAGTAAGGTTAGCCTGAATAGATTCGATAGCATAACAATAAGTGATGTTTTACGCGTCAAATGGTGCAAAGTGTAAATGGGTCGGATAGTGGATCGATCGGATGGTAATCCGATCGGACAGCAATCCGTACGGATAACAATCCGTTCGGGTGGTCATCCGGTCGGATGACAATTCGAGTGGATTGTTTCTTCCTATAAGAAGAATGTGTTTGTGTATGATGGCTTGACTTTTGAAGCTTTCGTTGTAGCATTATGAAAGCATTGAAGTATCTTTGTCCATCAAGTCGATCGATCGGATGGTGGGTCGTGCGGATGACAATCCGTTCAGATGGTCATCCGGTCGGACGGTAACTTAGTGGTGAGATTACTTAGTGAAGGCAGGTTCACAGCAGCAGTGTCACTCGATCGGATGTTCATCCGATCGGGTGGCAACCCTGTTAATGAACATGTTGAAAATTGTTTAAGTCTTTACAGTCTTAGTATCTCATGATCCGAAGAGTAATCCAGTCAGATGGTCGTCCGATCGGATTGCAATTCGTTCAATACTAAAACTTCGGATAAGGTTGGTTAAAGGTGGGACCCAAGTGTGATCCGTTCGGTTGACAATCCGTTCGGATGAACCATCCGATCGGACAGCAATCCGGTCGGACAGCATTCCGCTCCGGTTGTTCCGTTCGTCCTACACTTGGTCGTTATGATGGTTTGTCGTTATGTCGAAACTCTTTGACAACGTGTTAACCAACAGAACCCCTAGTTCGATCCAGATGACCAACCCGACCAGGAATCACCCAAGTCCGGCCCGTTACCGACTCGAGACGATTGTTCTTGGCTAACCCGAAATCGGTAGTCTCGTGGGTAGAATCCGGATCTTGAGTTAGTACAACACTACAATCGAGTAGAAGACTAAATCAGGGTCGGATCCTATCGGCTTTGAGTACATTGAGTGCAAAAGAGTTGAAAGAAAGTTAAAAGCCATCTTTCAATCCTCTTTCACCACACTT